>CM062296.1:556720493-557080997 GCA_031216915.1 Pictodentalium vernedei
CACTGCCTAAAATTGATCTTTCGGAAATCACCTAGAGGTTATCCACTTGTTTCTGCTCCTAAAGTAAGTCCAGAATTTGGGATCCATCTTGACTCACGCTGTAAAAAATGTGATTGTCAGTTGCAGGACACTCAGAAACTCTTGGGCATGCAGTAACTTCCTTTTTTAGAAAAACTTGACACTGTCAAAGAGATGAAAAGTGTTATGCATGAGGCTCTAATCTACAAAGCCAGTCTATTTTAAAGCACCTCGATGAAAGATTTCATAATTCACTAGAAACCATAATGACTTACCTTGTGGATGGGGTTACTTTAGTTGGGTCAACTGTGTGTTACCTCTCTATTAAGTATCAATTTCTGATGAAACCTACTTTCAGTGCTGAATACAAATTTCTTTGTTCTGTGGATTCCCTTTGTCTTAACACCTTTGTGGAGACATTGTCTCCAAAGATATTTAACAGGCAGAAGTAACTAAGGTTACAAGTGCAAATAAACCTAAGACTTTCACAAACAAAATATTTTGCCTTTTTTGGGCAGGCGCCAGAATTTTACAATTACCGGCAGAACTCTTTCAATACTGGCTACAGTTAAGAAAAGCAGTGGCCAGGCTTCAAGAAACCCTATCGAAGTCATCAGTAGTTCAACACTTGTCAAACCAAGACATAACTGTTTGTGATTTTCCTAAAACTGGTAGAATCAAACCTTTCTAACTGAAAAAACTGAACCAGTGATCAATTTAACCTCCAAGCGGTTACCATTTACAGGATTGAATTTGTATCTTCATCAGTGCAGCAGAATATTCCTCCACTGATTAACTTCTCTCCTTTTGAATCACCACTTGTTCAGGCAGGTATCTTGGATCTGCTGGATAAAGGTGCCATTGTTCTTTGCCATCATGATCCATGGCAGTTTATTTCAAATCTATTTTTATGTGAAAAGAAAAATGGCACCATGTGCCCAGTTATCAATTTGAAGGCCTTGAACAAATACATGGAATATTCCCATTTCCAGATGGATACTTTGTCTCATGTACTGCCATTGATTCAAAAAAGTAATTTTTTCACACCCATTGACTTGACGGATGCATATTTCAGCATTTCTATCTATGATTTTTATCAAAAATGTTTGAAATTTCTTTAGCATGAAATTCTCTACAAATTTACGTTTACTTTTTGGTTTATCATCTGCTTCCTGCATGTTCACCAACATCATGCAACCTGTGTTTGCCTTTTTTCACTACAACGACATCCAATGTACGCATTACATAGATGCTTCTCTAGATATGAACAACTCTCGGCAAAAACATGTTGTAGAGACAAATTCAGTTACACACACTTAGCAATTTTGGAATTGTTATCAGCTGTAAGCAGTCAGTGCTTGAACCTCAACAATAAATTCAATATCTGGGTCTTGTGATAGACTCCCAACATTTCCTTCTATGGTTACTACATGATATAATAACTCAGATTCTGGATTTCTCCAAACAAATTTGTCAGATGACAAGCCAACCAGATAACCTATTGAACGGTTAATTGGGATGTATGTTTCAACATTTGTGGGCATTAAGATTGGGCATTTCTTTTATGGATCACTGGACAGAGATAAAACTAAAGCTCTCCAAATATATAAAAAATCCCACTCTCATACTATGAAATTATCATCGTCAAGTAGGATGAAGTCTTATGGTGGATAACCCATCTTTCATAATGAAGATTTGCCTTCTTACTTACCCTCAAACTGACCACATTTTTATGACAGATTTCTCTTCTTATGGCTGGGGAGGATATCTAGGCAATCTATGGACTAATGGTTTGTGACATTCAAGTTAAAAACTAAAACACATCAAATTTCTGGAGCTTCAAGCCATCAAGAAGTCTTTTTCTGAATTTAGCTGATAACTCAAGCCCTTGTCATATTTGTATTCAAACTAATAATACCACTGCTGTGTCTTATCTCAATAATTATGGCAGTAAGAAGACTTCTCTTTTCAAAATTTCTCATGATATTTGGTGTTTTGCCAAAAACATACTCATCTCAGCTGTTCATACTCCAGGTTAAACAAGCACTCTTGCTATCTCTCAATGGCATTTCAAAAGTTCTGCATAATGGCAATTACAACCCAGTGTCTTCCGTCAAACATGTCATCATTTTTACCAGCCTACTATTGACATGTTTGCTTCTAAGGTCACTCATCAGTTGCCTGTATATCATAGTTGATTTCTTGCTAGTTCTGCATCCATTGTTGATGCTTATTTCTTCTCTTGGGCCAATCACCTCCCTCCTTTTAGTCTGCTCAGAGAGGTGCTAGTCACAATAGAGGAAAAAAAAGTGCAACATGCCATATTGATTGTACCTCACTTTGCCATGAAGCCATGGTTTCCCAAGATTGCTAAACTGCTGACCTCCTACCCAGTATATCTGCCATAAAACAGGGAGTTACTAGTAAACCCAGTTTCAGACATGTTTTGTCCTCTACTGCTGAATTAAAAACTGATCGCCTGTACTCTTTCTGGCAATTCCTCCAATGTAACGGTATTTCGGAAAAAGCTTCCTAGACACCTACCTCATCATATCATAAATCAACCATCGAACAGTATAGTTATGCATGCCAAAAATAGTGTATGTGGTGTATTAGACACAAAATGAATCACTTTCAGCCAACTGAAGTTCCGATTGTAATGATTTATCTGATCTCAGGTTATAAAATTCTTACAGTGTTGTTACTACCCATTGGTAGATCGGAATTTACCTCTTCACCACTAACTTCTAGATTTATGAAGGGTTTTTTCAATTGTAAACTGCCCAAACCGCACTCTACAGCAACATGGGATGTTTCTCGGTTCTTGTTCTCACAACATTATATCCTTTGCCGAAATTGAAGCTAGAATTATTGACCAAGAAATTGGCATGTTTAATGGCTCTTGCCTCTCCCCAAAGAGCACAGACGTTTGTTTCTTTAAAACTAAGTGATAGATAGGTACATACTAACGAGGTCATTTTTACAAATTCCACATTACAAAAAATCTCCCAACCAGGTCATTTTTTAGCTACAGTGAAATTATTTCAAGATCATAAGACACTTTGTGTCTTTTCCTCATTTTCAAGAATATTTAAAGAGAGCACAACACAGTACACAATCTGGTAATTTATTTATACAAAACAACACATCAGAAAATCTGATAAATTTATTTTCAAACATTCTGTTACAACATCTACTTTTGTTTGGTGGCTTTCCAACTACTTGTTAGCTCAACTTGACAAAGTCATGCTGAGCTATTGCCATCACTTCTCGTCTGTTGACGTAGGTACATTAGTACATACGTACGTACGTACGTATGTACGTATGTATGTACGTACATACGTACGTCCACAATTTTCTTTGGCACACCTCACAGGTCGCATTTATGATCGGATCACTTTGAAACTTGGTATGCTTGTTTTGGGGTGACCTCTAGATGGGAGCTATCGATTTTCTTCAATTTCCATCATAAAATGTTGCTGCGGCCAACGTTCTTAGAACTTAGTTTAGTCAGACCTCAATATTTCCCTTTGGCACACCCTACAGGGCACATTTATGATTGGATTGCTTTGAAACCTGGCATGCTTGTTTGGGGTGATCTCTAGATGAGAGCTATCGATTTTCTTCAATTTCCATCAAAAAATGTTGCCGCGGCCAACGTTCTTAGAATTTAGTTTAGTCAGACCTCAATATTTCCCTTTGGCACACCTTACAGGGCACGTTTATGATCAGATTGCTTTGAAACCAGGCATGCTTGTTTGGGGTGACATCTAGATGGGAGCTATCAATTTTCTTCCATTTCCGTCCATCAAAAAATGTTGCCGCTTGCAACGATCTTTGAACTTAGTTTAGTCAGGTATCAATATATTCCTTTGGCATGCCCTACAGGGCACATTTATGATTAGATCGGTTTGAAACTTTGTATGCTTGTTTGGGGTTACCTCTAGATGGGAGTTATCGATTTTCTTCCATTTCCGTCAAAAAATGTTGCCACTGGCAATGACCTTCGATGAACTTAGTAAAAACTTTCCTTTTGACACACCCTGCAGGGCACATTTATGATTGGATCGCTTGCAAACTTGGTGAGCTTCTGTGGGGTGACATCTATATGGGAGCTGTCGATTTTCTTCCATTTCTGTCAAAAAATGTTGCCGCTGACCTTTGAACTTTAGTCAGACCTCAATATTTCCCTTTAACACACCCTTCAGGGCACATTTATGATTGGATAACTTTGAAACTTGGTATGTGTGTTTGGGGTGACATCTAGATGTGAGCTATTGCTTTTTTTCATTTCCATAAAAAATAATTATTGTCGTTATCACCAAAGTTTGAACTTACTGCATCAACTTATCCCTTTTGCACTCTGCAGGGTATATTTATGAATAAAAAAAAACATTGCCACAAGCAATGACCTTCTACTTAGTGTATTTGTGCATTAACATCTTCCTTTGGCATGCCTCAGAGGGCACATTCATTATCAGGTTGTTTTGAAACTTTGTATGCTTATGCAGGGTGACAAAGGTAGGAGCTATTGATTTTCTTTTCATTTCCATCAAAAACCGTTGCTGTTAGCAACAATCTTTGAATTTATTGCATTTGTGCATCAATATTCTTTGACATGGCCTACAGGCCCCATTTATCATAGTATTGTTTTTGAACTTGGTGTGCTCATTAGGCAAGAACTTTAGATAAGAGCTGTTGATTAGCATTCATTTCTGTGAAAAAAAGTTGCCATTTACAATAACCTCTGAACATACTGCATTTGTGTATCAACATTCTTCCTTTGCCAGTCTTACAGTTTACATTTAAAAATGCATGTATTAAGTGCACACACAATGCTGTTATGTTGAAATTTCATCAAATAACATTGGTACCAATGATCTTCAATTTTGCCATTTCATCAAATAACATTGGTACCAATGATCTTCAATTTTGCCATTTCATTTATAACTTACTAAGTTCAAGTTTGTCAAGTTGAGCTACAGTGTCATTGACACTTTCATATAAAGCTGACATCAAACATTCATTCAAAGTGCATTCCACTAGTGGTACTGCAACTTCTACTGCAATGTGGAAGGGTTTTCTTTGCATCGGGTACTAAAGGCTGCAGATTGGCGATTTGTTAACACTTTTCATCGCTTTTATTTCCGAAATGTTGGTACATATATGCAACATGATACGCTTTCCACATCTATTCTATCTTGACTCATGCTGCTTGCTGGTGCTGTGTCCTGAAAGTAATTGACATTTTTAGCTCAACTTTGGCGAAGCCAAATTTGAGCTTTTGTCATGGCCCGTCATCCGTCTGTCCATACGTCAACAATTGGATACGGCTCGGGCTAGAGGCTGTATTTATGAACCGATCTTTACGAAACTTCTTGGGTACCTTTGTTATGACCGTGGGACGAGAACGAGTGTTTTTGGTTGTGGTCCGAAATTCAAGATGGCTGCCAGCTGCCATTTTGTACCGATGATGCAGAAATCTGTTTTTTGTACAGAACTTCCATATGAAAGATCTGATTTGAATAATTTTTTGTATGAATGTTTAGTACCATGGGATACATCACATGTAATACGGGTTGTTTTCTTGTGCGTAAATTGTGCAAATTAGACTAATTTTGATGTTTTTTGGTGTTACTTTCAGCACTGTAAGTGCAAATGCCAATACGGCTCGGGCTAGAGGCCGTATTTATGAACCGATCTTTACGAAACTTCTTGGGTACCTTTGGTATCACCGTGGGACGAGAACTAGTGTTTTTGGGTCCGGTCCGAAATTCAAGATGGCCGATGGCAGCCGTTTTGTACAAAATTAGGTGCAATCAGATTTTTGCACAGAACTTCCATATGAAAGCACTGATTTGAATAATTTTGTGTGTGGCCATTTTGTACCGAAATTAGGTCCAATGAGTTTTTTGTCACAAGTTCTATACAGCTCGTATTTATGAACTGATCTTCACAAAACTTCTTGGGTACCTTTGTTTTCACCTTGGGACAGGAACGAGTGTGTTTTGGGGTGCCTTTGTTATCACTGTGCTATGAGAACAAATATTTTGGGGTTCAGTCAGACCCACTCTGGGACTGAAAGATTTTTTTCTAGTTTAGCATCTGACTGTCACCCACCTTTACAATACTTTACCTATACATTTGTTATAGGCAACGGTCAGTTTTTATGTAAAGACCGTTACAATACTTTATATGTACCTTTGTTATCAGGTCATTACCTAGATGTTTGTAATTGCTGTGTCAAATACTATACATGTACATGTCTTTGTCTTGACAAGTTGAGCTACAGTGTCATTGACAATTTCATTTGACTTATAAACTCATAGACTTTTGTGGTGACAATTGTTCACACTAATGATGACTCTTCAACAATTTGAACGTTTCATGGAGACTCTTTTCCATAACGGGGCGTGTTATGCCTGATCAGAGGAACTTGAGCACACTTGTTTATCAGTGATATTAAACTCCATACTATTTTACCAGTATTATTCATGTTTATCATGGAGCTTTCAATGAACCATATTCATGAAATCATGCCAGTGTTACATCCGACAAAGCCAAAAGGCTTTATGGAAAAGAATCCCCCACCTCATCCAAGCATCCGAAGGATGTGCTGGATGTGGGAAATTCTTTATATTCAAGCCTGTAAGCTTGGAGGATGTAGCACCCACCCTATGTTTCTTCATTTATTTCATACATATTTGAACAATGTATAAACTCGCCACATCCTAGTTGGCAGCATCTGCTTCATCATTGAATATGGTATGCTTTAAAAAGACACTTCTCCACACCTGAGTATTGCCTTTATAGTGTGCATCTCCTTTGTTCTTTTGTTTCTTTGAAATGAGGTGGAATGACTATCTTGTGCGAGACAATACGCCAGTGTTACATCCTCCAGACCTACAGGCTTGTATTCAAAGAATCTCCCACATCCAACACATCCTTTGAATGCTTGGAATGCTTGGATGTGGTGGGGGATTATCTCATATGTACATATTAATAACACATATGCATGTGATAGTATCATGTTCGTATGTTATTAATACAAGATAATTTACACTTATGTATGTGATAACTAACATGTATGTATGTGTTAATATCATGTATGTACTATAAGTTACATGGCATGTAGCTGGCTAATTCGCCTCACCTGATATGAACTCTCATCACTTTGTATGGAAATGTATCAGCCAGCTACATGCCATGTAACTTATTTATTTTGTTGAGAATCCATGTAAATCAATGGATTAATCAATTTTCATGAGAAACAAAGAACGACCGGACGTTTATTTTTTAAAAACTGCTATTGACAGCACTGCGCAGAATCATCAACAGTAACTGGCACCGGTATGTATCCATGGTGACAGTAAACACTCTTCATTGTTCAAAGTGCGATATTTGTTTACAAAATAAAATTTATCACTACAAGAATATCTGAAATACCCTTACATACATTTACATACATTTACTGTCATTACCACATGAAAATGGTTCACAAAGCACTTTTAAATGTTCAAAAAATCACTTTTAATGTATTCAGTAAACTGTAAAGAAAATGTTCACTTCAGCATAACAAAATCGATAGACTATAGTATAGTAATTAGCATAGTCAATCATAAACAACAAAGAACTTTTGGGACTACAATAATATTTTCTGTTCACTTTTTTAAATACCTGTTTTAAATCATAAATAAGGTACCTTAAAAACATTTTTGATACTTAAATTCTCTTATTTTGTTTTAATTCAAATTTTGAAAATTAGAAGCGAGTGGAAATGCATCAATTTGATCAAAATAATAATGGCTGCTACTCACCTGATATCAAATAATATCAGGTGAGTTACCTGATATGGCAGAACCCTTAGATGGTATTCCAGCATTCGGATTGGACAAACTAACTTTCAGGCATAATAAATGTTAGTATCATGTACTTGTTATTAATATCCCATTTGGTTAGGTATCAAAACATTTCATTTTTACCTCACAAAATCTTCAGATCCAGTGGTCAGAATCTTTTCATATTTGGTATACAGCATATCGGTCAGATTCAAGTTTGTTAAAATTGAGTCGCTGGGTTAATATTTGGGCTCCCTATGGGAGCCAGAATTTTAACTTAGTGCAATATGAGGAAATTTCTTTAAAAATCTTCTTCTTCAGATCCAGTGGTCAGAATCTTTTCATATTTAGTTTACATCATCTCTAGGGGGCCAGATTCAAGTTTGTTCAAATTGAGTCTGTGGGTTAATATTTGGGCTCCCTATTGGAGTAATTTCTTTTAAAATCTTCTTCAGCTCCACCCGTCAGAATCTTTTCATATTTGGTACACAACATCTCTAGGGAGGTCATATTCAACTTTGTTCAAATCGAGTCGCTGGGTTAATATTTGGGCTCCCTATGGGAGCCCAAATTTTAACTTAGTGCAATATGAGGAAATTTCTTTAAAAATCTTCTTCAGATCCAGTGGTCAGAATCTTTTCATATTCGGTTTACATCATCTCTAGGGGGCCAGATTCAAGTTTGTTCAAATCAAGTCTGTGGGTTAATATTTGGGCTCCCTATTGGAGCCCCAATTTTAACTTTGTGCAATATGTGGAATATTCTTTAAAAATCTTCTTCAGATTCACCAGTCAGACTCCTCTCCTATTTGGTATACCTCATCTCTAGGGGGGGGGGGGGGGCAGATTCAAGTTTGTTCAAATCGGGTTCCTCGCTTGAAAATTTTGAGTCTGATTCAGACATAGAAATTTTAGACCAAAATTCGAAGAAAATTTTTTTTTATTTTTTATTCGTTTTGTTCAATTTTGAGACCAAAAAAAAAAAAAAATTTTAGCTTGTAAATTTTGGGGCCATTTCCGATAGAAATTTTGAACCACTTTTTAAAGAATTTGCTTTAGTACCCCTCTGTTATATTAAAAAGCATGAGGGGCAATTTGAAAATTTGTCAGTCTGGACTTGAGAGTGCGGCAACAAACCCTATATTTTGATATGTTTTTTTTTATTTGAAAATATGAATAAAATTCTCATCAGTATCGTTGTATTAGCTAAAAAAATAATTTAAAAACTTTGAATGTCAGTTGGGGGGAAGGGGGAGTCATAACCTAACCATGACTCCCCTCCCTCTCCCCACCCCATCAGAATATTTGTCACTTTTTACAACTTAAGCACAGGAATCTTGAGAATGGAAAATATAGCAAAAAGTCAGAAGAAAACCAACGTTTTGTGACTCAGGTGTGGGGTGGATAAGATAATTTCTGAGTAAATAAAGAAAAAACATCTTTCGGTTGAGAACTTTTATTATCATAACAATAAAAACTATGTAAACTACAGCATCAAATTCAAACAAAATATCTAGCACTTGATAGAGTCAACAAAGCCCTCAATGAATTTCTCTTCAAAATGATGATATGAGCAGTAAAACAAACTTACAAGTGTGGAAACTATGAATCTTAATATAAGATTAAATTCTCTACAAAATGGTGGTTTGCCCTAAAAAAAGACATTTGTCAATTTCAAGTGTCAGGTGGGGGGTAAGATAAACTGGTCACGACATCTTCCCCCCCCTCCCCCCCCCCCCCCCCCCCCCCCCCCACTCACAACAACCTGAATTTTTTTCTCTTCCAACTTAAGACATATGAATTGGAAAACAATAACCTGAATGTTTTTCTGTTTCAACAACTTAGACATAGGAATCATTATACTCACATTTTTAAGTTGTTAAAATAGAAAAATTTTGACTAGGGTAGACGATACTGTAACCAGTTTATCTTACCTCCCACATGACACTGGAAACTGAAACACAAACTAACAAGTGGGAAATATGAATCTTAATATAAGATTAAATTCTCTACAAAATGGTGGTTTGCCCTAAAAAAAAGACATTTGTCAATTTCAAGTGTCAGGTGAGGGGTAAGATAAATTGGTGACGACATCTCCCCCCCCCCCCCCACTCACAACCCCACCCCATCCGATGAATTATCTGTTAACAATTTCTTCAAAAGAGTCTTAAAAATGGAAAACATTGATAAAATTTTCTTCAAAATTGTGGACTGAGGTAAAAAAATGAATTTTTATGTAACTTCAAGTTCAGGCGGGGGTAAGATAAACTGGCCAGGATATCTTCCCCCCCCCCCCCCCACCCACCCACCACCCCAGCTGAAGAATTATCTCTTAACAATTTCTGCAAAAGAATCTTGAACATCTCTTTGTGTAATAACTTTGAGTGTTGGGTGGGGGGTAAGATAAACTGGTCATGATATCTCTCCCCACACCTCAAAAATTTTCCTTTCTAACAGCTTGAGCATATGAAACTTAAAAATAGAAAATACATATGAAATTCTCTTCAAAATGGTGGTTTGAGCTAAAAACAAATTTTTTGTAACTTTGTGTGTCGGGTGGAGGGTAAGATAAACTGGTCACGATATCTTCCCACCCCCAACACGACCCACCTGAAAATTTTTCCTTTCTAACAGCTTAAGCATATGAATCTTAAAAATAGACAATACAGATGAAATTCTCTTTAAAATTGTGTTTTGAGCACACACAAAAATCATGACTTTGTCAAGAGTGTTGGTGAGGGGTAAGATAAACTGGTCACAATATCTTCCCCCACCTGAAAATTGTTCCTTTCTAACAGCTTAAGTATGTGAATCATAAAAATAAAAAAATACAGATCAGATTCTCTTCAAAATAGTGGTTTTTGTGTAACTTTGAGTGTTGGGTAGGGGGTAAGATAAACTGGTCATAATATCTTTCCCCCACCCACCAAACATTTTTATATTCTAACAGCTTGAGCACATGAATCTTAAAAATAGAAAATACAGATGAAATTCTCTTCAAAATAGTGATTTGAGGTAAAAAAAAAAATGGGGGTAACTTCGAGTGTCAGGTGGGGGAAAGATAAATTGGTCAGGATATCTCCCCCACCCCCCCAACCCTCTACAACTGAAATTATTCTCTTTGTCACATCTTTAGCAAATAAATCTTAAAATTGAAAAATACAGGTGAAATTCTCTTCAAAATAGTAGTTTGAGTGAAAATAAAAAAAAATTAACAACATCGGGCAACATGTTTAAAAAATGTTTTTTGCATATATCCCAGGGAATATTTTGAGAAAAAAAACGCAAATTCTTCTTGTGCAATTTTCTTCTATTAACAACATATTCAAATGAGTCTTGAAAATGGAAATTTGTATAATATTCCACTCACGATGCTAATTTGGGCTAAAATGTTTTTTTTTTCTTTTGGGCATCTAGCTCTCTCGCATACGGACCAATGAGTTTTTCAATGCTCACTTGATGCTTTTTTAATATCACACACAAGTGAACAAGCAAATTCTAAAAAAAGATCTGGTAAAAATCTGAATGGTAAAAAAATTCAGGTGGGGAGGGGGAAGATAAACCAGATGGGGATGGGGGAAAGATAAACTAGTGATAAACCCCGGTGGGGAAGTTGTACAGGGGGAAGATATCGTAGTACACTGGTTCAGACTTCGAAATTTTGAACCAAAATTCGGAAATTTTGGGGGGATTTTTTATGCATTTTTAGCCCGACTGTTTACAGTGAGGGCTATAGTAATGACTTTTGTCCGTCCGTCTGTCCATCTGGTAACATTTAGAGTTTTGGTTAAAGTTTGTGGTTTCAGTTTTTTACTGAAGGTTCAAGTGTTTTTTTTTTTGTTTTTTTTTTTTCCTGTTTAGTTGAGATTTGGCATTTTGGTTAAAGTTTGTGGTTAAAGTTTTTTATTCAATCTTCAAGTACAGGCTCTACCCGGTAGTTCTTGTCTGATCGTCACAAAATTTCATATGCAGGTTTTAAGTCATGTCTACATGAGAACGTCCCCTTTTGGTCGTGACCGGGCCCAAAACCTGAAAACCATTAGCACAGTCGACAGGTCGTATTTATGAAGGGATTTCATTGCAACTTCATAGAATGCCTCTGTATAATGCCTAGATGTGAACGTCCCCGTTTGGGCATGATCTGTCAACCGTGATGGCTGCCCAAGCCCGAAACCCAAAAACTTTTAGCACAGTCTGCAGGTCATGTTTAATATGGAGGGATTTCATTGTAACTGGGTAGGATGACTCCGTATGATGTCTAGATGAGAATTTCCACATTTGGGCGCGATCTGTCAACCATGACAACTGCCCGAGCCAAAAACCCGAAAACCTTTAGCACAGTCTACTGGTCATATTTATGGAGGGATTTCATTGTAACTTGATAGGTTGACTTCATATAATGTCTAGATGAAAAAGTCCCCTTTTGGACGTGATTGGGCAACTGTACCGTCTACAGGTGCCCGAAGCCCAAAAACCTTCAGCACAGTCTACAGCTCATTTATGAAGGGATTTCATTGTAACATCGTAGGATCAATCCACATGATGCCCAGATGAGAATGTCCCCTTTTGGTTGCGATCATTCAACCATGATGGCTGCCCGAGCCTGAAGCCCGAAAACCTTTAGCACAGTCTACACGTCATATTTGTGGAGGCATATAATTGTAACTTGATAGGTTGACTTCATATAATGTCTAGATGAGAACGCCCCTTTTTGGGCAACTGTGACGGCAACAGGGGCCCGAAGCCCAAAAACCTTTAGCACAGTCTACAGATCATATTTATGGAGGGATTTCATTGTAACTTGATAGGTTTACTTCATATAATGTCTAGATGAGAACATCCTCTTTTGGGCAACTGTGACGGCAACAGAGGCCCAAAGCCCGGAAACCTTTAGAATATTCCACAGGCCATAATTATGAAAGGGATTTCATTGTAGCTTGGTAGGATGACTACAAGTCTGTGGTTATTTATTTATTTATTTATTGGTGTTTAAGGTCACATACTTATGCACAATGGCTAATCGTGACCGTGACAGTTTTACGGGTGGAGGAAGCCGGAGTACCCGGAGAGAACCACCGAGCAACGACGAGCAGCTGTCAGCTCTCCAACATCGTAACTCTGAACTCTGCACCGCAGCACAGGCAGGGTTAGATTGGTTGAAGACATACGCACCATCGACGTGCAGTACGCCTCAGTACACAGCGTCGTCGTGCCCCCCATGTAGGCAATCGGGGTGAAGTGTCTTGCCCAAGGACACAACGCGGTTGCCGCAGGTGGGATTCGAACCGAGGACCTCTCGGCTTGCAGCCTGCACCTCTACCAACTGAGCCACCGCGCCCCAAGTCTGTGGTTAAAAACCCAGACAAACACCATCACCCCCCCTACCCCCTCCCATCCCCCCACCCCCTAATTAGGCTTTTTTTTTCTTCTTTTCTCCAATATGCATTTTGAACTATTTACAGTCACTACATGCGGAACCTTTTTCTTAAACTTACGTACCCTGCAACCCCCCCTTCCCACCCCCTTCCAGGGGGCCAATTAGGCACTTTTTTTTTTCTTTCGTCAAAAATGCTTGTTTACAGTTTTGGTTAAAAACCCAGACAAACACCACCTCCCCTCCCCCCCCCCCCCCCCCCATCCCAATTAGGCATTTTTTTATTTTTTTTCCTCCAATATGCATTTTGAACTATTTTCACTCACTACTGCAGAACCTTTTTTTCCTTTTGTCAAAAATGCTTTTTTACAGTTTTGTTAAAGTTTGTGGTTAAAAATCCAGACAGAAATTATCCCCCCCCCCCCCCCCCCCCCCCCCCAATTAGGCATTTTTTTTTTTCCCTCGAATATGCATTTCGAACTATTTACAGTCATACATGCGGAACCTTTTTTTAACCTCACGTATTTATGAAGGGATTTCATTGTAGCTTGGTAGAATGACTCCAAGTTTGTGCTTAAAAACCCAGACACACACCACCACCCCCTACCCCCATCCACCCCCCAATTAGGCTTTTTTTTCCTTCTTTTCTCCAATATGCATTTTGAACTATTTACAGACACTACATGCGGAACCTTTTTTTAAACTTACATACCCCCCACCCCCTGATCCCACTCCCACCCCACCCCCCTGCTGGGGCCCAATTGGGCACTTTTTTTTTCTTTCGTCAAAAATGCTTGTTTACAGTTTTGGTTAAAAACCCAGACAAACACCCCCCCCCCCCCCCCCCCCCCCCCAATTAGGCATTTTTTTTTTTTATTTCCTCCATTATGCATTTTGAACTATTTACAGTCACTACATGCAGAACCTTTTTTTTTCCTTTTGTCAAAAATGCTTTTCTACAGTTTTGGTTAAAGTTAGTGGTTAAAAATCCAGACAGAAATTATAAACCCCCCCCACCCCCCAATTAGGCATTCTTTTTTCTTTTTCCTCAAATATGCATTTTGAACTATTTACAGTAACTACATGCAGAACCTTTTTTTAAACTCACGTAACTTCCTCCTCCCCCCCCCCCCCCCCTCCCCTTCCCAGGGGGGGCCAATTAGGCACTTTTTTTTTCTTTTGTCAAAAATGCTTTTTTTACAGTTTTGGTTAAAGTTTGTGGTTAAAAACCCAGACAAACCCCCACCCCCATCCCCACCCCCATGGTGCCAGTTAGGTATTTTTTTTTTTTTTCTCTGCTCAAAATGCATTCTGAAGGATTTAGACTGACCACATGTGGAAAAAAAATGGACTCCCCTAATACACCCCCACTCTCCCCCCACCCCTCACCCACAACCCCACCTCCTCACCCAGGGCCATTCATGCAATATTTTTTCTTTGGTACAAAATGCATTTTTAGCTTGACTGTTTATAGTCAGGGCTATAGTCATGACTTTCATCCGTCCATCTATCGGTCCATCCATCTGTCTGTAAACAATTGGTTTCCGACTGATAACTCCAGTTTGGATTATTTGATTTCAACCAAAGTTGATATGTGTATTTTCCAGCTAATAATACAGGCCAGGTTTCAATATAGGTTTCATAACTCCCCCCCCCCCCCCCCCCCCCCCCCCCCCCCACACACACACACACACACACACACACACACAAACAAACGTGTCACTTAGGCAATTATTCCCAAAATGCATTTTGAAGGATTGGGAGTTATTACATGCAAAAAAGAAAATTGACTCATATTGCCCAACATTGCTTTATGTACTGCATCTTTAATCCTTTACCTAACACAAGTTGAGGCCAACAGTACAAATTATTTTTCTGAAACATCAGAATTTTTCATTTTTATTTACTTCTAACCATGGCTTATTACTCCTTATTGGAACCAGCTCATCAAGTTTGTTCCATAAATAGGTCATGAGGTATGTTTTGAAGTAGAGAAATGAAAAAATAAAATTTGAATAGCAAATTTTGTATATCACGAGTGCATATATGGCAGATTTGTTAGGTAAACTGTTAACAAAAAATGGCTCTGACTATTTTGCGTCTAAGCATTGCCATTCCAGGGACAGTCAGGCTGCATGCGTGACATCACTCTAGTGTTCAATTTTGAGATGAAAAAAAAAAATGTTTAGCCTGAAAATTTTGGGTCCGGCTCTTCAAAATCGAGTTTCTAGATGAATTAGAGTGCATTTATGCGAAAATGTTTTACCCTATGTTCTCCCCTCCTTTCCTTATCAGGGTGGGGGGGGGGGCAGTTAGATGTAACAAACTGTTTGGCTGCAAAATATATTTTGAAAGATTTAGAGTGATTTTATGCAACCTCCCCCCCCCCCCCCCACTCCCCCCCCCCCCCCCCCAAAAAAAAAAAATACCCCTATGACCACCAACCCCACTCCCCACCTCCAGGGATCAAGTAAGCAGAGGAAAAAAAATTGCTACAAAATGCATTTTGAAGGAATTACAGTGAATTTATGTAAAAAAAAAAGGACCCCTATAATTCTTTCATGACTTCATTCCTCAGAAGTGTTGATGAGCCATTATTAGCTGAATGTGATCCAATATACTTCTTTGAACAACTTGTTTAAGAAATCTTCAGATCCACCAGTCAGAATCCTTTCATATTTGGTACACAACATCTCAAGGTGGGTCAGCTTCAAGTTTGTTCAAATCGGGTCCCCAGGTTTATATTTTGGCTCACTATTGGAGCCCAAAGTTTAACTTAGTGCAATGTGAGGACCTTTCTTTAAAAACCTTCTTCTTCAGTTCCACCAGTCAGAATTCTTTCATATTTGGTATATAACATCTCAAGGGGGGGTCAGATTCAATTTTGTTCAAATCGAGTCACTGGCTCAATATTTGGGCTCTCTATAGGCGGGTGTGGGGGTGGCAGGGGGGAGTATGTTAGGCTCAGGTTTGTTCAAATCCATTCCTCAGTGTTTTTCCATAAAATTACATGACTTTATTCCTTTGTAGTGTTGATGAATCATGTCTAACTGAATGTGACACCCAAATACTTCTTTGAATCACTTTGGCAGGTGAGCGGTTAAGGCCCCATGGGGCCTCTTGTTTTATTTCCACTTATTATCTTTAACCCACTCCAATTTGTTGCCAAAAACATCAACATCAAACACCTTATGTGATAGTACTACATACATACTTGTTAATAACATGTATGTACATGATAATTAACATGTACTACATGACACTAACACATATGTCTGTGATACCAATGGTGAAAAACTACCATGTACATATGTGGTAGGTATCATGTTCGTACATATGTGATAATAACACATGTTTGTGATACTATTAGTTACACAGTGTTTCAGCAGGGTGTGTGGAACTGTACTACTCTTCTGAGATCCGTATTTCCTGAGCCTGAATTTTAACTTGATGCAGTATGAGGAATATTCTTCAAGTATCATCTTCTTCAGATCTATAAAAAGAATTTTTTTATATTTGATATATAGCATTACTGTGACTCCAGGAATAAAATTTGTTCAGTGTGTTATGCTTGACAAATTTTTTGGGCAGAATAGGCATTTGAAATTTAACATATACACCTGGAACTTAATTAAGCACCCACTGTTTTTTTTTCGCAGTTTTGTTCTTTCAGATGGCCGAAAGTGATTGATTACAGAGAGAATGGTCTATTGACAAATGAAAGACAACACAATGATGAAAATATGCAGTATTTTAATGGCACTAATTAATCATATCTGTCACTAATGTTTTTATTCATCAGATAGTTGCATCTAAGTCCTTAATTCTATGAACTGCACCTCAGAAGAAATCAGCGACACTTGTCTTTTTCAACTATCCCAGATGCCATAGAATTAAGAAAGGACACTGGTTTTGTTTACAATGGCATGGTGGGGTTTGAACACATGCCAAGAGAGTTTCCTTCGGCACCAACCGCCTAGTGAAGCTATACTGAACCACGCACACCACACGGCCACCGACAAATCCCAAAAGGGAATGCTAATTAACCTATATGAGGCCAGTACAGGACACATGGAATACTCAATTATTTAATTATTCATCAGATAGTTGCAGCTTAGTAGTTAATTTACAAACTGCACCTCAGAAGAAATCAGCGACACTTGTCTTTTTCAAATTTCCCGGATGCCATAGAATTAAGAAAGGATGCTGGTTTTGTTTACAATGGAATGGCTGGGGGTTCAAACCCACGCCGAGAGAGTTTCCTTCTGCACCAACCGCCTAGCAAAACTATACTGAACCACGCACACAACTCGGCCACCGACAGACCCCAAAAGGGAATGCTAGTTAACCAAGTATATACGAGGCCAGTACAGAACACACGGATTACTCAATTATTTAATTATTCATCAGATAGTTGCATCTAAGTACTTACTTCTATGAACTGCACCTCAGAAGAAATCAGCGACACTTGTCTTTTTCAAATTTCCCAGATGCCATTGAATTAAGAAAGGATGCTGGTTTTGTTTACAATGGCATGGCGGGGGTTCGAACCCACACCGAGAGAGTTTCCTTTGGCACCAACCGCCTAGGGAGACTGTACTGAACCACGTACACCACTCAGCTACCGACAGACCCCAAAAGTGAATGCTAGTTAACCAAGTATAAACAAGGCCAGTACAGAATACACGGAATACTCAATTATTTAATTATTCATCAAATAGTTGCATTTAAGTACTTAATTCTATAAACTGCACCTCAGAAAAAATCAGCGACACTTGTCTTTTTCAAATTTCCCAGATGCTATAGAATTAAGAAAGGATGCTGGTTTTGTTTACAATGGCATGGCGGGGGTTCGAAGCCACACCGAGAGAGTTTCCTTTGGCACCAACCGCCTAGGGAGACTGTACTGAACCACGCACACCACTCAGCCACCGACAGACCCCAAAAGGGAATGCTAGTTAACCAAGAATATACGAGGCCAGTACAGAACACACAGAATACTCAATTATTTAATTATTCATCAGATAGTTGCATCTAAGTCTGTCTAAGTACTTAATTCTATGAAGTGCACCTCAGAAGAAATCAGCGATTCTTGTCTTTTTCAAATTTCCCAGATGCCATAGAATTAAGAAAGGACACTGGTTTTGTTTACAATGGCGTAGCGGGGCTTCAAACCCATGCTGAGAGAGTTTCCTTTGGCACCAACCGCCTAGCGAAACTATACTGAACCACGCAACGACTCGGCCACCGACAGACCCCAAAAGGGAATGCTAGTTAACCAAGTATATACGAGGCCAGTACAGAACACACGGAATACTCAATTATTTATTTATTCATCAGGTAGTTGCATCTAAGTACTTAATTCAGTGAACTGCACCTCAGAAGAAAGACTGTCAATGACATTAGTTTTGTAACTTCCACTCTGCAAAAGACATCCTGACCAGGACATATTTCATATAACATTCATCTTTTCAAATATACTGATGATCGGCTTTGTGTGGTACACACTTTGGAAACATACTTAGAAAAGACAAAAAACATACGAAAATCTGATAAACTATTTATTTCTTTCAAAACCAAGAAATCAATATCTACATCTACATTTGCTAGATGGGTTTGTGAATGTATACATAAAGCAGGTATTAACAGTTCTTTTAAGGCACATTCTGTGAGAAGTGCTGCAACTTCAGCAGCTGTTCGGAAAGGTCTCCCATTGAGTCAGGTTCTAAAGACTGCAAATTGGCAATCTGCAAAAACTTTCCATGGTTTTTATTGTAGGAACCTTGAACACACAGATGAATAGTTTTCACACACCCTCTTGACGTGACTTGATATCATCCATTCACATGCTGGTTGAAGTACGGCCTTCAAACAGCTTGGCTTCAGTGAAGAATGCCTGCAATGATATAGACTCTTTTTCGTTAGTGTTTTTGTAGAAAAACGTCAATAGAGAAATGTATTTATGTGTATTTTTTGTTGTTGTTGTTACTCTCTCAGGTGTTCTGTTTGTGAATACGCAATATATGACATACACATGACATTGATCATACCTGTGTTGCTATGCGGCTTCATGTACTCGTATTTAATGATAAAAGCTTTGAAATCATGCCAGTGTTACATCCGAGAAGCCGGAAGGCGTTATGGAAAAGAATCACCCACCTCATCCAAGTCATCCGAAGGATGTGATGGATGAGGGGATTCTTTGAATACAAGCCTGTAGGCTTGAGGATGTAACACCCACCCTCATAGGGTAAAAAGTACACTTTAATACACTTTTTTCTCCAATGTTCCCCACCTCATTTATGGTAGGGTTTTTTATCATTAAATATGACTATTCTTTGAAGAGACAATGCTTTCCACCTGAGGTGAGTACTTATAGTGCTTGTGTGTGACCTTCAAACTTTAGTGCTTTGAAGTGAGCTGGAACGGTAATCCCATGCAAAATAATATGCCAGTGTTACATCCTCAAGCCTACAGGCTTGTATTCGAAGAATCCTCTCATCCTTCAGATGACTTGGATGAGGTGGGGGATTGGCAACCCAAAACTGAACTGCATGGTACAGGAAAGTCGCACACAAACACGGAGAAAATAAAAATAATGAAAATGTGGTGGAATGTAATAACGAGAACATACAAAAACACAGCCCTGTTAATATAAGATCAGCAGATCCAAAATTCTATTCTGATCACAGGAACATGGTTGAATTATCATTGTTATCAGAGCAAATGAAGGCACATCTGATGGTGGAATGAAAAAGAAGGAGTCACTGGTTACACGTCTGTGCACTGGTACCGGATCTGTTCAAGGAGAAGTGCGTCCCCCTACTGGGTGTGCACTGGTAGCACTCGACCCAGTTTTAGCTTATTTTTTCTTGATGCTTTTGCACTACTTTTCTTTTCCAAATCACTTGGGACAGATCAAAATAGAGAGTATACTTCCGAGTTAGGGACTTCCACTGTAATGCAAGCATCATGTAAACAACTGCAGTTACTTTTCGCCCATTGAGTTCCGATCAAAAACCAGTAAAATAGAAGTAGGATTCTCCTTATTCCACATTAACTGCCAAAGTCTGAAAGCTCGCTGGGACTCATTTCAAAACATGATATTCTATTTGCAATCAGAAGAAAATTTTTTCGATATCGTCGGACTTACCAAAATATTCCAAATTCCTGCAAACACATCGGATAACATGGAAGGTTATCATCCAATTATCAATATAATGATGGTCGAGGAGGAGTAGGTCTGTATGTTAAAGAAGGAATACCGTACAAAGTTAGAAGTGATATCTCTGTATTTATTCCTCATGTTCTTGAATCTCTGTTTACTGAAGTCAAAGATAAACATAATTCCAAAATTATCGGTGTCATTTACAGGCCCAACACACCACCAAAAGTTTATATTAATCTTTTCCTATCAAAACTAAATGAATTAACCGATGTTCTGAATTCCGAAAATAAAAAAGTTTATATCATGGGTAATCTTAATCTGGACCTTCTGAAAGCTAGCACACACTCCAAGATGGAAGAATATGCCGATCTCATGTTAAGTCAGGGATTTTTACCTTATATCACAAAGCCAACCAGAGTAACTAGTCATTCCGCCACCCTGATAGACCATATCTTTGCTAATAGTCTTTCAGAAACAGCCTGTTCCGGAATAATTATATCTGATGTCTCAGATCACTTTGGTGTTTTTTATATTGAAGTGGCACCTAAGTTAAGTGATCCCCCAAGCTTTATTTTGAAAAGAACTATAAATCCAGAGAGTATTGCAGAATTCAAGATGCTGCTATCACGAAGTGATATTTCCGCAGTATAGCAAGCAAATTGTCCTAACACACCTTATGAAACCTTCCTAACCATTTACCTTGTAACCAACAAAAAAGCATTCCCCTTCAAACATGTCCGGCAAAACAAAAAGTTTGTCAAAAAACAGCCATGGATGACCAGGGGGCTTGTTATATCCTCTAACAATAAACAAAAATTCTATCACAAAAAACTGAAAGCACCCACTGAACAGAATATTCAAAACTATAAAAACTACAGTAGGATTTTCATTAAGGTTAAAAAGCCCTAGAATTGAATACTTTCTTCGTGAACATCAGAAAAACAATATACGAAAGTCAAATAACTCTTAACTGCACTATACGAATAGTGACATTCCAAATAATTTTTTATAACCCCTACTAATCCAATAGAAGTTTGCCATGTGATAAACAAAATGAAGCCAAAATTGTCGAAAGATTGTAATGATATAATCACATATCTTCTGAAACAAACAGTAAATGAAGTAATCCACCCTCTCGCACATATTATTAACAATTCATTCATTACTGGTATAGTACCGGATGGGATGAAAATTGCAAAGGTGATACCTATTTTTAAAACAGGTGATGAGCATAGTTTTACGAATTACAGACCGATTAGTATACTTCCTGTATTCTCAAAAATAACGGAAAAGCTCATGGAGGTGAGACTTGTAAACTTCCTAAACAGGTTTATTATTTTATACCCTCATCAATATGGATTCCAAAGGCAACATAGTACTATCCACCCAGTTCTCCAGATCCTAAAAAGTATCGGAATAGAAAATAATAAACAGGAAAAAACAGTACCTTAACAGATCGCAGTATGTTATGTATGGGGAATGTAAATCAGACCTTGCCAGCCAGTGCTGTGGTGTTCCACAGGGTTCAATTCTAGGACCGGTCATTCTATATATCAACGATACTAGTAACTCAACCTCACTCAATATTTTATCATTTGATGATGACACTACTGCTCACATAATAATCCCATAACAACGTATTTTAATGATGAAATTAAAAAACTATATGATTGATGCTCTGCTAACCAGCTAATGTTGAATGCGAAAAAAACAACGTACATTGTATTGAACCCAACTGAAAGAAGTAATAATACTGTTTGCCAAGAGTCCAGATATGGGGTAGTTCCCAGGCCACTTTAGAAACTCATGAATATGCAAAAGCAGTCACTACGAATAAATAATAACCAAAAATACAAAGCCCATACAGACCCCCTATTCAAGAACGACAGATTACTTTAGGTTCATGATTTGTTTAAATTACATGCTTTGCTGTTCGTCTTTGACTGGAAAAATGGTAGATTACCAGCCTCCTTTAATGACATATGTAGGGTAGTATACAATCAATCTGGTAGGACTACCAGACAATTTGGCTTCCTACATATAGAGAAAACCCGCACAAAATCTCTTGATAAACTCCCTCTATATACCTTTCCGAAACTTTAGAACTCTCTCGACGACGCAACTCATAATATCAGTCACAGAAACGAGGTTAAGAATAATTTGACATCCAAATTTCTTTCATCTTATTCCACTTTTGTCAATTGCGACAATCCCTAATGCCCTGGCTGCACTTAGTAAACTTGTAATCAACAATAACGCTAACAGGTGTTTACATAACGCAATAGATGTACTCTCTACTTTTATCTGGATCCCTCATCTTGGTCAATCTTTCTGCTCACCCCAATAAGTACACCAAAAAATACGTTCATCACCCCAATAAGAATCTGTTGCCAGCAATATCTAAGAGCACTTGCTGAGCACTCGCGGTGATGCATTTCATCATTCTCTATGGGCTAAATCCATGGAGAGAAATCAGGTGCATCACTGCTGGCGCTCAGTAAGTGATCCAAGCACAATAAAGATGTGAGACTTGTCTGCAGGCGCTTTTGTAGAGCACCCCAAACATGATGCCCGCTGAATGCGCTGTCCGACTTTGACGCTCAGTTCACATAGATTTATCCCTTTAACATCCTCCGAACAACATCAAGTGCTTGATGGGACCTAGCACCGAGCAATGGAGTGGCCACCAAGAGCGGCTAGTTTTGTACTAATGTATCAATCCCTAACCACCGATCTCCTACTGGCTTTTATGCTGGAAAACATCCTGTAAATAAATCTTAGCATTGAAAACAAATTGAGCACCAGTTCCAACTTGGCGTCACATACTTTTTTTCTCTAGCCATTTGGTCACAGTCTGTTTGCAACTACACTACCTTCCAGGGGGTGACAGGTAAACAGCCAATCTGGCTATGTCATCCCCTACAGTATACTGTTTACTAAACTTATAAAATATATGAATTTGTAACCATTATTTATGTATACTGTGAATAAATTATCTGAATCTGAATCTGCAAGCCTGTTGTAAACAATTGTAAAGTAGGTTGATAAGAAATTTCAAAACGTACCCCACAGACATTAACGCTGCGCTCATGCGAAAAACCTGCACAAAGTTTTCGTGGGCTGGTGACATTCATGATCCAAACTAAACTTGATAACATATTGATGTGTCCAATCACACGTATCCAATACCATTTTCTGAAAATATCAACATCAGTTTGGATATCCCCTACATTTTTAGTCGAGTTGTGACGAAGTCAAACTCGACTTATAGTTTGGTGAATGGCAGGCGGGCGGGCAGGCGGGCGGGCGGGCGTAAACAATTGGTTTCCGGATGATAACTTGATAGTGGTTCAACTCACATTCATTAAACTTCCTACGTAGGTTGGTCTTGGTGGGAGGAAGAACCCTATTGATTTTGGACATGCTACGTCGAAGGTCAAGGCCACAGTGACCTTGAACGTAGTAAATCTTAAACAATTGGTTTCCGGATGATAACTTGATAATGGTTCAACTCACATTCATGAAACTTCATAGGTAGATTGGCCTTGGTGAGGGGAAGAACCCTATTGATTTTGGACTCGCTACGTCAAAGGTCAAGGTCAACGTGACCTTGAACATAGTAAATCGCAACAATTCCTTTCCGGATGATAACTTGATAGTAGTTCAACCTACATTCATGAAATTTTGTGCTGTCACAACTCGACATTGGATCGGTGATCCTATCGGCATTTTTTTAATAGTATATTTGGGGTCCAGCATACATATGAATTCCAATTTGTTAAAATTAAGCCCTTTGGTTAAATATTGGAGCCCAACTGTTTAACCTGGGGAAAACGAGAAGTACTCTTTAAAGAATCTGCTTCTCCAGAACCAACAGTCAGAACCTTTTAATATTTGGTATACAACTTTGTTGCAGGGGACAGCTTCATAAAATCTCCTTCATCCACCCCAGTCAGAGTCTTTTGATGTTTGGTATACAGCATTCTTATGGAGGTCAGATTGAAGTTTGTTAAAATCCAGCCCCTTGATTAATATTTGGGCCCCCTAAGGGAGCCCAAATTTTAACTTGGTGGAATAGAGGAATATTCTACAAAAATCCTTTTTTTATGACCCCCCCCCCCTCCCCCCCACAATCAGAATCTATTGATATATGGTATACACCATTGTTAGTAGGGTCAAATTGAAGTTTGTATAAATCAAATCCCTGGATTAATATTTGGGCTCTCTATTGGAGCCTGAATTTCTGAATTTTAACTTAGTCATGTATGAAGAACAATCCTTTAAAAATCTTCTTCTCCAGAACTGCTAGTCACAATCTTTTGATATATGGTGTACAACATCCTTACAGGGGTTGTATTCAAGTTTGTTGAAATCTAGTTCCTAAGTTAATATTTTGGCTTTCTGTGGGAGCCTGCATTTAAACTCGGTATGATGTTTAGATAAAACTTTCATATTTTAGTCATGATCAGTCAGCTGTTACTGCAGCTTGGGCACATGACCTAGATTCCTTTAACACTGTCTGTGGGTCGTTTTTATGAAGGGATGTCATTGTAACTTGGTAGGATGACTCGGTGTGATATCTAGATGAGACTGTCCTATTTTGGCCGCAATCGGTAAACAGTGATGGCCGGACCGGCATGTGACCTAGATTTCTTTAGCAAAGTCTGTGAGTCATATTTATGAAGGTATTTCATTGTAACTTGGTAGGATGACTTGTTTTGGAATGATTTTATTGTAACTTAGTAACTTTGGTTCACATACGTTGACTTTGAAGGCCACATCAGCCCAGGCCTCAATTCTTTAGTACAGTCTACACCTCAAATTATCCGCATTGAAAACATAGCATGTGGGGTACAGAACTTAACATATTCTCAATTACCACAATTCTTGTCTTATTTCATAATCCTTTCATAAACATTGAACATTATCCTTTTCATCTAACACTACACACACGCAAGTTAAGCGGCAGTGTCATTGACAGTTTCATTGGTATACAGCATCCTTATGGGTGGAGGGTTTTCAAGCCTGTTCAAATTAAGTCTACTGCTTAATATTTGGGCTCCCTATTGGCCCACAAATTTTAACTTAGTGCTGTATAAGGAAGAATTATTAAAAATCTTCTTCTTCAGATCCACTTGTCAAAATACTTTGATATTTGGTATAGAGCATCCTTAATAAGGTCAGATACAAATTTGTTCAAATCAAGTTCCAGAGTTGATATTTTGACTCAATATGGAAACCAAACGCAGTGCAATATGAGGAATTTTCTTTAAACATTTTCTTCTCGAGAACCACCAGTCAGAGTCTTTTGATATTTGGTATACAACATCCTTTTGGTTGTCAGATTCAAATTTGTTAAAATCAAATTCCTGGGTTAATATTTGGGTCCCCTAAGGGACCAGAATATTGTTATTTGGAATGAAGTTTACTTAGGACCGGTGGAATCAGATGGATGAAAAAAACTGATATCGGTTTTGTCATGAGATGCCATATGGGGATGACCATTTTGACACTGTTTGTAATGGGAAAATGCCGAATCATCATCTTTCTTGTTCTCAATCAACTAAGTCTTCTTCAAAACTTCTGTACTAAATCTAAATTAATTTGGTACAAAGCATCTTGGTAGAGTATACTCTTTGAGTTTTTGTCCCCAAAAGTTGCTATTCCCCTTGGGGTATGGTAAATGGCCAAAAAGCAAAAAATGCTTTAAAAATCATCCTCTCATAAACCACTTGCAATAATGCTTAGAATTATGGCATGGAACTTCCTTTAGTGATGGCATCATGCAGATTCAAGTTTGTTCAAAAGAACATAGTAGGTCAATATTTAGGCTCCCTATTGGAGGATGCCCATTTTTCCCCCTAAGTTGCTACTCCTCTAGGTGTGGGGTAGAGAGAACCTCCAAAGCTAAAAACAAAACAAAAAATTCATACACACACTTTTTTAAGACTTCATAGACAGAGCTTTGTTTTACCAGAGAAGCTCTCTTTGGACCAGCTGAAATGAATGGCCAAAAAATTGCCTTTGGTTGTGTCGTGTCAAACCAAAAAATTGCTTTTGCTCTCCATCACTTACTATCACATTCATCTCTTTTGACAACCTGTTTAGTCATTACTGACCTAGAGTTTTACTGTACTGTATTCTATACGCCCATTTGAAAAACCGTTGTATTGTGTAATCAGTCTGTTCGCACTAACAAATCAGGTTTATGTGCCTAGTTGTTGGTTCACATCACTGTTATGTGTCTAGTCTGATTTATGTGACTACCCACATAAAGTTGAACTAACAAATAGTGTTTATGTGTCTAAAAAAGTGGGTTTTGTGGCTAATATGTTTTTTTGTGTGGCTAAAAAGGTTTATGTAGCTACTAAGTGACAAAAAGTGGGTATTGTATTTTCAGGGATTTTATGTTAGGGTAAGGGTTAGGGTCAGTCAGCTGAAAGGGTTAGGGTTTGCTACCACCCAGAAATTAGACTTAAAAAGAGTTCATAGTGGTTGTCCTTTTATTTCAAGTTCCTCAAATATTTTAGCTGCATAAACCCTGATTTTAGGGTCCATCCATCTGTCCATCCACTAACATTTTTGGTTTCCGACTGAAAACTCCAGTTTGGATTATTTGATCTCAACCAAATTTGGTTGTGTATTACCCAGCTTGTAATACAGGCAATGTTCGAATATGGGTTCTGTCATTTTTACATGAACTACGGCCCTTTTTTGACTTCGAATTCAACCATCTATTAATATTTTTGGTTTCCAACCGATAACTCCAGTTTGGATCATTTGATCTTAACCAAAGTTGGTGCAATTGAAAATGGTTAACAGCAGTATTTAGTCACACCTGGCGGTGCTCTTTATTCCTGACATAGAGGTTTACTTTTGTGCTGTCTTTTTATGTATTGCTGACATAGAGGTTTACTGTACTGTCTTTTTATTTATTTTTACTGATCCAGAAGTTCACTGGACTGTCTTTTTATTTATTGCTGGCATAGAGGTTTACAATACTATCTTTCTGTTTATTGCTGTTGTAGTAGAGGTTTACTTTACTGTACTGTCTTTCTATTTTTTAACCAACAAAAAATTAGGCACAGGGTTGAAAAGACAATGGAAGACTGAATAGAATGAAAGTGGACTAAGCTGCCGTTTAATGATTGATGTCTTCTATGTGGCAGCAAAGCCGAAAAGCAACAAAATTTAAACAAAGTGAAAAATATAAAATATTATTATGTGAAAGATATATATGATATGTACATGAAAAGGGGAGATGGGCAGATAAGACGCCTTTAGCAAAATAGACTGAAAAGCGGACTGGTGGAGAGTATTGGGGATGGCGGAGGGTAAAATTTCCAAGAATTAAGAATTCACTGATGCTTACATGCACTGTAACCTTGATGGGATTAACTACAATTTAAACAAAAGGACTGACTAAATTGGTAATTACGTCGAGTTCAGCCGCTGCCAAAGAAAATAGTGCATTCCTGGCATTGGCCAAATCAGCCAGTTGCAACAGGTGACTGGCTGATAGTCTGGAACCGTGGGAAACTCTTTTAGTGGAAGTGTATTCTTGCAACTGATAAACTGATTACAAAGGAAATTTGTATGGGGTTTCCATTTGAAATTTAAGGGCAGGAACTGCGTGTAACCTGATCAGACCAAAGATTCTCCTGTTGTGTTATGTACATGGACGCAGGTCACTAAAAAACTATTAATCTCCATCCTGTGTTCCAATCCTGCCCTGGTAATGAGTTACCCATACTTCCAAAGATTCAGCGAAAGTGGACAACCCTATATTAATTAAAAAATACAGCAAGTTCATGTGAATTTGCTGTTAATTTATTATTTGCCAAATTAAAACATTTCTAAAGGGTTTTTTTTCACCAAATGCAAGTTAATGAATATATTTGTTTTCAATGTTGAATAAAATATTGTATTTTGGGACAAAAGGTGTAAATGTGTGGAGAAATCAACTCCCACATCTTCAGTTTAGAATAGTGAAACCTCACATAATTATTGCCAAGAGATTGCTGGCATGCAGCATATATAGATGACAGGATTCTTCAATTTTTTTTAAATTACAGGCCTGGAAATAAAAAGCTTACATCATAACCTGTTCACATGTTGTATAACATGATGTTAACCTGTAGAAAAAGGTGTTGTGCTGCTTTTCCGTCTCTGTTTCTACTATGCTAGCCATACTGTTTGCGTCTTGACAGAATTTCCACCAAA
Source organism: Pictodentalium vernedei (assembly GCA_031216915.1). Lineage (NCBI taxonomy): Eukaryota > Metazoa > Mollusca > Scaphopoda > Dentaliida > Dentaliidae > Pictodentalium > Pictodentalium vernedei. Next base: position 556,749,114 of record CM062296.1, read on the forward strand.
ATAGTTGGAATCATACATTATTTGTTGCTATTTATTTTGGGGAAACTTCCTTTAATGTGTAGATGACATGCCTTTCTTTTCATATGATGCAGAACGCAACTTTTGAGTCCAGTAGATTGTTCCAACAGATTGTCAGGTCTGACTTGCAAAAGATGTGGAATTATAATTAAATTTATGTTTATTGTTTTGTTGTAACCTGCACTGCATTCACATAGTTTACAATTCAAGTAACTCCCACATAACATAACGATCGTTCACAGGTTATTTCCATGCCTGATTTACCGTCCTTTGAAGATGGGCACTTGAATAGCGAAATCTACTCCTCTTAAACTTGAATTTTGATTAAATATTAAAAGATTATTACAGATGATTCACTGATGAGTAACATGCAAAATATGACATACATTTTGGCTTTGTTGTCCTTGTCAGCTCACCTGACTTCTCATCACCTGAATCATCTTCTCATGAACCAGTGGGTATAATAACTTGATATTTGGTACTGAGCTTCCTTTTGAGGTGTAAAATCAAGTTAGTTCAAATAAAGTTCATGGAGCAATATTTGCCTTTGTAATGGGAGGGGCAAGATTTTTGGCCCTGCCCAAAATTTATATTTTTTGAATGGATGGGCCAATTTGAATCAGATAAAATTAAGTTCCTAATCACTAAATTTCATGTGCAGGTTCGAGGTCATGTCTAGATGAGAAGTTCCCATTTTCATCGCAATCGGTTAACCGTGATGGCTGAACAGGTTTGAAAACTGTTTGACCTGAAAACCTTTAGCACAGTTTACAGGGCATACATATTTATGAAGGGATTTCATTGTAACTTGGATGACTCTGTATATTATCTAGATGAGAATGACCTATTTTGGTCGGGTTCAGTCAACCGTGATGACTGCAGGAGTATGTGACCTAGATTCCTTTAGCACAGTCTACAGGTTGCATTTATGAAGGGATTTCATTGTAAATTAGGATGACTTGGTATAATGTCTAGATGAGAACATCCTATTTTGGTCGCGATTGGTCAACCATGATGGCCACATGGGCATGTGACTTAGATTTGTTTAGCACAGTCTACATACAATTCATATTTATGATGGGATTTCATTGTAACTTGGTAGGATGAGTCCGTATGATATCTAGATGAGACTATCCTATTTTGGTTGTGATCGGTCAACCATGGCCACCAGATGGGCATGTTACCTAGATAACTGTGAGCGCCACTCAACCCAGGCCTCAATTCTTTAGTACATTCTACACCTCAAATTATTCTTGTTGAAAACATAGCATGTAGGGTATAGAACTAAACATATCCTCAATTATCACAATTCTTGTCTTATTTCATAATCCTTTCATAAACATTGAACATTATCCTTTTCATCGAACACTACACACAGCGTCACTGACACTTTCATTTTGTGTGCCAAGAAATCTAAATACATTACATTTTTTGGTCATTCACTTTGTGGAAATACAGCTGATAGGATGTCAGTCTTGTTGTTTTCTAAGAAACACTATACATATCTAAGTGTCATATTTTTAGCTCACCTGACTTTCAGTCAGGATAGCTATAGTGATCACTCACCGTCTGTCGTCAGGCATCCGGCATCCGTGAACATGGTGTTTGCGTCTTCTCCTCCCAAACTGCTGAACCAATTTAATTGATATTTGAGATAATAGTTTGTTATGACATCGCAATTTGATTTTGTTCAAAACAAGTTGCCTCGCCCATTGGTAGGACCACACCCAAAAAAGTGTGCTGAAATCTTAAAAAAACTTCTTCTCATGAACCAGCAGTAGCAGAAACTTGATATTTGGTGTGCAGCTTCCTTTTGAGGTGTAGACTCAGACTTGTTCAAGAGAAGTTTGTGGGGCTATATTTGGCGTCGTAATGGGAGGGGCAAGAATATTTGCCCCTCCCAAAATTTCTATTTTCCAAACCGAGAGGCAAATTTGGACCAAATTTGATATGAGGGCTTATTGGGTCATAAGTACTTAATTTATGCAAACAAATTTTTTCCCGTCACCCCATGGGAAATGCAGGAGCTAAAAATAGAAAAAAATTAAAACACCCTTATCTACAAAACTACACGGCACTGAGAATTCTTATTTGTTGTGAAGCTTCCTTAGGACCAACAGAATGGAATGGTAAAAAAAAATTCCCATCGGTTTTATCATGGGGTACTTTTTGGGGACTTTGAAAAAGTGCTGAGTCAGCATTTTTTAACACTGTGGGTAATGGGAAAAACATATTAGACTACTTTTCTCCCAAACCACTGCTCCAAAAGCTTTCAAATTTCACATATAACATCTTTGGAAGATTGTTTCACAGGTTTATTGAAATCAATTCCCTGGGTCCATATTTGGGCTCTCTATGGGAGCCCAAATGTTTAAATTAGTGCAGTATGAGGAGTATTTTTCAAAAATCTTCTTCTTCAGATCTTCCAATAAGAATCTTTTGATATTTGGTATGCAGCATCCTTAGGGGGCTGAGATTCAAGTTTGTTCAAGCCAAGTCCCTGGGTTCATATTTAAGCTGAAAATTTGGGGTCCTGTTGCAGACTTAGAAATTTTGGACCAAAATCCAGAAATTTTTTTTTTGTTTTTTTATACGTTTCGGTCAATTTTAAGACAAAAAAATTTTTTTTGTTATACTGAAAATTTGGGGTCCGGGGGGGACTTAGAAAATTTTGGACCAAAATCTGGAAAAATTTTTTTGTTTGTTATGCGTTTCGGTCAGTTTTAAGACAAAAAAAAATTATTTTTTTCACACTGAAAATTTGGGGTCCGGGACTTAGGAAATTTGGGACCAAAATCCAGAAATTAGTTTTTTGTTTTTTTATGCGTTTTAAGAAGAAAAAAAAATTTAGGCTGAAAATATTTTGTTTGGGAAAAAAATCTGTTTTTTATGCGTTTATCTCAATTTTGGGACGTAAAAGTGCAGGAACTGAGAATAGAAGGAAAATCCTGTGTATTGTGTGGGCACAATCGCTTCATCTAGTTGGTATATGCTTTTCTTAGGGGGGGCGTATGCAGCTTATTCAAGTCCCTGGTTTTATATTTAGACTACCATGTCATGTGAGTGCCCTCAGGCCCCCTGGGGCTTCTTGTTTTTACTTGTTCTTGAATAAAACATGCCTTACAGTCCCCCAAAACATGATTATAGCAGCTCATATTCATTCACCATTGCTGTTTTGTAAATACCTGATTTGCAGTTATTCAGCTGCTCCACTTGTGCCTTCTTCCTCTTTCTCTTAAATAAATACCCAGAGTGTTGCGTGTATTGAAGTTTATCTGCTAGAATACAGCCATTGAAAAATGTGCAAGGACAAGAACACATGGACTCTGATTACAGTATATAAGAATGCATCTGATTGGTCATTATGTATTCCAATAATTATGGATGATTCCTGGGATTTATGTTAGTCAGTGAAATGTTTTGATACAAAACAACAGAGTCACAAGAAAGTAAACAGACCATTGAAGATGATATTTGTCTTAAAAAATTTAAGCTTCATTCACTTAATTAAAATTCAAGTTTAATCATGGGGGCAGGAATTAATTACCCTTGTTAGAGTTTTTCCCTATATTTCACTCATGCCACAAACAACTATGTAACTCCAAATCAGGTTGTTGATTCCTGCTCCCCATACTCCATCCCTGTTATGTTCGGTCTTAATATTATACTGCAATGAAAATATATAGAATAAATAGATACTAGGGCCGGTAATCAGATTTAAACCACGAGTAGGATAAGTGTTTTAACCACTTTGCTTGTCAAGGGGTTAAACCCTTAATCTACGAGTGGTTTAAATCTGATTACCAGCCCTAGTACCTGTTTGTTTTATTTATACCATGGTCTTAATAAATAATCAACTTTGTCACTTAAAATGGAGAAAAAAACGATACTTTATATCGTAAACACATGGGTTTGTTTTGTTTACATCTGCGCTGATGGGCACATGAATGCTTGATTGACAGCTAGACACATTGTCATAGTTGGTTGCATTTATCTTGCTTTTTCTGTCAAATTATTATTAACAATTCTTAAATATTTAATTGTAGGTATTTTAAAATTAATAAGTCATTGCACATAGTAGATAGTACTGCAAAACGTTGTATGTTTGAATGAAACATCGCGAAGTGTGAATGTATCAAAGTTAGCAAATTGCATCATTTCAAAGGTCAAGGTGGATGAACTTCCTACTATAGGTGTAAATTTTTTGTAACCACAGTAGACGCTTCACACTGGTAGTGGGGTTAAAAGCTAAAATTTAACATTTCACAGGTCATAACATAGGCGAGCATTTTTATAAATCTTTTATCATGTTTATTCATTAAATGAATTAATATAATTCTATTCATCCAAACTTCTTTTTCCTTTTTGTTTCCTGTTACTTTTAAAATTTCTGGCATTTTGAAACAATATTTATTTTTGCTACAACAGTTTCTTATCAACCTACCTTACAATTGTTTACAACAGGCTTGCACTACAGTGGAAGTCCCTAACTCGGAAAAATACTCTCTATTTTCTTCTTTCCCAGGCGATTTGGGAAAGAAAAGTGGTGCAAAAGCACCAAGAAAAAATAAGCCAAAACTGGGTTGACACCCAGTAGGGCACGCTCTTCTCCTTGTACTAATCTACGGCTTCCGAACCAGTGTGCAGATGTATAACCAACGTGTCATTCTATTTTTTTCTGCCATCTTACAAGGATGCAGATCATTTTGCTCTTCAACAGTGATACCTTTTGACTCGATGTTCACAATGTTTCCTGTTCTGATATGTGGATTCATAGCTGTTTCGTCACTATCCAGACATGCAGGGCTATGTTTTTGTATATTCTCTTGATTATTCACTGTATTTTTCGTGATAAATCTCTATACCGATTTTGCGCTCCATTTTTTATACCATGCTATTTTGTTCATTAATGCTAACCCTTTGGGTTCTGCTTTTAACTGAGTTAGGTGTCAACTGGGGGTGGTTGTGGCAGCTTTTCTCCCCTTTGTTGAGGGTATAATTTCTGCCAGTTCCCTTTTGGCTGTTGGGGTACTTTTTTGTTCCCGTTGGGCCTTTGTTTCCTGCCACCTTACTCTGGTAGCTGGGGGTGTCCTGATTTTTTTTTCCTTTGGGTTCACCTTCCCATCTACATTGTTCTCGCCAGATGTGCCTATGACGATACCTTGAGGGCCATTTTTGTTGTCTTAGCATGTTGAAGTTTCCCATTATTCATGCTCCACTTTATTTGGGTGTTCTATTGAAAGACCGTGTGGGCTGGGTGGTCTTCCACCTTTTGGGATTCCTTCTGTTGTGTAGTTCAGGCATGTGATGTTTTCCTCCCGCACCCGTAGGAAGGAGAACGCAGTCGTTTGGGGCCTCCTGATTCAACTTAGACCACCACCTGGGGGTTTTGCAGTCCTTTTATGGCATGGATACCGCGGTAGCTGCTGACTTTCTGGCGAAGAGATACCTGGTTCCGGGACTACCATCCCCCTCCAGTCGACATCTGAGGCTGTCACTAGGGTTGTGACTCCTCTTTTGAAGCTGAGCTCGGTTGCTCTCTCCGCTTTTCCACCTTTATCAACAGCTACTGATGTATCCGCTCCTGCTGCTACTCCATCGGTGACATCATCGGTCTCCATTTCAGCCGGCCTCAGCTTATCCCTGCAGGGGTCTGCAGGGATTTCTGCTTCTTGGATGTGGGATATCGGCCTCAACCTTCCCTGGCTTCAACTCACGAACTCGTAAGTGGTTGCCGGCTGATCACTCTGCTGTGGTCTCTCAGCCGTCGAGCCCAGCAGGTTTTGATTTGGATTCAGATGTCCATGGTGGGGTCATCGTGGACTCTGTTGCACTTCCGTCCACGCACTCTGGTCCTTCGGCCAGTTTTGCGGGACTGGCACATTTTTGTGCAGCTTGGACCTTCTTCCCTCAGAGGTCTGCGGCAACTCTCCAGAGTTCCTGTACTTCAGATCCTCGGGTTATTTCATACTCTATAAGCGTCTGTATTCAGATGTTTTGGCTGCCCCCTGTTGCCCTGTATCGGGTGTTCTAGAGGATCGTTACCCTTGCTGGTTTAGAGGGTCAGATGCGAAGCCACTTTACTGGGCCGTTACCACGTTGAACCGGCAGATACGGGTTGTGAGCTTAGGGAGGCCCTCCTTGCTCACACAGGTTCTTTCCAAGTGCCTTCCCGTTGCCTCCAGTGAGGCTTCTAGTGGCTTCCAGACACCCTTCGCAGTGCCGCCTCCTGGGACTGGAAGCAGGGCACTGCTTTCTGATCCACCTGGTGTTCCTACACCATGCGAGGCATCGGCTGGTATGCCCGACGTAGGCTATATGTCTTCCGACTCAGGCGATGGGTCAGACACACCTGAGAGCCATCAGTCTTCTGACTTGGGGGCAGCTCTTGACTTTGTGTTTGAGTTCCTTCAAACCGTCAGACCAGCTGGAGGTTTGAGCCAGGCCGCGATCATCGGTCGCGCGCCTACAGCCTGTGGAGCACCTTGCTTCTGGGCACCTTTATTCTTCACTAGGCTGATACCTTTTTGCCCCCTGTGAGTTATCATTCCTACGATTCCACCAATACATCAGTCTGCAAGACATTGACGGTCTTGGATCAGGACTCCAAGCCAAGTCGGCCGTTATTCCTATGGTGACTGTAGAGTCCATGTTGGGCTTATCCAGAGTGATGCTAGGCATGCTTTCTCTCTTGGATCACATCGTCCCTGCCTTGGCTGCTCCAAATAAGTTTGACGACATACAGGCTCCTTTGAGTGTGCTTTCTAAGGCACTTATGCACCTTACTCACACGAATGCCTGTAACATGGCTAATTTGGATTTAGTTCACCGGGCCGCTGTGTTGGAACAAGCCGTTCCCTTCCTGAAGGGCCGGGCGCTGCTCTTCGATCCGCTTCTTTGGTGGGTCCACGACTATTCCATGTTTCCATGGTGACGGTCCAGGATGATGTCCTGTGTCATTCCAAAGATCAGCTTTGCCAGCTTGATCCACCTTCTGTTGGAGGCCGGAGCCATTCCAAGTCTAACAAATCTTCTGCTTCCTCTGTGAAGCATAGGGCTGATCCTCCTGCCGCCACTTCTACCTCGTACTCACGTGGTAAGGGTAAGCATCGGCAGTCCAGAGGGAGGTCTCAGGATCCAGCAGAAGAGGTGGTTTCTCCTCTCACTGGCCTTGCCAGGGCTCGAAATGAAGGTCCTGACCTCGATTCGTCCCAGGTTGGAGAATTGATATCTGAGTTTGCAGACCGTTGGGCCACGATCACATCCGATCCTTTGGTGTTAGATGTTTGGTCCAGTCTGCAGATATCTTTTCTGAGGTACCCCACTCTGTCAAGTGTGCCTCTTCCAACCCAAGTTCCTTTAGACGTTTCACGTCGGGAACTTTTGATCAGGGAGATAGACATTCTCTTGTCAAAGGGGGTGATTGAGGTCATCAAGAACATTCATACAGTGGGATTTTATTCCTGCCTGTTCATGGTGCCGAAGAAGAACGGCTGACTCCGACCGGTTATTGATCAGAGTCTCCCATTACTCCCAAGTTCAGCACGGAGACTTTCAGGTCGGTTCAATGCTCCATTCACCAGGGAGATTTCACTTCCAGCATCGGCCTGCGAGACACAATTTTCACGTTCCGATTCATCGGACATCGCGAAAGTATCTCAAGTTTGCTTTTATGGGGTGAATTTACCAGTTCAAGGCCATACCTTTCAGCCTCAACCTGGCTCCTTGGGCCTTCATCCGACTGATGTCGCATGTGATAGCCTTCCGTCGCACACAGTCCGGGGTGACTGCTTAGGCATATCTGGACGATATCCTTCAGAGGCATTCCAATGCTGTTGTTCTGGAGTCAGATGTCGACACACTTGAGCCTGCTCACATTGCTAGGGTCCCTTCTCTGGTTATTTTGTCATCTGGGGATGGACTTCCATACTCATCTGAATACGGGAGTTGTTCCCTGGACGAGGGCTGTGATTCTCTCAGCTTTCACCCTGACTTTGACCCAGTCCACGTCCGTGACAGCTCGGAGTATTCTGCGGCCGCTCGGTCTCTACAGTTCGGTGACAGATCTCATCCCTCTAGGCCGGCTGCATGTCAGACCTCTCCAACACTTTCTCAGTTGTTGGAGGCCGAATGTTGATCCTCCGGATCTGGTGCTTCAGTTACCAGCATCTCTTCATGGTCACCTTCTTCCCTGGATGGATGTTCAGTGGATTATGCAGGGAGTTCCGTTGGACTTTCCCATGTCTGATCGTGTTCTGACGGCTGATGCCAGCGATCTCGGATAGTGCATGATGTTGGATCCTCAGGTCTTTCCCTTCACGGTGTATGGGACCAGGATCATGCAGCTCTTCACATCAACCAGAAGGAGCTTCTCACTCTTCTTCTGCATTTCCGGCAGTGGATCCCCCACCTTTCGAATCACCAGGTCCTCCTGTTGTCTGACAATTCGACAGTGGTTGCTTACATTTGGAACCAGGGTGGCACACACCTGGTTCCCATGTACGAATTGGCTTGGGATCTTCTACAGCTCGCTCAGGATGTCGATGCCGGGGTGGTGGTTCATCACATTCCCGGTCATTTGAACGTCCTAGCCGACTCCCTGTCCCAACGGAGCAGGTTCATTTCCACCGAGTGGATGCTTCACAGGGCAGTGTTCCACTCGCTTTGCAGTCTCTGGCGTCGTCCCCACATCAATTGTTTTATGACCCACTGGAACCCTCAGGTGTACACTTTCTTGTCCCTGTTCCTAGATCCTCTGGCTTTTTCGCTGTGGGTGCACTGTCACTCAATTGGAACGGTCTAATTGGCTATGCCTTCTCAGCGGTTCCAATTCTGCCTCAGGTTCTAGCCAAGATGCGAACCTGCAGTTGTCGAATCCATCTGATCACTCCCCTGTTGCCTCAGTGGGTGTGGATCTATACAGCTCTGCTCTCTGTTGGCAGCAGTTCCGGCACGTCTCCCTCTATGACATGACCTCCTTTGCAAGGTCACCCGAGGAGATTTCCTGTCGACCTGACTTCATTGTGCCTTCACGCTTATCTTTTGTCAGGTCCTGTCTCCTTCGTAGAGGTTGTTCGAGACAAGCAGTGGAGTGCATTTCTTCTTCAAGGCGGCACTTCACTGGTTTAGCCTATGCGTCTAAGTGGAAGGTCTTCTGTCGATGGTATGCTGATCACTCTGTTGATTTTGCTGATCCTTCGAGAACACAGATTGCGGAGTTTCTGGTATATCTGTTTGATTCTTGGGGTCTCCAACCTGTTACCTTCTAAGGGTACAGGTCCATGCTTTCGGAGACCCCTCCATATGTGGGAAAGCGTCGTATTGGCACTATTCTGTCCCTCTCAAAGCTTTGAAAAGGCCTAGGATTTTGCAGCTTACCCCAAGATGGTATCTTTCTTGGGTGCTGTTTTACTTGGGAGGAGGGGGGGGGGGCACCATTCAAACCTTTATCCCAGGTGGATATGCGTTTTCTCACATACAAGACAGCTTTTTCTGATGGCTTTGCCTTAGCCAGAAGGGTTAGTGAGCTTCAAGCCCTCTCTGTTGATCCAGCCTTTTTCAGGAGCTCTGCCAACAGTGTTACTTTACCACTGATTGCTCCTTTCTGGCCAAAAATCAGATGCCAGAAACTACTCAACCTCCAATCTGTATCAGGGCTCTTCCTTCTGCTGAGGGTAATCTCCATTTTGCTCTGTCCGATTCGTGCAGTTCGCATTTACCTCAACCAGACGCAGTTCATTAGGAAGACAGGAAAAGATATTTTTCTGTCTCTTATCCCTGGTCAACAGAAGATCTCTCCTCAATCCATTTCTAGATGGATTTGTCTTGCTATTCGCGCATCACACGCTCGTCTAGCGACTGACGATTATATTACCAATCGTTTTTCTGCTCACTAGGTGTGTGCATTGTCTACCTCCTGGATGTATGCTAACGCCATCAGTTGTCGGATGTTATGCAAGCAGCCGACTGGAGAAATGCTTCTACTTCCTCTACCTATCTGCGTCAGTTGCAGGAGCAGTCTGAGGATCTTTTTTCTCCAGGCCCTCTTTTCTTCTGTCTAGCCTAGCCATTAGGCTTCTTATAAGGTCAGTTCCTGCCATGTGCTTGGTTACTTTCCTTTCTGTCTGTGAGCCATACGCCTCATCTTTCATTGTCTTTTACTAATGTTTGTGATGCTATGGTTTTTTGGGCCTAGGGAACTCTTCTGTCCACGGTTCCAGTGCAGTTGTGTTATGTGGAGATTGGTTATGTGATTCCCTCCTCCTGTTGTCTATTCAGCCTGTTGTAAACAATTGTAAGGTAGGTTTATAAGAAATTTCAATTTTATAGTAAATTTCCTTTCTTATTATATCTACCGCAATTGTTTATGTGGAGGCCCTCCCGTCTTCTTTTTCGGGTAAGAATCCTTCCTACGCGCTAATCACATACCTCCAATGTTGGCAGATTCAATAGAATAACCTGTTGGTTATACGTCTGCACACTGGTTCCGGAAGCCGTGGATTAGTACAATGAGAAGAGTGTCCCCTACTGGGTGTGTGCCGGTTGCACTCGACCCAGTTTGGGCTTATTAGCTCACCTGAGCAAAGCTTAGGATGAGCTTTACTGATCACTTTCCGTCCGTCGTCGTCGTCCGTCGTCTGTCGTCGTTGGGCGTCAACAATCATCTCCTCCCAAACCACTAGGCCAATTTTAATAAAATTTTGTGGGATTGATCATTGGGTGGAACACTCGAAGAATTGTGTTCGAAATCTCCGTCGCCCATCTAATATGGCTGCCTTGGCTGCTGATTGGCAAAAACACATTAAAATCTTCTTCTTCAGAACCGCTGGATCAATTTGAATAAAATTTGCTGGGGATAACCAGTGGGTGGTCCTCTCTCAGAATTGTGTTCGGTTTGTCCGCCCGCCATCCAACATGGCTGCCACAGCTTCTGATTGGCTGACGCTCCACCCCTAAATTTCTATTTTTTGAATCAAGAGATCGATTTGAACCAAATTTTTTTTGAGGACTTATTGGGTCATAAGTATCTAATTTATGCTGAAAAAAATTTTCACGTAGCCCCATGGGAACCTCAGGAGCTAAAAATAGAAAAAATTAAAATTGCTCATATCTCCAAAACTGCACGGCTCAGAAACTTTTTATTTGCTGTGCAGCTTGCTTATGAGCAATGGAAAGGAATGGTAGAAAAAAATCGCTAACGGTTTTTTTCTAAGGTACTTTCTTGGGACTCTGAAAAAGTGCTGACTCGATACTTTTTAACACTGAAGGTAATGCAAAAACATTAAAAACTCTTATTCTCGCGTCAACAATCATCTCCTCCCAAACCACTAGGCCAATTTTAATAAAATTTTGTGGGATTGATCATTAGGTGGAACACTCGAAGAATTGTGTTCGAAATCTCCGTCGCCCATCTAATATGGCTGCCTTGGCTGCTGATTGGCAAAACACATTAAAATCTTCTTCTTCAGAACCACTGGATCAATTTGAATAAAATTTGTTGGGGATAACCAGTGGGTGGTCCTCTCTCGGAATTGTGTTTGGTTTGTCCGCCCGCCATCCAACATGGCTGCCACAGCTTCTGATTGGCTGACGCTCCACCCCTAAATTTCTATTTTTTGAATCAAGAGATCGATTTGAACCAAATTTTTTTTGAGGACTTATTGGGTCATAAGTATCTAATTTATGCTGAAAAAATTTTTCCCATATCCCCGTGGGAACCTCAGGAGCTAAAAATAGAAAAAATTAAAATCGCTCATATCTCCAAATCTGCACGGCTCAGAAACTTTTTATTTACTGTGCAGCTTGCTTATGACCAATGGAAAGGAATGGTAGAAAAAAATCGCTAACGGTCTTTTTCTAAGGTACTTTTTCGGGACTCTGAAAAAGTGCTGACTCGGCACTTTTTAACACTGAAGGTAATGCAAAAACATTAAAAACTCTTATTCTCACGTCAACAATCATCTCCTTCAAAACCAATGGGCCAATTTCAATAAAATTTTGTGGGCTTGATTATTGGGTGGAACACTCGAAGAATTGTGTTCGAAATCTCTGTCGCCCATCTAATATGGCTGCCTTGGCTGCTGATTGGCAAAACACATTCAAATCTTCTTCTTCAGAACCGCTGCATAAATTTGAATAAAATTTGCTGGAGATAACCAGTGGGTGGTCCTCTTTCAGAATTATGTTCGGTTTGTCCGCCCGCCATCCAACATGGCTGCCACAGCTTCTGATTGGCTGACGCTCCACCCCTAAATTTCTATTTTTTGAATCAAGAGATCGATTTGAACCAAATTTTTTTTGAGGACTTATTGGGTCATAAGTATCTAATTTATGCCGAAGAAAATTTTCCCGTAGCCCCGTGGGAACCCCAGGAGCTAAAAATAGAAAAAATTAAAATCGATCATAAAAACTGCACGGCTCAGAAACTTTTTATTTGCTGTGCAGCTTGCTTTTGACCAATGGAAAGGAATGGTAGAAAAAAATCACTAACGGTTTTTTTTCTAAGGTACTTTTTCGGGACTCTGAAAAAGTGCTGACTTGGCACTTTTTAACACTGAAGGTAATGGAAAAACATTAAAAAATCTTTTTCTCGCGTCAACAATCATCTCCTCCCAAACCACTGGGCCACATAAAATTTTCTGGGATTGATCATTAGGTGGAACACTCAAAGAATTGTGTTTGAAATCTCTGTCGCCCATCTAACATGGCTGCCATGGCTGGTGATTAGGAAAACACATTAAAATCTTCTTCTTCAGAACTGCTGGATCAATTTGAATAAAATTTTCTGAGGTTAACCAGTGGGTGGTCCTCTTTCAGAATTGTGTTCGGTATGTCCGCCCACCATCCAACATGGCTGCCACAGCTTCTGATTAGCTAACGGTCCACCCCTAAATTGCTATTTTTAGCTCACTGAAGGGAGCTCAACTTTATCACTTTCCATCCATTGTCCGTCGTCGTCCGTTGTCGTGAACACTTTTCAAACAACTTCTCCTCCTAAATCACTGGTCCAAATTGAACCAAATTTGGTTGGTATCTTCCTTAGCATGTGTCATTTAGAAATTGTGTGACTAAAGTTACCACACCCAATGGGGACCCCAGAAGGGGCGGAAAGGTGCAAAAACCTTTAAAAATCTTCTCCAGAAACAGTAAAGTAAAAAAAATAAAAATGGCCATATCTCAAAAATTGCACGGCTCAGAACATTTTTTTAAGCACTAAGCTTCCTCATGACCAGCCGAATAGAGCTGTACAAAAAAAAAAAATCAAAAATAGTGGGGGAGATTTATAAAGGGGTCTGGGTTTAAGTACCTTGGTCAACAGGGCGGAATGAGGGTGACCATGGTTTACCTCATTGGAAGAGGTTAAGTTGTTGGTACAGAAATAAGAATTTCCTGTCAGCAAATGGAGATGGAGTATGGTAAATGGTTTTGTGTTTCAAAATTATGGGCAGACACCCCCAAAGGCAATTCCACTCTGCAAGTTTTGTGGAGATCAACCTAAGCACCATTGAGAAAAGAATAACTGAAGTATGGTAAATGGTTTCATGTTTCAAAATTATAGGCAAATACAACAGAAGGACAATCTGGGTCAACCATTCAGACAACGTACAAGTTTGACAGAATTGCCTGGGCACCTTGAGGAATAGTTGGTCAAACAAATGGAGAGACTTAGTTTCACTGGTGTATGGTTTTGTGCTTCAAAATTGTAGACAAATAACTAACATGAGCAAGCCTAGGGCTTCAACCAAAAATTCGCTATTCAGAATTTTTCAGATTCTCATTTTGTGCTTTTGGAACATGGGTTGTAATACCTGACGTGCGCCGGATATTTGTGGTTTGTACTATGCGCTTTTTAGTGACACCTGTTCTAAATCATAAAGCCAGATATGTGTGGTTTGCAGTAGGTGCTTTTTAGCGACACCTGTTCTAAATCATCAATCGAGTGTACCTCTTCGTTAGCTCTTATGAAATCGAGTATCACATGTTATTGTGTTTTAGAGAAAAAGGTAACATCATGTTAACAATTGATCTGCGATCACTTTATTTGCTTTGTTTCTCGTCCAGAACTTCAATCGCGTGGAACATGATGAAAATGCTTGGTTTTGTTCAACAGACGGATGAAAACGACAAATGATTCTGAAGACAACAGAAAACAGCTTTATCGTTTTGCCTCCCACGTCCATACGTTTCTGAGACGTTTCGGCCTTTAGGCTTTACTAGGCTTTAGACGTTTCAACATGGGATGTTTCAGCCTCCTCGAAACACCCGAGACAAAAAGGCCGAAACGTCGCACTTCTTCGAGACAAAATTAAGGCGTCATCCAACAAAACTTGTTTTAGATAAATACACAATTTTAAATTCAACTTTGTTCCATGAAATCAGCCACAAATTTAAAAGTTTTTCTGCTGTAGTCCCTGGAAAAGTTCACAGGGAGAGTATCGGGAAAAGAACTTAAACACAGGCAGTTTTAATCAAGAAATCTACGGGGGAAATATGGAGTTTTGTAGCACAGATGTTTTGTTTGATGGCGCCTTAAAACTTATCTATCTTTGAACATTGAAAAATTAAAAAGAGTCACAGATCATAAGTCCAGTGCCATAGTTCAGCTATCCGAACATTGTGGCTGCCCACTACATTCATATTCAGTTCAGTGAAATCAGTGACAGTTTCCCCCGGTGCTATCACTGGGAGATATAGCCGATGTCTGAGTGCGAAAATGGGTTTTATATCAATTGTTTTCGATTAGTGAATTACTTATGTGTGGTATTTTCAACCGAGTGGGGATTTTATTCATTTGATACACACAACGAGACGTAAATTTCCATCGACATTCCGCTGTTGTTGCTTTTAATTCTCAAAACAATAATCGGGCAGTCTTCTGAAACCAGTACTCAAACGATTAGTCGACTAGTCGATGTCGACTCTGGGCAAGCCAGTAGTCGACTCTCAATTGTACAGTCAACTAGTCAGAGGATTTCAAGCTTTTAGGTAAATAGTATCACCTCTCTGCCACTGTCAGCCAGTTTGAACAGCAATATTGGGCAATCAATGTATACATCTATTGCCATCTAATAGTAGTGACAGTAGTTTGTTTTAACTGGTACTAGTAGAGTGCTGAATTATTTTGGGCTATCAGGATATGTTATTAATTTGCCTTGTTGCAATTTATGGGAGAGTGCCTTTTGGCACTATCCCATAAATCACAACAAAGCAAATTAAATAAGAGTGTATAATTTCACTCTTAGCATAATTAGAAGCACATTAACAGAATAGTTTTCCAGTAAGTTGCTGTATATGAATGCCCAAGTGAAGCCAAATTTGGACCTTCAGCACTCTACCGGAACACCAACACTGTTATAAGGAGACAAGTTTAGAGCTGAAACGATTAACCGGTTAATTGATTAACCGACGATCAACAGCATGATCGATCAAAAAAGTCCTTGATCGATTAACCGTTACCTTTGAACTACCGCATTTCAAGTGTTAATACTGTAAAAAACATTCCCCGACTTACGTAGACATTGCCACACTCACTCGTCGGCGAATTGTCAGTTTCAAATGCATGCAGTACTCGCTATGATGTTGTTAAAACTTATAACATCAGTGAAGTCGGCATGTGTTTTATCCTGATAACGTTGTCTCTATGATTCCGTTTGATGTCATTGGAATGTGTGGGCAGTGTGCCTGAAATGCGACACTATGGCGAGAGTTATTGTTTTGAGGTAATCAGCATGCAATGAATGGTTGATGACTTATCAGGAGAGCACGTGCACAATTGTTCTGTATGTGCCAGAAACTCTTGATAAAGTTTTCAAACGGCTGTTGACTAGCATGGACATTTAAAGGGAACTTTTAAAAATGGAATATGGGCGGATCAAGGCGTGAGTATGCTTGGTATATATTAGCGTCACTTTATTGTAAAGCAGTCTGGCGAGGGGGATTTTTCACCCTCGCAGATTTTTCAGAACGCCAGCTCCGCGCCCCCCCTCCTCCCCCCCCCCCTCCAACGAAATTACAGATCACGTTAGCAACTTCTCACACTTGACAAGTCGACATTCTATGTACTTGTTCATCCATGTGAAGTTGTGAACGTTACACTGTATCGATAGCCAGAAAACAGGATGTTATCAACACCATCCATAATCGCCAACAGTGCGGCAGCTATAATAATGAGCTATTCAGCGTCAGCGATCTATCGGGAGTACAGGACAACCGATTAATCGGTTAACCGAGGTTAATCCATGTGATTAATCGATCAAGAAAACCCCTTAACCGTTTCAGCTCTAGACAAGTTATCGTCAATGACTAGTCGAAGTCGACTTGACTTTTGGGTATTGACTAGTCGACTATGGAGTTCACTAGTCGTTTGAGCACTAGCTGAAACGGAAGTGACCATGCGGAAACAGAAACTCAGAGCTGGTTTTGTACGGGTCCGGGTCTTTTTGGCCTCGGGAACATTCAGTCCCAGGTAACTTCTTGAGAACATACGGCCCCAGTCAGGGCTGAATATTCCCACTTTTGAGGCTGAATGTTCCCACTTATTATTATTATTATTATTATTAATTATTATTATTATTATTTACGTGCAGGTGAAAAATATTTTAAAATATCTAAAAATCTATCAAATAATTAAGATGTCCTCACTGTTTTCCGTTTTTCAAGATACTAATCCTAAAAAAACTTTCCGAAGATAATCCAAAATTCACTAGAATATACAGTACATCCTGTCACTCCGGATACACATACTCAAATGACACAGCTCATCCTGGCATTACTGCGACTTTTTTTAGAGTCTTTGAAGTTGTGATCAAAGCTCACGGTCACGGATGTTTATTCTTGTTTCTATGATCTAACAAATCTGAGTTTCCAAGGAAACAGAAGAGAGAGTTCCGATGTTTTGTTTGGAAGTTTGAAAAATCTAATTTCATTGAAATGAAGCTGCTGGACCCAAAAATGTATGATTGTTATTTGGCCATTGTATGGGTGGATATTAGACTTTTTCCCCTCTACTCACCAGCCCAGTAGAATGAGAGGACTCTTAGAAGCAAATCTGCAGTTACGGACCACCGGGTCACTCAGTGGTCCATAACTGCAGATTTGCTTCTTGTGTCCTCACATTTTGATGATTGGCAAATGTATCGTGATATATATAGAATCGTGGAGTTCGGATTGTGATATGTATCGTATCGTGAGAAAACGTATCGTTGCAGCCCTATTGTTCCTGCAGCTTATTATAACCAGTTGTGTACTGTACACATAGGCTGATTTGGTACTTCGCCTCCCAAAGGTTGCAATCTATTTGCTAAAAAACGTAACGACTCATCAAGCAAATCTGCACTTCTGTATTGTAACCAGTGATCCATGAAGTGCAGATTTTCTAGTAGGGTCCTTAAATTTCTATTGGTCTAGAAAGTACAGGTTTTGATACACTACTTGTTTATTTATTTGGGTTGAAGGTCATTATCAACAGCCATGGTCACCTCATGTCTAAATACACTCTACTTGTCTAGATTTGGAAAAGCTATGCAAAAATAAGATGCCCAACCTTTTTGAACCCTGTAAACTTGAATTTGGACTTGTCATGAAAAACAGTGCAGCTGCCGTGGACAGATCATAATCAACGCCTGGTTTGTGATGTCCACGCATGCGTTTATCAGGTATTAAAAATCAACAAAATTTTAATTAAGCACTGAGTTGTACCTGGTGCTTCATTCATTAAATTTTTAGCTCACCTGACTTTCAGTCAGGAGAGCTACAGTGATCACTCGCCGTTCGTCGTCGTCCGTGAACATGGTGTTTGCGTCTTCTCCAAAACTGCTGAACCAATTTAATAGATATTTGAGATAATAGTTTGTTATGACATCGCAATTTGATTTTGTTCAAATCAAGTTGCCTCACCCATCGGTAGGGCCACACCCAAAAAGTGTGCTGAAATATTAAAAAATCTTCTCATGAACCAGCAGTAGCAGAGACTTGATATTTGGTGTGCAGCTTCCTTTTGAGGTGTAGACTCAGATTTGTTCAAGAGAAGTTTGTGGGGCTATATTTGCCGTCCGTTATGGGAGGGGGCAAGAATATTGCCCCTCCCAAAATTTCTGTTTTCCAAACCGAGAGGCAGATTTGGACCAAATTTGATATGAGGGCTTATTGGGTCATAAGTACTTAATTTATGCAAAACAATTTTTTCCCAGTCGCCCCATGGTAACCGCAGGAGCTAAAAATAGAAAAAAATTAAAACGTCCATATCTCCAGAACTACACGGCACTGAAAATTGTTAGTTGTTGTGAAGCTTCCTTAGGACCAATAGAATGGAATGGTAAAAAAAAATTGCTATTGGTTTTATCATGGGGTACTTTTTGGGGTCTTTGAAAAAGTGCTGAGTCGGCATTTAACACTGTGGGTAATGGGGGAAAACATTTAAGACTACTTTTCTCCCAAACCACTGCTCCAAAAGCTTTCAAATTTCACATATAACATCTTTTGAAGATTGTTTCACATGTTTATTGAAATCAATTCCCTGGGTCCATATTTGGTCTCTCTGTGGGAGCCCAAATGTTTAAATTAGTGCAGTATGAGGAATATTCTTTAAAAATCTTCAGATCTACCAAAAAGAATCTTTTGATATTTGGTATGCAGCATCCTCAGGAGGGTGAGATTCAAGTTTGTTCAAGCCAAGTCCCTGGGTTCATATTTAGGCTGAAAATTTGGGGCCCCGTTCCGGCCTGAGAAATTTTGGCCCAAAATCCGGAAATTTTTTTTTGTTATGCGTTTCGGTCAATTTTAAGACAAAAATTTTTTTTTTTTTACACTGAAAATTTGGGGTCTGGGTGGGGCTTACAAAATTTTGGACCAAAATCCAGAAATTAGTTTTTAGTTCACCTGACTGAAAGCCAGGGTGAGCTTTTCTTATCACGCTTCGTCCGTCGTCCTGCGTGAAGGTGGTGTTTGAGCTTCTTTCTCCTAAACCACTGGCCACATTTTAATTAAATTTCATGCAAGTAGTGGCTATATAGGGGCATTTTGATTTTTATCCAAAATAGGTTTCGGCTCATATTGAGCAGAGGTGTGGGGGGAAAAAGGGCCAAATTTTTTGAAAATCTTCTAATGAACCACCAGTAGCAGAGACTTATGTGGTATACAGAGTCCTTTTGAGGTTTAGAATCAAGTTTGTTCAAGAGAAGTTTGTCGGGCATTATTTGCCTTTGTTATGGGAGGGGCAAAAATTTTGGCCACGCCTAAAATTTCTATTTTCAGAAACGTGAGGTCGATTTGAACCAAATTTGATACGAGATGATAATGGGTCATAAGTAGTTGATTGATGCAAAAAAAATGTTCTTGCCCCGTGGGAACCTCGGGAGCTAAAAATAGGAAAAACCTAAAAACTGCCATATCTCCAAAACTACACAGCACAGAGAATTCTTATTTTGTATAAAGCTTACTTTTATCCAGTAGAATAGAATATTTTTTAAAAAATCCCTATCGGTTTAATCACAAGGTACTTTTTTCAGGACTCTGAAAAAGTGCTGAGTCAGCACTTTTAACACTGTAGGCAATGGGAAAAAGATTAAAAAATCTTCTTCTCCAGATCCAGCAGGCAGAATCTTTTGATATTTGGTATGCAACATTGTGGGGTGGATCTGATGGAAATTTGTTCAAATCGGCTCCCTGGATTCATATTTGGGCTCACGATAGAAGCCCGAATTCGAACTTAGTGCATTTCAGGCAAATTTCTTAAAAAAAATCTTCTCCGGATCGAGCAGGCAGAATCTTTCGATATTTGTCATGCAACATTGTGGGGTGGATCTGATTCAAGTTTGTTCAAATCGGCCCCCTGGGTTTATATTTGGGATCGGTATAGAAGCTCGAATTCGAACTTAGTGCATTTCAGGCAAATTTCTTTAAAAATCTTCTCCAGATCCAGCAGGCAGCATCTTTTGATATTTGGTATGCAACATCATGGGGTGGATCTGATTCAAGTTTGTTCAAATCGGCCCCCTGGATTCATATTTGGGCTCACTATAGAAGCCCGAATTCGAACTTAATGCATTTCAGGCAAATTTCTTAAAAAATCTTCTCCAGATGCAGCAGGCAGAATCTTTTGATATTTGGTATGCAACATTGTGGGGTGGATCTGATTCAAGTGTGTTCAAATCGGCCCCCTGGGTTTATATTTGGGCTCAGTATAGAAGATTGAATTCGAACTTAGTGCAATTCAGGCAAATTTCTTTA
Source organism: Pictodentalium vernedei (assembly GCA_031216915.1). Taxonomy (NCBI): domain Eukaryota; kingdom Metazoa; phylum Mollusca; class Scaphopoda; order Dentaliida; family Dentaliidae; genus Pictodentalium; species Pictodentalium vernedei. Next base: position 556,769,358 of record CM062296.1, read on the forward strand.
AAAATCTTCTCCTTAAGATCGAGCAGGCAGAATCATTTGATATTGGGTATGCAGCATGCTTAGGGGGGTGAGATTCAAGTTTGTTCAAGCCAAGTCCCTGGGTTCACTTTTAGGCTCACTGTGGTAGCCCGAATTATAACTTAGTTCAAAATGAGGAATTTTCTTTAAAAATCTTCTTCAGATCCAGCAGTCAGAATGTTTTGATATTTGGTATGCAGCATCTTTGGGGGTTGAGATTCAAGTTTGTTCAAGCCATGTCCCAAGGTCCATATTTGGGCTCACTGTGGGATCCTGAATGATAACTTAGTTCAAAATAAGGAATTTTCTTTAAAAATCTTCTTCAGATCCAGCAGTCGGAATGTTTTTGATATTTGGTATGCAGCATCCTTAGGAGGGTGAGATTCAAGTTTGTTTAAGCCATGTCCCTAGATCCATATTTGGGCTCACTGTGGGAGCCCGAATTATAACTTGGTCAATATGAAGAATTTTTAGCTCACCAAAGGGAGCTCAACTTATCACTTGCCTTCCATCGTCGTGAACATTTTTAGCTCACCTGACTGAAAGTCAGGGTGAGCTTTTCTTATCACTGTTCGTCCGCCGTCTGTCATCCGTCGTCCTGCGTGAAGGTGGTGTTTGAGGCTCTTTCTCCTAAACCACTGGCCACATTTTAATTAAATTTCATGTAAATAGTGGGTATAGAGGGGCACTTTGATTTTTATCCAAAATAGGTTTCGGCTCATATTGAGCAGAGGTGTGGGGAAAAAATGGCCAAATTTTTTGAAAATCTTATAATGAACCACCAGTAGCAGAGACTTGATATGTGGTATAAAGAGTCCTGTTGAGGTTTAGAATCAAGTTTGTTCAAGAGAAGTTTGTCGGGCATTATTTGCCTTCGTTATGGGAGGGGCAAAAATTTTGGCCACGCCTAAAATTTCTATTTTCAGAACCGTGAGGTCGATTCGAACCAAATTTGATATGAGATGATAATGGGTCATAAGTAGTTGATTGATGCAAAAAAAAAATTGGGAACCTCGGGAGCAAAAAATAGGAAAAGCCTTAAAACTGCCATATCTCCAAAACTACATGGCACAGAGAATTCTTATTTTATATAAAGCTTACCTTTATCCTTTAGAATAGAATGGTTAAAAAAAATCCCTATCGGTTTGATCACAAGGTACTTTTTTCAGGACTTTGAAAAAGTGCTGAGTCAGCACTTTTTAACACTGCAATGGGAAAAAGATTAAAAAATCTTCTCCAGATCCAGCAGGCAGAATCTTTTGATATTTGGTATGCAACATTGTAGGGTGGATCTGATTCAAGTTTGTTCAAATCGGCTCCCTGGATTCATATTTGGGCTCACTATAGAAGCCCGAATTCAAACTTACTGCATTTCAGGCAAATTTCTTAAAAAATCTTCTTCTCCAGATCCAGCAGGCAGAATCTTTTGATATTTGGCATGCAACATTGTGGGGTGGATCTGATTCAAGTTTGTTCAAATCGGCCCCCTGGGTTTATATTTGGGATCAGTGTAGAAGCTCGAATTCGAACTTAGTGCATTTCAGGCAAATTTCTTAAAAAATCTTCTTCTCCAGATCCAGCAGGCAGAATGTTTCGATATTTGGTATGCAACATTGTGGGGTGGATCTGATTCAAGTTTGTTCAAATCGGCCCCCTGGATTCATATTTGGGCTCACTATAGAAGCCTGAATTCGAACTTACTGCATTTCAGGCAAATTTCTTAAAAAATGTTCTTCTCCAGATCCAGCAGGCAGAATCTTTTGATTGTGGTATGCAACATTATGGGGTGGATCTGATTCAAGTTTGTTCAAATCGGCCCCCTGGGTGTATATTTGGGCTCAGTATAGAAGCTCGAATTCGAACTTAGTGCATTTCAGGCAAATTTCTTTGAAAATCCTCTTCTCAAGATCCAGCAGACAGAATCTTTTGATATTGGGTATGCACCACTTTTGATATTGGGTATGCACCATGCTTAGGGGGGGTGAGATTCAAGTTTGTTCAAGCAAAGTCCCTGGGTTCATATTTGGGCTCACTGTGGTAGCCCAAATTATAACTTAGTTCAAAATGAGGAATTTTCTTTAAAAATCTTCAGATCCAGCAGTTGGAATGTTTTGATATTTGATATGCAGCATCCTTAGGGAGGGGGGGGGGGGGGATTCAAGTTTGTTCAAGCCATGTCCCTAGGTCCATATTTGGACTCACTGTGGGAGCTTGAATTGTAACTTAGTTCAAAATGAGGAATTTTCTTTAAAAATCTTCTTCTTCAGATCCAGCAGTCGGAATGTTTTGATATTTGGTGTGCAGCATCCGTGGTTGGGGGGGGGGGGGGGGGGGGGGGTGGGAGATTAAAGTTTGTTAAAGCCAAGTCCCTGGGTTCATATATGGGCTCCCTGTGGGAGCCCGAATTATAACTTAGTTAAATATGAGGAATATTCTTGAAAAATCTTTTTTTTTTAGATCCACTGGTCAGAATCTTTGGATATTTGGTATAAGCTTTTCTTAGGAGGAGCAGATGCAACTTGTTGAAATCAATTCTCTGGGTTGATATTTAGGCTACCATGTCAGGTGAGCGCCCTCAGGCCCCTTGGGGCCTCTTGTTTTTTCTTGGTGCTTTTGCACCACTTTTCTTTCCCAAATCGCTTGGGAAAGAAGAAAATAGAGAGTATTTTTCCAAGTTAGGGACTTCCACTGTAGTGCAACCCTGTTGTAAACCATTGCAGTAGGTACAATAAGAAAGGAAATTTACTATAAAATTAAAAATTTTTAGAGATTTTTTTTTCAATATCACAATGTCTCAGGACATTTTAGTCTTACTACCTTGAACAAGACCTAATTTGGTTTCAACTTTGAAAAGTTATGGATGATCCCCTCCCTGGAATAAGTGCTTCATTGAAATGTGCCCCAACTAAAATATTCCAATCTTTGTTCTTCCAATCTTTGTTCTAAGGACTATAATTTTGTTATGATAGCCAGTATTTGACATGAGAAACTTGTTACTGCAGTTTCTAACTGCTTGCCAAATCAAAAGTCAATTGACAAAAATGCTTTGTTGAAATTTTTAGAGAAAAGAATGAAGAAAATCTGAATCACTTTTGAAAATTAAATTTTGCATTTATTTCTCTGTTTATCAACATTTTGATGTAATGACAATGGTTGCCTGTTTAATTCAGACCACCTACTGGACCTGATACTGAAACCCATGTTGTACACTTACCTTTGGAAGCAAGAAATGTTGGTATATGCCTTCGATGGACACAATCACATCCATTTCTTAGTTACAAATCAACAACTGAACAACTTTTTCCAAAAAAGGAAGACATTTCTCAGACTCTTCCATCCACCAAAACAACTACAACAGAAAGCATGTATTTGATCCCCCAAGATGAACCATTTACTGGCACTCTTCCAGACAATTACAAAAGCTGCTGGGCCATTGATAATATACTGATCTCAAATACAGCAAATCCACCAAAATATTTACAAGAGAGATTTGATCCAATTGATATCAGCAATTGGCTTTTTTTTCCTGGAGCTGGAATCAAGGTAGGTATTCTTGAAATTGATAATACTTGAGGCAGAGTTGTATATTTAAAATATTACTTTTCTTTGTTTTGTTTAACCCTCTGCACACTGATTTTGAAAGCAACTAGGAATTTAACTAATTCAGTCCTGTTTAACATAGTTCAAGACTGAATTGGCTAAATTCTTAGTTGCATTATGGGTAAAGTTTGCTGTTTAAAATATTTTGACATCAGTGTGCCATGAGTTAAAATAACTGTTTCGGATAAGAAAGCATTGAGTTGTAACAACTTATTTGCAGTTTTCAGTACTATGTCACAGGGTTTGAAATTCTTGGAAGAATCAGAATCGTTCTCACAAATGTTTCTCACAAGGAAAATAATGAGAATCAACTTAGTTTAGTGTTTTGCTGGTTGGTGGTGGTGTTGGGGTAAGATTATCAGACATGCCCCCAAAAAATAGAATATTCAGATTTCCGATTTGGCAATCAACTTTCTACCATTTTGGTATTCAAAATGACTTAACGAAAATTCAGTCTGAAAACATATAAAATTATCAATACATTTCATTCTATTTTGAATTTTTTTAGCAACAAGAAACCTAACAAATTTTCCAACAAAAGTTTGGGTGAGGAAGGTGAGGGCTATTACTGCCGTCCCCTTGCATCCATTCCACTGTTTGGGCCCACCAGGGTTGATAGAGGTTAAAGTTAAAAAGACTTGTGGTGTTTTTGTTGCATCATATATCACTCTAACTGCTTGGAAAATTGAGATGAACTTGATTGAAAATTTTAGAGGATTTTTAGAAAGGGGTCTTTTCATCTCATTTTGGCAGATAGGTAGTAAATTTTTAGTGTTTCCCCTAAAAACTAGGACTTCCACCCCAGCTGTATTTCATACTCTTGAAGCCTCACTGCCACATGAGCCCTGTAGGAACCCAACACATGTTTCTTATTTCCGATGTTCATTCCTGATTGATGAAGTGACTTCAATTCTTTCTTAAATCATGTTTCCTATTTACTTGTCATGAATTCTACACAAAAACATTTGAAATAAATGAGGATTTTGGTGTGCCACTCATAACATTTAATCATTTGTACCTCTATTAGCCACCCATGCATCTCAATGTCTGCAAGTCTTTTGATGTTACTGAAGAGTATACTGTCAGCGCTCTGTGGCCTTCAAAAATGAAATTGTATCAAGGGGATAATACACTAAAAAGTGCCCAATAGCATATGCTGGCTGTCAGTGAACTTGTCATCAGTATCTGTTGTCTGCTAACTGAGATATCATGGTTTTTGACATCATATATTCTACAATTGGAATGAGAGTTTTCAAAATTTTTCTCCACCTTATTTGTTACATTGAGTACTATAAACATACATGAGTTAATGATCCTGAACTGCAGTTTAAATTTTCTGATGGTATATGATGTCATAGCATAAAGAGTTCATGGGGATTTAAAACCGAAAAGATGTGGCAATAATTGCCCCATCCACTGTCCAAATTTCATGAAACTCCATTGAGAATTGAAATAGATATGGTCTTTTGTTGAAAGGGGGTAATTTTCAAACATTTTGATGTTTTATATATGCCTGTTCTAAAAAAAACGGTGTATTTTGTTATGGCATTATCTGGGTTTCTGTCTGTCAGCTTTGTCTGTTAACTCTTTTCATGTCTGGACCATTACTTTTTAATGGGAAGGGATATCACAATAAAACTTACAGAATATAATGTACAATCACCAGACGGTGTGTTACATACAAAATTTTAGACCGATCCACCAAAGTCAATGTCACAGATAGAGGTCTACACATGGAATCAGCATGCACATCAACTTTTTGATGTCTGGGCCATAACTTTTCACTTGAAATAGATATCACCATGAAACTCAGGATGTGTTGATGTTTGTGGAAATGCCAAAAGGTCCATGTTTGTTGGAGTGTGGTGGTTCAAAATTCAAAAACAGGCCTCAGATATGAAAAGGAGGTGTGTTTCAAGTATTTCCCACACCCCTTCCCTATGAGGCTGGGCATGTTGAGTTGAAGAAAACTGCAATGCCCATTCAGGACCATCACTCACACAAACTTTTACTTGAATTGGCCCAGTGGTTTTGGAGGAGAAGACCAAAGCATGGTGTTGATGGACCAAACGGACAGAGAGCGATCAGATAAGCTCAGCTTGACTAACCCCATTCAAAAACAGTAGCTTGATAAAAGGTAACACCAGAAAGAAGACTAAAAGAGAATTTGCAATTTCCATGCTTATTTTCCCTTTTTCATGAAGAAAAATTGAAGCCAGAACTACTTCGCACATCTGTATTAGTGATAAAGGAACAACAATGTTTCTATTGGGATGTTAATATTAACAATTCATTACATGTATTCATTTTGGCAGCCAATGTAGAGTGTGGGCTAAGAAATCTTCAATTTTCAGCCTGAAGTTGTTATTGGCCACAGTTGTTGGAATATAATCTCCAACAAAAATCGTGTCTACAAATACATTTCAATATCATTCATCAACAGATGGCAGTGCAAATACACGAGTTATATCATGCTCCAAAATCGCAGAAAAATAGAAATGAGTCCTATTTTTCGAAAGAAAAAATCCAGTTGATCTTGTTTCGTTGATTTGATGCAGATTCCATGTGTTACAGAGTAGGGAATACTAAAGACCATTGTGTGCTACATGTTTTTATATGCCTGTTTTAAAAAAAACGTTTGTATCATGTGATAGCGTTGGCATCCATCCGTCTGTCCAGAATTGTTTTCCGGTCTTTTTTTTGTTATGGATGGACATATTGAGAAACGTTTTGGTATACCACTTTGTTATGGATACTTACAGATCAAGTTCGAATTTTGTTCTGCTCAGTTGATTTTTGGTGGAGTTACTGCCCTTGAACTAAGTTACCATTTTCCGGACTTTTTTTCGTTATGGATTGACATATTGAGAAAATTTTTTATATATAGCTTTGTTATGGATACTTACAGATCAAGTTCGAATTTCATTCCACTTGGTTGATTTTTGGTGGAGTTACTGCCCTTGAACTTATAATTTTTACCATTTTCCAGACTTTTTTATATAATTTCTGGGAAAGTTTTTTGTGCATAGATTGCAAGAGAGAGTGTAACAAATGAAAATGATCCAAAATATTTTTAAAATCTTCTCATGAATCAGTGGGTACAATAACTTGATATTTGCCTTTGTAATGGGAGGGGCAAGATTTTTGGCCCCACCCAAATTTTCCATATTGTGAACCGATGGTCCGATTGCAACCAAATGTGGTATGTGGTATTATTGAGTCATAAGTACTTGAATCCTGCAGAGAGTTTTTTGGATTTTTTTTTCATTTTCCAGACTTTTTTTCATTATGGTTGGACATATTGAGAAAATTTTTGGTTTTGGTATATAGCTTAGTTGTGGATACTTACAGATCAAGTTTAAATTTCATTCTCCGTATGTCCATCTGTCCAGAATTGTTTTCCGGACTTTTTTTCCTTATGGATGGACATATTGAGAACATTTTTGGTATACAGCTTTGTTATGAATACTTAAAGTTCAAGTTCGTGTTTCGTTCTGCCCAGTTAGTTGATATTTTGTGGAATTACTGCCCTTGAACTTAGTTACCGTTTTCCAGACTTTTTTTTGTTATGGATTAATGTATTGAGAAAAAAATTTATTTATAGCTTTGTTGTGGATACTTACAGATCAAGTTTGAATTTCGTTTCACTCGGTTGATTTTTGGTTGAGTTACTGCCCTTGAACTTAGAATTTTTAGAGTTTTCCGGATTTTTTCATTATGGTTGGACATATTGAGAAAAATTTTTGGTTTTTAGCTTAGTTGTGGATACTTGCAGATCAAGTTCGAATTTCATTCCACTTGGTTGATTTTTGGTGGAGTTACTGTCCTTGAACTTAGCGTTGGCATCCATCCGTCTGTCCAGAATTGTTTTCCGGTCTTTTTTTTGTTATGGATGGACATATTGAGAAACGTTTTGGTATACCGCTTTGTTATGGATACTTACAGATCAAGTTCGAATTTCATTCTGCTCAGTTGATTTTTGGTGGAGTTACTGCCCTTGAACTAAGTTACCATTTTCCGGACTTTTTTTCGTTATGGATTGACATATTGAGAAAATTTTTTATATATAGCTTTGTTATGGATACTTACAGATCAAGTTCGAATTTCATTCCACTTGGTTGATTTTTGGTGGAGTTACTGCCCTTGAACTTATAATTTTTACCATTTTCCAGACTTTTTTGTATAATTTCTGGGAAAGTTTTTTGTGCATAGATTGCAAGAGAGAGTGTAACAAATGAAAATGATCCAAAATATTTTTAAAATCTTCTCATGAATCAGTGGGTACAATAACTTGATATTTGCCTTTGTAATGGGAGGGGCAAGATTTTTGGCCCCACCCAAATTTTCCATATTGTGAACTGATGGTCTGATTGCAACCAAATTTGGTATGTGGTATTATTGAGTCATAAGTACTTGAATCCTGCAGAAAATTTTTTTGTGTCCCTGTGGGAACCTCAGGAGCTAAAAATAGAAATAGGGGGGGGGGATCTAAAAAATGCTGAGTCAGCATATTTGCAAAAATTAAAAAAAAATTTCTCCAGAACCAATGGTCAGAATCTTTTGATGTTTGGTATACAGCATCCATAGGGGGATCAGATACAAGTTTGCTAAAATGAAGCCCCTTGGTTTATATTTGGGCTCAATACAGGAACCCAAATTTTTAATATGGGGAATAATCTTTAAAAATCTTCTTCTGAGCCACCAGTCAGAATCATTTAATGTTTGGTATACATCATTGTTATGAGGGTCAGATTCAAGTGTGATCAAACCAAGTCTCTAGGTTAATATTTGGGCTTCATTTGGATTCAACTTTGTTCAAATTGATTGCCTGGGTTAATATTTGGGCTCCCTATGGGAGCCTGGATGTTAACATAATGCAGTATGAGGAAATTTCTTTAAAAATCTTCTTCAGATCCACCAGTGGGAATGCTTTCATATTTGGTATACAACACCTCTAGGAGGGTCAGATTCAAGTTTGTTCAATTAGAGTGCCTGGGTTAATATTTGGGCTCCCTATGGGAACCCAAATTTGAACTTAGTGCAATATGAGGGAATTTCTTCAAAAATCTTCTTCAGATTCACCAGTCAGAATCCTTTTTTGGTTTGTAACATCTCTAGGGGAGTCAGATTCAAGTTTGTTAAAGTTGGGTTAATATTTGGGCTCCCTATGGTAGCCCGAATTGTAACTTAAAAATCTTCTTCAGATCCACCAGTCAGAATGCTATCATATTTGGTATACAACATCTGTAGGGGTGGGGAGGGGGGGGTTCTGATTCAGCTTTATCCAAATCGAGTGCATGGGTTAATATTTAGGCTCCCTGTGGCAGCCCGAAGTTTAACTAAGTGCAATATGAGGAAATTTCTTCAAAAATCTTCTTCTTCAGATCCACCAGTCGGAATGCTTTCATATTTGGTATACAACATCTTTAGGGGCTCAGCAGGGGTGGGGGCAGCTTTAGGTTTGTTCAAATTAAGGCCTGGGTTAATTTGTGGGCTCCCTATGGGAATATGCAATATGAGAGAATTTCTTCAAAAATCTTCTTCAGATTCACTAGTCAGAATCCGTTCATATTTGGTTTACAACATCTCTAGGGGAGTTAGATTCAAGTTTGTTCAAATCGGGTACCGGGGTTAATATTTGGGCTCCCTATGGTAGCCCGAATTTTAACTTGGTGCAATATGAGGGAATTTCTTTAAACATCTTATTCTTCAGATCCTCCTGTCAGAATCCTTTCATATTTGGTATACAATATCTTGAGGATGGTCAGTTTCAGGTTTGTTCAAATTGGTTACCTGGCTAAATATTTGGGCTTCCTGTGGGAGTCCGAATATCAACTTAGTGCAACGTGAAGAATTTTTTCAAAAATCTTCTTCTTTAGACCATGCAGTCAGAATGCTTTCATATTTGGTATACAACACCTCTAGAGGGGTCAGATTCAAGTTCATTCAAATCGGATCCCTGGGTTGATATTTGTGCTTTCTATGGGAGCCCAAATTTTAACTTAGTGGAATATGAGGACATTTCTTTAAAAATGTTCTTCTTCAGATGCACCAGTCAGAATCCTTTCATTTTTTATTCAACATCTATAAGGGAGTCAGATGCATATTTGTTCAAATTGAGTCCCTGGGTTATTAATTTGGGCTACCTATGGAAGCTTGAATTTTAACTTAGTGCAATATGAGGGAATTTGTTTTTAAATCTTCTTCTTCAGATCCACCAGTCAGAATCCTTTCATTTTTGGGATGCGTCATCTCTTGGAGAATCAGTTTCAAGTTTGTTCAAATCGAGTCCCCGGGTTAACATTTTGGCTCTCTATTGGAGCCCAAAGTTTAACTTAGTGCAATGTGAGGACATTTCTTTAAAAACCTTCTTCAGATCTGCCAGTCAGAATTCTTTCATAATTGGTATATAACATCTCAAGGGGGATCAGATTCAAGTTTGTTCAATTTGAGACCCTGGCTTAATATTCGGGCTCTCTAATGGAGTTTGGAGAGGGCAGGGGCAGGGGCAGGGGAGCAGGTTAGCAGGTTAGGTTAAAGTTTGTTCAAATCCATTCCTTAGTGTTTTTTAGCTCACCTGACTGAAAGTCAGGGTGAGCTATTGTGATCACTCACTGTCCGCCGTCCGTGAACATGGTGTTTGCATCTTCTCCTCCAAAACTGCTGAATCAATTTAAGTGAAATTTGAGATGATTGTTTGTTATGACATCCCATTTTGATTTTGTTCAAATCAAGTTGCCCTGCCCCTCAGTAGGGCCACTCCCAAAAAGTGTGCCTAAATCTTAAAAAGTCTTCTCATGAGCCAGAAGTAGCAGAGACTTGATATTTGGTGTGCAGCTTCCTTTTGAGGTGTAGACTCAGATTTATTTAAGAGAAGTTTGTGGGTCTATGTTTGCCATCGTTATGGTAGGGGCAACTCCCTGTGGGAACCCCGGGAAGTGAAGCAGTGCCTGTTCACTGCTGTAAACAGGCTCTGTTTAACTGGTAAACTAGGACCCAGTCACCAATGCTTGGGAGGTGCAAACCCTCTCTAAAATGGGCAACATGGCTTATTAACTCTCACCTCTGGTCTTGAGTTGATAGTGTCATTAAACTCACAAAAAAACAAGCAAACCAATCATTTATATTTTTTTCAAAAGCAGAAGAGTTCCTTTATTTATATTTGTTTATATCTGTAAAGCTGAAAATTTTATTTATTATTTCAGCACAGTTGTCAGTCAGATGCAAATGCAATGCAGTTTACCCAAGATAATCAAATGCATAATTATGCTGTTACTAGGGACCTCAACCTGGCAATTGATGACAGTAGTGACATTCTTCTTGAGGAAAGTTTCGAAACAAAGTTGGTTTCTGGGTATGCCATTTAATTTTCTTTTCCTGTATTATATACTATAAAAAGTGTAATGAACTTTTCAAATGAGTTTGCTTCTTAAGTGAATATTACTGTAGAACAAGATTCCTGCAGTGCCTTGAAAACCTTGGACATAGAAAATTAAAATTTTTTAGTAAATTTTGTTTCATAACATATCTAGCACAATTGTTTTCAATTGGCTGTAATGTAAGTGCAAGCCCGACTTTGGAACTTAACACAAGCTAATAACTTTTCCAAACAAATTTGGAAAAGTAGAAGAGTGCAAAAGCACTACAAAGAGATCGAAAAGGGTTGAGCAAGACCGGCGTGCGACATTACATGTACTCTCCCTGCACACCTCTTGCATTACTGAGCGCATGCGCAACTACCGTGACGTCAATTCCAAATTTCCACCGAGACGTTTTCTGATTTAGTGGGGAGCCAAAGATATCCCCTAAGAGTGTGGGCCTCCAGTAAACAATTGTGGTAGGTATGTTAAGAAACCAAATTTACTAAAAAATTTGAATTTCTTTTCAACCTAATCACAATTGTTTACAATTGGTTGAATAAACAATAAGAGGAGGTGAATCACATAACCAATATTATCAAAAGCAGCTGAAAGAAATGCAAGGAGGGCAGGGAATGACAGCAAAAACTGTAAATGGAGAAAGAGCGGGAACTCGCTGAAAGAACAGAAGCAAAAACACAACACCACAATGTTGAAAAGCATCCTGAAAAGAGAGAAGATGCTGCATGAAGCACCTCAAAAAACAAGGCTGCATGATAAAAATGCACAAACAACCTGAAAATACAGAGTGAAACAGAATTGGAGAACACCCAGGATGTATAAATGGCATGAATCTCATGAGTATTAAACCGGTTCGAAACAAGATCTGTAGCAGTCAAACTGGAATAAGCCAGCTTGATTTCGAGACAAATCAACCTGGAAATAGAATGGGAAGAGATACACTGCCTCCCAGGAATGAGAGACAGAAAGGACAAAGAAGAGGCCTCAGTCCATTGACAGAAGGAAGTGCCCGAATGCAAATGGGAGGAGGCACCGAATCAGTAAGTTGATTCTTGGCCAGAAAAGAGCAGTCAGTAGTGAGGGTTACTCTGGTAGCCTCATTTCTTATCAACCTACCTTACAATTGTTTACTACAGGCTTGCACTGCAGTAGAAGACCCTAACTCGGAAAATATACTCTCTATTTTGATCTTTCCCAAGAAAAAATAAGCCAAAACTGGGTCGAGCGCCACCGGCACACACCCAGTAGGGGATGCTCTTCTCTTAGTACAAATCCACGGCTTCCGGTATCCAGAGCGCAGACAGTAACTAATGAATCATTCTTTTTTCATCCGCCCATGTGGCAGGACGTCCATTTGCCTTCAGAAACAGTAATAATTCAACTCGTTGATAATGGTTACCTGTGGCTGGAATTATGGATCTGAGGATCGTATAATAACAGGACTGTGTTTTATATATTCTCGTTATTATTTTCAACCAAATTTACATTTGATTTTATATATTCTACGTGTTCGCGCGCGACTTTCGCGTACCATGCGGTTCGGACATAAAATGTTTTGGTTGATAAATTTATGTTATCCTTTTGGATATTATTATTATTATTGGAGCTAGGTGTCAATGGGGGGGGGGGGGGGCTGTATGGACAGGATTTCTCCTCTCTGTTGAGGGCAGAATTTCTGTTTTTTGATCCCTGTCAGCCGTCTGGGTTCAGTTGTGTTCCCTCCGGTCCTTTTTTCTGCCACCTTTCTCTCGTAGTTGGGGGTGTTCTTCTACTTTCTATATCTGTTGAGTTCACTTTTTTCTTCTACTGCTCTCACCCCTGTTATGCCCAGGACTGTTCTTTGAGGGCAATGCCTTTTGCCCAAGCATGTGGTGCGTTTTCGTGACCGTTCCTCCTGACACGACCATGTAGAGATGCCTTGTTCCGGGACTGTTGTCCCTCTTCAATCGACATCTGAGTCTGTCACTAGGGTTGTGATTCCTTTGGAGCCGAGCTAGGTTGCTCTCTCCTCTTTTCCTCCAGTTTCAACAGCTCCCGTCGTATCTGCTGCTACTGCTGTTCCGTCTGCAACGTCATCAATCACCTTTTCAGCCGGCCTCGGCTTATCCCTGCAGGGGTCTGCAGAGATGCATCTCTGGTAGTGTGGATGTGGGGTATCGGCCTCAGCCTTCCCCGACTTCAACTTGGCGAAATCGGAAGGGGCTGCCGACCGAACCCTCTGCTGTGGCCTCTCAGCCATTGAGCATAGCAGTATTATCCCTGCAGGGGTCTGCAGAGATGTCTGGTAGTGTGAACGTGGGGTATCGGCCTCAGCCTGCACTGACTTCAACTCCGCGAAGTCGGAAGGGGCTGCCGGCCAAACCCTGTGCTGTTTTCTCATTGAATTTGGATGTTCATGGTAAGGCCACCATGAACTCCGTGGCATTTCCGTCCACGCACTCTGGTCCCATGGCCAGTTTTGCAGGACCAACACCTTTTTTGCAGCCTGGACCTTCTGTCTCTCAGAGGTCCGTGGCGACTCTCCTGAGTTCCTGCTCTGTAGATCCTCGGGGTATGTCATACCCCTATACACATCTGCCTTCAGATGTTTCGGCTGCCCCCCGTCGGCTGTATTTGAGGATCGTGACCCTTCGCTGGTTAAAAGGGTCAGGAGTGAAGCCACTTTGCTGGTTCGTTCCCACGTCGAACCGGCCAACATGTGCCGTGAGCCGACAGTGTCAGCCAGGCAGCGATCATCAGTCACACGCCTACAGCTTGTGGAGCAACCTTCTTCTGGACGCCTTCGACTGTGCCAGTCGGTACAGGTGGTTGAAGCGTTTTCGGCTTTGTACTCTAAGCTGAGTTCCAAGGCTATGAAGACTTCGTTCTTCGCCAGAGTTGACACTTTTTTTGCCTCCAGTGTGTTATCATTCCTACAATTCCGCCAATCCGTCAGTCTGCCAGACTTTGACAGTCTTGGATCAGGACTCCACCTCCCTCGGGCTTTCCAAGCCCAAGTCTGCTGTTATTCCTATGGCGACTCTGGAGTCCCTGTTGGGCTTATCGAGAGAGATGCTGGGCATGCTTTCTCTCTCGGATCATGTCGTCTCTGCTTTAGCTCCTTATCTGCCTCCAGATAAGTTTGATGACGTACAGGCTCCTTTGCATGTGCTTTCCAAGGTGCTCATGCTCACGCATACCTGTAACACTGCTAACTTGGAATTAGTTCGCAGGGACGCTGTGTTGGACACACGCCGTTCCCTTCCTGAGGGGCAGCGCACTGCTCTTCGATCTGCTTCTTCGGCGGGTCTGCAACTATTCCATGGTTCCGTGTTGACGGTCTGGGATGACGTCCTACGTCATTCCATAGATCAGCTGCTGCTTCGGCAGCTTGATCAGCCTTCTGTTGGAGGCAGGGGGCTGTCCAAAGCCTAACAGATGCCCTTCTGCTTCCTCTGCGAAGCCAAGGATTGATCCTCCTGCCGCTGATTCTACTTACTCACGGGGTAAGGTTTGCGTCGGCAAGCTAGAGGGAGGACTCAGGATTCTTCATATAGTAGAGGAGGTGTTTCTACTCTCGCGGGCCTCGCCGAGGCTCGAAATGAAGGCCCCCACCTCGATTCGTCCCAGGTTGAGGCATCCAACTATGTTGAGAGTGCTTCTTCCAACACAAGTTTCTTTAGACATTACACGTTGGGAACTTTTGATCACAGAGATAGACAATCTCCTGGGGAGCGCGGTGGCTCAGTAGGTAGAGGTGCAGGCTGAAAGCCGAGAGGTCCTCGGTTCGAATCACACCTGCGGCAACCGCGTTGTGTCCTTGGGCAAGACACTTCATCTCCATTGCCCGCATGGGGGCACGATGACGCCGTGTACTAAGGCGTACTGCACGTCGATGGTACGCATGTCTTCAACCAATCTAACCCTGCCTGTGCTGCAGTGGGGTTACGATGTTGGGGAGCTGGCAGCTGCTCGTTATTGCTTGGTGGTTCTCTCTGGGTACTCCGGCTTCCTCCACCCGTAAAACTGTCACGGTCATGATTAGCCATTGTGCATAAATATGTGACCTTAAACATCAATAAATAAATAAATAAATATAAATAGACAATCTCCTGTCAGAGGGGGCGATCGAGGTCGTCAAGAACATTCATTCAGTGGGATTATATTCCCACCTGTTCTTGGTGCCGAAGAAGGACGGCTGACTCCGACCGGTTATCGATCTGAGTATCCTGAACCAGTCTATCATTGCTCCTAAGTTCAGCATGGAGACTTTCAGGTCAGTTCACCGCTCCATTCACCAGGGAGTTTTCGCTTCCAGCATTGACCTGCGAGACACTTACTTTCATGTTCCGATTCATCAGACATCGCAAAAGTATCTCAGGTTTGCTTTTCTGGAGCGAGTTTACCAGTTCAAGGCCATGCCCTTCGGCCTCAACCTGGCTCCTTGGGCCTTCACCCGACTGATGTCGCATGTGTTATCCTTACATCGCACACAGTCCAGGGTGACTACTTCGGCATATCTAGACGATATCCTCAAGAGGCATTCCAATGCTGCCTTTCTGGAGTCAGATGTCGACACACTGTTGAGCCTGCTCACGTCGCTAGGGTTCAGAGTCAACGAGGAGAAATCGGACCTGGTCCCTTCTCAGTCGTTTTGTCATCTGGGGATGGACTTCTGTACTCAGGTGAATACGGTGGCGGTTTTCCGGGCAAGGGCTGTGATTCTCTCAGCTTTTGCCTTGACTCTGCTCCAGTCCACGACCGCGACAGCTCGGAGTCATCTCCGGCTGCTCGGTCTCTGCGGTTCGGTGACGAATCTCATTCCCTGAGGTCGGCTGCATGTCTGACTTTTCCAACACTTTCGGTTCAGTCGTTGGAGGCCGAATGTCTATCCTCCTTACCGGAGTCTCTTCCTCGTCACCTTCTCTCCTGGACGGATGTTCAGTGCATTATGCAGGGAGTTCTGTTGGACTTACCCACGTCCGATCGTGTTCTGATGGTAGATGCCAGCGATCTCGGATGGGGTGCGACTTTGGATCCTCTAGGTCTTTCCCTTCACAGGGCATGGGACCAGGATCAAGCAGTTCTTTACATCAACCAAAAGGAGCTTCCTGCTCTTCTTCTGAGTTTCCGGCAGTGGATCCCCCACCTTTCGAATCGCCAGGTCTTTCTGTTGTCCAACAATTTGACAGTGGTTGCTTACATTCGGAACCAGGACGGCACGCACTCGGTTCCCATGTAGGAATTGGCTCGGGATCTTCTACTGCTTGCTTAGGATGTCAATGCTGGAGTGGTGGTTCGTCACATTCTCGGTCGTCTGAATGACCTAGCCGACTCCCTGTCCCGATGGGGCAGGGTCATTTCCACCAAGTCTATGCTCCACAGGGCAGTGTTCCAGACGCTTTGCGATCTCTGGGGTCATCCTCACATCGATCTCTTTGCGCTTTGTTGGAACCATCAGGTGGACACTTTCGTGTCCCCGTGTCCAGATCCTCTGGCTTTCACCGTGGATGCTCTGTCACTCGATTGGAACCGTCTTGTCGGCTACGCCTTCCCACCGGTTCTGATTCTGCCTCAGGTTCTAACCACGATACGAACCTGCAGTTGTCAAATCATTCTGATCGCTTCCCTGTTGCCTCAGTGGGTGTGGATCAATCAGCTCCGCTCTCAGTTGGCGGCGGTTCTGGCATGTGTCCCTCTACATCACGACCTTCTTTGCCAAGGTCACCCTGAGGAGGTTTCACATCGATCCAACTTCATTGTGCCTTCACGCATTCCACTGGTTTAGCCTTTGTGGTTAAGTGGAAGGTCTTCTGTCGATGGTGTGCCGATCACTCTGTTGATTATGCCAATTCTTCGATTTCACAGATTGTGGAGTTTCTGGTATATCTGTTTGATTCTCGGGGTCTCCAGCCTGTTACCATCAAAGGGTACAGGTCCATGCTTTCGGAGATCTTTTCATATGTGGGACAGCGTCATATTGGCAATAATCCATACCGCTCCAAGCTTGTTCGGCACCCTGGCCATTAGGCTTCTTACAAGGTCAGTTCCAGCTCTGTTCTGTTACTGCCCTTTCTGTCTGTGCGTTGCCCATAACCCTATGCCTCATCTCTCATTGTCTTTTTACTAATGATTGTGATGCTCTGGTTTGATAGGCCTAGGGACCTCTTCCTCTGTCCACAGTTCCAGTGCAATTGGGTTATGTGGGGGTTGGTTATGTGATTCCCTCCATCCTATTGTCTATTCAGCCTGTTGTAGACAACTGTAAGGTAGGTTGACAAGAAATTTAAATTTTTTAGTAAATTTCCTTTCTTATTATACCTACCACAATTGTTTACATGGAGGCCCCCTGTCTTCTTATTCAGGTAAGAATCCTTCCTCCCCTCTGATCACATAACTCCAATGTTGGTGGATTCAAAAGAATGATTCATTAGTTACTGTCTGCGCACTGGATGCCGGAAGCCGTGGATTGTACTAAGAGAAGAGTGTCCCCTACTGGGTGTGAGCCAAGGGCAGTCGACCCAGTTTTGGCTTATTTTTTCTTGGTGCTTTTGCACCACTTTTCTTTCCCAAATCGCTTGGAAAAGATCAAAATAGAGAGTATATTTTCCGAGTTAGGGTCTTCTACTGTAGTGCAAGCCTGTAGTAAATAATAATTGTGGTAGGTATAATAAGAAAGGAAATTTACTATAAAATTTAAATTTCTAAAGAAAACCGAATCAACAGAAAGGGCATGAAGCTCACTGACACATCTGGCAGAAGCAAACGCTAGAAGGAGAGCAGTCTTATATGTGAGAAAAGGCGTATCAATCTCAGAAAAAGGCTTGAACAGCACCCCCTCCAAACAATGCAACACCAATGCCAAGTTCCATTTGGGTGTAAAATGCAAAACTCAAGGTCTCTTCAGAGAAAAGTGGAGAGAAAGATTACGACCTATGCACCGCTTTCCCACATAAGAGAAAGTTTCTGACAGCATAGACCTATAGCCCTTAATGGTAATAGGCTGGAAGCCCTTGGAGTCAAAAAGGTATACCAGAAAATCCACAATTTGAGCGATTGACAGATTTTGGTAATCCACATGTTGATCTGCACACCAGCGACAGAAAACTTTCCACTTATCAGCATAAGTCATGCCAGTGGAATGTCGCTGTGATGCAGAAATGCACTCCACTGTTCATCTCAAAAACCTCTATGCCGGAGACTGGACCTGATAAAAGACATGCATGAAGGGATAGGCTTGCCAGGCTGTTGAGGTACTTCCTGGGCTGCCCTGGGAAAGAAGATCGTGGCTAAGAGGAAGACGAATTGGCTGATCTGCTAACAGAGGCCACAGCTGATTGATCCACACCCTCTGTGGAGAAAGAGGACTGATCAGAATGACCCAGCAACTGCAAGCACGAACCTTCGACAACACCTGAGGAAGAACTGATGCAGGAGGGAAGGCATAGATGACCCACCCTGTGCAGTTGAAAAACAGAGCATCAACCACAAGTTCTAGTGAATCTGGACAAAGGGAGACCAAGGTCTCTACCTGATGACAGGGAGTCGGCTATGACATTGAGACACCCAAGGATGTGCAGAACGGCCACCTGAGCATGTACATCCTGCGCTAACAGCAGAAGATCCCGAGATAGCTGATACATGGGAATCAAATGCATGCCCCCTTCAATCTGGATGTAGTCTATCACTGTCGAATTGTCCGAAAGAAGCAGGACTGTGAGATTCGACAGGGGAGAGATCCATTGCTGAAAACTCAACAGAAGAGCAAGAAGCTCCTTCTGGTTGATATGAAGGTCCACCTGCTCTTGGTCCCACTCACCATGAGTAGACAGACTGAGAGCATCTAATGTCGCACCACATCCCCAATTGCTGGCTTCATCTGTTAGGATGCGATCAGTCAGAGGAAGATCCAACAGTACACCCTGAGGCAACTAGGGAATATTGGTCCAAGGGTGGACACCAGTGATCCAACAGGAAGTGTTGGAGAGGTCGGACAAACAAGTGACCCAGTAGAATCCATGACCAAACCGCAAAGGCCCAGTAACAGAAGGAAAGTCCTGGCTGAGACTGAGGAGGATTGGAGCAGGTCCAAAATCAAGGTGGAAAGGATCAATGCCCGAGCCTTGGGAACAGACATCACATTCTGAAAAGTGTCGAAATCCATGTCCAAATGACGAAATTGCTGAGAAGGAATCAGATCTGATTTTTTGCTGTTGACTCTGAAACCCAGCGATGCTAGCAGGCCAAGCAGCCACCAGACATCGGATTCCAGAATGGCAGCATTGGGTTGCCGTTGGAGGATGTTGTCCAGGTAGGCAGACAAAGTCACAGCCAACTGAGTACACTGAAAAGCGAGCACATGTGACATCAGTCGGGTGAAGGCCCAAGGAGCCAGGTTCAAACCTAACGGGAGAGCTTTGAACTGAAAGACACAATCCCAAAACAAGAACCGAAGGTATTTCCATGATGCCCGGTGAATGGGCATATGGATCCTTCAGGTCAAAACTGGCTGCAAATTCGCCCTGATGAATCGACCATCGAACCGACCTGAAAGTCTCCATACTGAAATGAGGTGCTTTCAGGATATTCAGATCGACGACAGGACAAAGCTGGCCATTTTTCTTTGGCACTAAGAAAAGTCGAGTAGAACGCCAGAGAAAGGGTGTTCCTGACCACCTCGGTCGCCCCTTTGGAGAGGAGATTGTCGATCTCCTACACCAGAAGGTCCCGACACTGAGGATCGGAAGGGACCTGAGTCGGGAGGGACACCCGAGATAAACAGGGGTGCTGCAGAAGGATAGTCATGACCGACATGGTTGGGTACGTGGTGGGCCTGGAACGACCAACACTCGTTGCAGCAGGTTTGTCCAGTTACAGTAACAAAAGCTGGTCCAACAAGTGACGAAGAACCTCATCATGGACAGCCCCCATTGAACCATGGAACAGCTGAGGTCCATCCAAAGAAGCAGACCTCAGAACAGCTTACTGCTCTGAAGGAAGGGATGGAGAAGTGTCCAACTCTACATCCTGGAGTGCAAGCTCCAAATTAGTCGTGAAGCAAGTGTGAGCGTGTGTCAGGTTTGTAAGAGCCTGAGACAAAACACACAAAGGCGTCTGAGCTTCATCATACTCCCCTGGCGGGAGATAGGAATCCAGGGCAGCGACAACATGTCCAGCATCTCACGGGGAAAGGCCCACCATAGATTCTAAGACTGCCATCGGGAGAACTGCCAACTTTGGTTTAACAAACCTGAGGGAAGAAAAATCCTCGTCCACAGTAGTCCCTTGGAAGACTGGTGAACAGGCGGATTCCTAGACACACGTTGGAGGCAGAAAAAGCATCAGATCGAGAAAAGAAGGAACCTTCAGGGCCTTGGAATGCATCTTGGCATCCAGGCCTTTGGAAGGACTCCGATTGCAGAGGGTGCAAAATCCCAGAGCTCGAAGGCTAGACAGACAACCACGGCCAGAGCGGTCACTGAAGGCTGAACATCTGGCAAGAAGCCAAAAACAAAATCTAAAGCGTGCCCCAAGACTAACGAGGGGGCCCTGTCAACTTCAAGCAAATCGTCATCCTCTGTGGCAGAAGAGACGTAGCCCAACTTGGTCTGACCAGCAGGACCATCCCGTGAATGCTGATCAGCATCCAAAGGGCCAGGCGAGGAATCTCTGCGACTGACCAAAGGAGGTTGCACCTCAGGAGGCACAGGGAATCCAACTTAAGGGTTGCTAGAAAGCAACCCAGTGAGCGCCAGAATGGCCTGCCTCAGCTCACCCTGAGAATCCGTTGGAGCAGCCGTGCCCGACGGAGTGTCTTCCCAATGAACCCTTCTGGAAGAAGAGCCCAAATTCTCAGAAAGGACCAGTGATGGATGTCGATCGGCAGACAGAGTAGGGAGATGGTGAGAAGACACATTCCAAGAGTGACGTTCAGGGGCCATCACTAGCCTCTGCAAAACAGAAGGCCCTGTCTGCAAATCCTCTAGAGAGACCGACAGCGGACGTCAGCCGGCAGCCGGACCTGGGACACGATGAGGAAACACCAGAAGATTGTCCCAAGAGTGATAGGAAACTGCCACTGGCCTCTGAGCAACAGAAGACTCCAACTGCCTATCCTCTGAGACTGACGACAAACGTCGTTCGACAGCCAGACTTGGGACATGGAGAGAAATCACCAGAGGAAGGTCCCAAGAGTGACAGCTAACAGGAGCCATCACTGGCCTCTGCCAAACAGAAGGCCCTGGTTGCCAATGCCCCAGCCCCATCCTGCTGGTTGGCTCACCAGCAGGGGAAGGCAGAACAACAAACGATTCGCCCGACGAGGAATGAGGAATCGCTGCTGAAATGACCAAGCGCCCCAACCGGCCAGAGGTAAACCTAGCCAGATGAGATGGGCAGCCAGCAAACCTGTTCAGCTTCACTGAGAAGCCAGGGTAGACTGGGACCCCTGTGAAACAACACCAGATACAGCCTCGGGGATGTATACCATCTCCAGAAGAGATGGGAGGAAGACTATCATGCAAAATAGGAACAGCATGAACAAATTCCACAGCAGCTGCAGATGATGGCCATGGAAAATCGGAGAGAGCGACCGAGTGGTCTTCAGAAAAACTCATCTCGATGAAAACTGTTGCCTCGAGGGTGACCACAGGAGCCAAAGGAAGGGAGATCATAGGCCCCACTTCAGGAGTCCCATCACCAGCACCACCAACAGCTGCAGAGGAATCTGTTACCGTAAAAGGCTGCCGAACATCCTGCATGACAGAATCACCCTCTGCACTGTCAGAAATATCCAAGGAGGCATGGCTACCTTTACCCCGAGAACGAGGGGTTCTAGCTCGGGTCAGAACTACCTTGTTAACGGAAGCCCAGAATTTAGATGACCAAACACCACAGGGATTGGCCCGAGAGCAATTGTTGCAGGTGACACAAGTACTGTGAACATCATCGACATGTTTCACCTGCAAACAAGGACAAGGAATCGTTTTTGGCAATGTCCAAATAGGTGTGAGAAGTGAATTTAGAGGGGAAAACCCCACAAAGCAAAGCAAATCACAATACTTCTCCCTGGCAGAAAACCGATAAATGTGGGTCACATCGCAAAAAAAACAAAACAAAGCACACAGAAAGAATACAAGCAAAAATTAGCATAAATATGAGGAAAATAATAATTTAAAGCTTGAGTCAAAGGATACAATAATTAGAAATGCAATGTAAAAATATCTCTAGCGATCACAAGTAGTTCTTCATGAAAACGAGAGCAACAAGCATATAGTCACAAAAATCCTACCATGCAAGATGGCAGAAAATAAGGAATTGACATCACGGTAGTTGCACATGCGCACTGCAATGCAAGAGGTGTGCAAGGAGAGTACCTGTAATGTTGAGTGCCGGTCTCGTGCGACCCTTTTCGATCTCTTTATAGTGCTTTTGCGCTCTTCTACTTTTCCAAATTCATTTTTGGAAAGGTTATTAGCTTGAGTAAAGTTCCGAAGTAGGTCTTGCACTTACGTTACAGCCAATTGTAAACAATTGTGAGTAGGTTGAAAAGAAATCATATTTCCAGGACCTTGAAAATCCCTTGAATACAGCTCCCCTTCTTGAAAATGCCTTTTCTGAATATTTCATCCAAGGTTGTTTTATGTTCGAGGATGTTTTTATGTTTGTGCATGTATTTATTCTATTTGACATTTTCTTGCCCATATCATCTGCCACCCTGGGTGATTTCCAGTCAGTTTAATTGGAAATGTTGAAGAACGATTTTAAAGACTGCATTAGACTCTGCGATAGGCTGATTAATGTGACCTTTTGTTTTAGCAATCTAGTCATGCATAATAAGTGTCTCAATAAAAATATATAGACTTGATCTTAGATTTCTTAATGTGTAGCGAGGCAATCCTCACTCCTACATATCATTATTATCTTATTGATCCTGGCAAGAATCTGATTTTGTTCATGACCCACTTCTCGGTTACATTTGATTGGATCGTGCCTATTGTCACTATTTTCCAATCAAACGTGACAGAGCAATATATGATGAAAAGAAATATGTGGCCAAGGAAAATGTAGGCCTGTACCCCCCCCCCCCCCGCTTCCACACCCCTGCCCCATCCCAAACATTCAAGCAGAATGCAAAGAGTAACAAATAAATACTTTTAAAATACCTCCTTTCTATTTGTGTAACTTGCTTGTGAAGTTTGATTCATTTATGGCATTTAATTTTGTGTAAATTGCCAATGGTTGGCCTTTTTATATGTAGAAGTTAGTGAGTTGTGACTTGAAGAAAATTCCAGATGAAGAGTACACATTGCACTCTTGGTTCTGCATATATGTGTGAGCCATTAGAGGTAAACAGTGCATTAAATAAATACAAATAACCCAAAATAGGTTGTTAACATGTTTATGAGTGGAAAAGTTGTACACGTATAGTCATAATAAAATAGAAGAGCAGAATCCAAGCGAGTTGTACACAGGTTCCTACGGTGTTCCCAATCCACCCCTAAGAATCCGAAATGCAACAAGGATGTTGGGCAGTTTGACAGAATTGTGAAAATTTCAAGGGGCTACAGCCAGACATTTTGCCACAGTAGATGTTTTGTCTCACAGTCCTATAAGTGTCTGATTAGCCAACTTACATGACCACATCTGCTAAACTTGTCCATTTTTTAGTTGCACCAGTTATCTAAGATCGGAATAGTTACCACATGTTTCTTCTATCAGACTCCATAAACCTTTTTTGATATGAAAACAAATACTTGCTGGGCACCGAAACCAGCAAAATTAAATGTGTCTCGTGATTTTATAGTACTCGAGGTTCAAAATTGTTCAAATTCTTATTCGAATTGACGAAGACATGACATTTCAAACACACTGTTTTGAAAGAGATCAATGGCTAAAACCACCATATCTCAGCCAGTTGTCAACGCATTCTGATGAATGCAGCCAAAGATTTTACTCTATCATTGTCTACAATGCTGTCAAGCTGCCCGCAAACTTCAGGTCCTGTATTTTCACTCTCTTAGTTTCAAAAATGGGGATTAAACACATGTAATTTTTGTGCTTTTTATATCTCTCTTATGTAACAATAAAAAAAACAAAAAAATAATGGTATTTTTTTATTTTTGGCCATTTATCACATTTTTTAACTTGATTACGTCACTTCATTTTTGTGAGCCATTTTCGCTTAAAAATGTTGATTTTGTGCAGCAAACAGCTTTGTGTTTATAAAATACATAGCTGTGAAACTTCAAACAACATTTCCTTAACATTTCCACTGGTGCACTCTTATGCTTTTATTCATGGTGCTTTATACCTCCCCCCCCCCCCCCTCCCCCTTTCGGACATTGCAACATCAAAAAACATTGTTTCGAAGTATTCAAAATCTCATGACAATAAGTTGCACTCTTTGAAAAATTAGGAAATGTACTCTCCTTCAACACCATATCCAAAAATCTTTTGTTAACCCCCTAAATTCCGAACAGTTAGGGCTGAACTATGTAGCAATATAAACATTCAGAAAATTAAAAATGCTTCCAATTGTCATGAAAATTTGTATTTTTTAGAGCTACAAAAATAGAAAACATATATATTTTTATTTTCTCAATTTACTTCTGTTTTGTGCATTTTATATCACTTGAAAATTTTGCACTTTATGGACCAATGGCTCCAATTTGTGATCTGCACAGCTCCATTCTTACAGAAGATACAGCTATAAACCTTCACACACTCTCACTTTCCTGACTGTTTTAGTGCATGGTCATGTTGTTGATATTAATAATTTGAAAATGTTAACGTCATTACACAAACAATGTTATTTTAAAAAGTTTGGATTTTTCATCCACTGTTGAAGCATATTAACCTTTTTTAAGGGTTAAAAGATGCTTTCTTACCTTATATGTCAGCATATACATCCTACCAAGTTGCTGAAACTGCATTGGCCATATTTCACTGAATGACTTCTTGAGATACGCTTTGCAAAACCATGTCAATCTAATTGTCATTAAAATGGAAGTTGATGCTGGTATGCAGGTCATGATAACACACTGATCAGAAAATCATGGTAAATGCATCTACTATCAATACCACCCATGGACTGTAAGATTGAGGAAGAAAATTAATTTAATTGGAATTGGGAAATTTATTCCATTTGGGCTGGGGAAGCTGCAGTGTGTGAAAGATCTGGGTTACAAATTAGGTTGTTTAAGAATTTATACTACTGAGTCAAAATACTCATAGCACTGTGAATAATATCTTCCAAACTTCACAAATGAAAATTTTATTCCATCTTCAAGACACATGAACTATGAAGCAGTTATAAGTGGATATAAAGCTTTTTAGCTCACCTGAGCGAAGCTCAAGGGGAGCTTTACTAATCACTTTCTGTCCGTCATCCGGCGTCCGTCGTCCGTCGTCGTCCGGCCGGCGTTAACTTTACATTATCGACTTCTCCTCCTAAACCACTAGCCCAATTTTATTCAAATGTTGGCTAAATGTTTATTACCTAATGCCAATTCAGATTTGTTCAAATGAAGTTGCCCCTCCTCCTGGGTGGTGCCACGCCCCCAAGGGGCACCAAAATCTTTGTAAATCTTCTTCTCATGAACCAGTAGTAGCAGAGACTTGATATGTGGTGTGCAGCTTCCTTTTGAGGTGTAGACTCAGATTTGTTCAAGAGAAGTTTGTGGGGCTATACTTGGCGTCGTTATGGGAGGGGCAAAATTTTTTGCCCCGCCCAAAATTTCTATTTTCCAAACCGAGAGGCTGATTTGAACCAAATTTTATGTGAGGGCTTATTGGGTCATGAGTACTTGATTTATGCAAAAAAAAATTTTCCCGCAGCCCCGTGGGAACCGCAGGAGCTAAAAATAGAAAAAATTTAAAACGCCCATATCTCCAAAACTGCACGGCACTGAGAATTTTTATTTGGTGTGCAGCTTCCTTAGGACCAACAGAAAGGATTGGTAAAAAAAAATTGCCATCAGTTTTATCATAGGGTACAGTTTCGGGACTTTGAAAAAGTGCTGAGTCAGCACTTTTTAACACTGTAGGCAATGGGAAAAACATTAAAAAATCTTCTTCTCCAGATCCAGCAGGCAGAATCTTTTGATATTTGGTATGCAACATTGTAGGGTGGATCTGATTCAAGTTTGTTCAAATCGGCCCCCTGGGTTCATATTTGGGCTCAGTATAGGAGCCCGATTTCGAACTTAGTGCATTTCAGGCAAATTTCTTAAAAAATCTTCTTCTCCAGATCCAGCAGGCAGAATCTTTTGATATTTGGTATGCAACATTGTGGGGTGGATCTGATTCAAGTTTGTTCAAATCGGCCCTCTGGGTTTATATTTGGGCTCAGTATAGGAGCCCAAATTTGAACTTACTGCATTTCAGGCAAATTTCTTTGAAAATCTTCTTCTCCAGATCCAGCAGGCAGAATCTTTTGATATTTGGCATGCAACATTGTAGGGTGGATCTGATTCAAGTTTGTTCAAATCGGCTCCCTAGATTCATATTTGGGCTCACTAAAGGAGCTTGAATTCAAACTTAGTGCATTTCAGGCACATTTCTTCAAAAATCTTCTTCTCCAGATCCAGCAGGCAGAATCTTTTCATATTTGGTATGCAACGTTGCGGGGTAGATCTGATTCAAGTTTTTTCAAATCGGCCCCCTGGATTCATATTTGGGCTTACTATAGAAGCCCGAATTCGAACTTAGTGCATTTCAGGCAAATTTCTTAAAAAATCTTCTTCTCCAGATCCAGCAGGCAGAATCTTTTCATATTTGGTAAGGAACATTGTGGGGTGGATCTGATTCAAGTTTGTTCAAATCGGATCCCTGGGTTAATATTTGGGCTCAGTATAGGAGCCCAATTTCGAACTTAGTGCATTTCAGGCAAATTTCTTAAAAAATCTTCTTCTCCAGATCCAGCAGGCAGAATCTTTTGATATTTGGTATGCAACATTGTAGGGTGGATCTGATTCAAGTTTGTTCAAATCGGCCCCCTGGGTTCATATTTGGACTCAGTATAGAAGCCCGATTTCGAACTTAGTGCATTTAGGCAAATTTCTTAAAAAATCTTCTTGTCCAGATCCAGCAGGCAGAATCTTTTGATATTTGGTATGCAACATTGTGGGGTGGATCTGATTCAAGTTTGTTCAAATCGGCTTCCTAGATTCATATTTGGGCTCACTATAGAAGCTCGAATTTGAACTTAGTGCATTTCATGCAAATTTCTTAAAAAATCTTCTTCTCCAGATCCAGCAGGCAGAATCTTTTCATATTTGGTAAGCAACATTGCGGGGTGGATCTGATTCAAGTTTGTTCAAATCGGCCCCCTGGATTCATATTTGGGCTTAATATAGAAGCCTGAATTCGCACTTAGTGCATTTCAAGCAAATTTATTAAAAAATCTTCTTCTCCAGATCCAGCAGGCAGAATCTTTTGATATTTGGTATGCAACATTGTGGGATGGATCTGATTCAAGTTTGTTCAAATCGGCTTCCTAGATTCATATTTGGGCTCACTATAGAAGCTCAAATTCGAACTTAGTGCATTTCAGGCAAATTTCTTCAAAAATTTTCTTCTCCAGATCCAGCAGGCAGAATCTTTTGATATTTGGTATGCAACATTGTGGGATGGATCTGATGCAAATTTGTTCAAATCGGCTCCTTAGATTCATATTTGGGCTTACTATAGAAGCTCGAATTCGAACTTAGTGCATTTCAGGCAAATTTCTTAAAAAATCATCTTCTCCAGATCCAGCAGGCAGAATCTTTTGATATTTGGTATGCAACATTGCGGGGTGGATCTGATTCAAGTTTGTTCAAATCGGCCCCCTCGATTTATATTTGGGCTCACTATAGAAGCTCGAATTCAAACTTAGTGCATTTCGGGCAAATTTCTTCAAAAATCTTCTTCTCCAGATCCAGCAGGCAGAATCTTTTGATATTTGGTATGCATCATTGCGGGGTGGATCTGATTCAAGTTTGTTCAAATCGGCCCCCAGGATTCATATTTGGGCTTAATATAGAAGCCTGAATTCGCACTTAGTGCATTTCGGGCAAATTTATTAAAAAATCTTCTTCTCCAGATCCAGCAGGCAGAATCTTTTGATATTTGGTATGCAACATTGCGGGGTGGATCTGATTCAAGTTTGTTCAAATCGGCTTCCTAGTTTCATATTTGGGCTCACTATAGAAGCTCGAATTCGAACTTAGTGCATTTCAGGCAAATTTCTTCAAAAATTTTCTTCTCCAGATCCAGCAGGCAGAATCTTTTGATATTTGGTATGCAACATTGCGGGGTGGATCTGATTCAAGTTTGTTCAAATCGGCCCCCTGGATTCATATTTGGGCTTAATATAGAAGCCTGAATTCGCACTTAGTGCATTTCGGGCAAATTTATTAAAAAATCTTCTTCTCCAGATCCAGCAGGCAGAATCTTTTCATATTTGGTATGCAACATTGCGGGGTGGATCTGATTCAAGTTTGTTCAAATCGGCTTCCTAGTTTCATATTTGGGCTCACTATAGAAGCTCGAATTCGAACTTAGTGCATTTCAGGCAAATTTCTTAAAAAAATCTTCTTCTTCAGATCCAGCTTCAGAATCTTTTCATATTTGGTAAGCAACATTGTGGGGTGGATCTGATTCAAGTTTGTTCAAATCGGCCCCCTGGGTTTATATTTGGGCTCCGTATAGGAGCCCAAATTTTAACTTAGTGCATTTCAGGCATATTTCTTAAAAAATCTTCTTCTCCAGATCCAGCAGGCAGAATCTTTTGATATTTGGTATGCAACATTGTGGGGTGGATCTGATTGTGATTCATGAACGTATTTATTTGTAAAGTTGATAGAATCTTAGACAAAATTTGCAGAAACGATCTACTATAGAAGGGGTGGTATCCAGGGTGAACCGTTTACCCAAATCTAGCAGTACTAATGCATTATTCACACAAATCTCCGTTCAAATTTTATGACCCCTCATTGGAACACACGCATTCAGCTCATTCCAACAAAGGTCATATGCCATGTTTTCGAGACAAAAGAATAAAAATTTTAGTTATTCATGAAATTTTTAGGCAACTGTTGTCTGTTATTCACATTGCTTCATGAAATTTCAGTACTTTTAGAAGTTACCTCAGTAATCAAGGGTTAATTCCCCTTAATTAAATGTCGCCTCTAAAAAACAACCACTTTGCATATCTTACCTTTTTACCAGCATAACTGCCAAAACTTGTCAGCATTCTTCGCAAAAATCGCTATTCAAATTTTAATTTTTGTCTCTTAAACATACATGTACTTATCGCTTGTAAATACCCCATTGGAATGAGCTTTTTGAGCTCATTCCAATGAGAGGTCGCACACCATGCTTTTTGAGTCAAAAAAGCAATTTTTTAGTTATTCCAGAATTTCGTATGTAAAACACAGCTTTATGACTTCACATTAAAATGAGCTCTCTAAGCTTGTTCCAATCAACATTCACGCACTATGTCTTTCACACAAAAAATAAAATTTTCCATTTATTCAGGAATTTTGTTTGCAAGAACACTCTTACCCCCCCCCCCCCCCCCCCCCCCCCCCCCCCACACACACACACACACACACAGACACACACATCTAAAAGTTCGGCAGCAAAAAAACAGTTACTTCAATTTTTAAATGCATTATAGGAACAACTTGCCTAATCAAATTTAAATACTTTTGCATCATTCTGTATCTAGAACAAACCATTTACCATATCTTTACGCAAAATTCTCCAGCATCATTCACAAAAAAACACCATTATTTATATATTCACATTTCTGTCTCAAAAATATACCTGATCTTCCCATACCCCTATTGGAATAAGCTGTTTGAGCTTGTTCCAATGATGATAAAAAAAACTAATATTTTGGAAAATTTGTGAAAATTTTTGTTTTCTTGCATACAAATATGTACATGTAGCACATGGAAGATATCCACAGTTGGGGAGAGATGTCCAAGACTATCTCTTCACATTCCTTGTTTGTGCTTCATGCTAAACCAGTTTGTCTGCAGAGATAAATTTGCTTTATTAAAAATCATTGGAGATTGGCCACACACCAATGATTTTAAATAAAACTAATTTTAGGTAACAAATGTTGAACTTCAAACAAAATCTATCACTCAACCAGTTAATGTTGATGAGGCATGACATGGTGAAGGTGACCTAAAATACTTCTTAGAGTCACTTTGTCAGGTGAGCGATTAAGGCCACGTGGGGCCTCTTGTTTAAATTGGATGAGGTCATCGAAATCATTTGATTCTTTCCAGATGGCTTATAAAAAGTGGCAGACAGAATAGTGTGTGTGGCATTTTACATAGAGGAAATTCCCTTGTTTTCGATGCCAGTGGAAAGAGACAGACATGTACACCTTATGTAGATGCAGCAGCCGTTGGAAATGTTCAGTTTTACTTTGGACTAGGTGTGTTTCTATGAATGTAAAAATAAGGATATATGTTAATGAGCTTGATATAATTTGAAATATTTATTAGGCTTTACCCTCTGGAAAAGACTATTGTTTTTCTACGGATTATTAGGCTTTTCCCTCAGGAAAAGACTCTTTGATTTTCTACAGATTATTATTTTTTTAGGCTCTTCCCTCAGGAAAAGACTCTTGTTTTTCTACGGATTATTATTTATTTTTTTTCTCACATTTTGTCCGTACGATTCTGAAGCCATTTTCAAACCGATTCTCACACAGTTTGGCAAACACATAGAGGAGTAGAAAATCTAAAAATGTACCGAAGCAGAATTTTTTGTTTATCCCTTTTTTCATAAATATTGGCAAAAAACTGCCAAAATTAGGGTTTATCGGCTCTTTCTCAAAACGTGTCTTGTAGATTTGTTTTAAACATTCATCATTGTTAGACCTGACTGTGACACAATGATTGATATACAAGAGATATTAGTCAATGGATTTGTTAACCTTTCATAGGCTGCCGTAACATCGAAATTTTGATGAAATGGGGTGTTTTGGGGCCCCCACAGCACCCAAAGGATACATGAGAGATAAACAAACCCGTTTTGGGCTGCCTAAAGACAGATACCTGTTAAAAGCTTAAAAATGTATGTTTTCTGTGGACTTCTCAAAACGCGTTCTGTAGATTTTTGTGAAACATTCTTCACTGTTAGACCTGACTCTGACACTGCAGTTGACATACAAGAGATATTGGGCTCAGCGTTTGTTAACCCTCCATTTGGCCTGAATTCTTACGAATGGAGAGCCAGCATGTCAGCCTGTGGTAGGAATGATAAAGACAGAAATTATTAGAAATTTCCAATTTTTTTTTAAATTGAAAAAACCTTCTCCAAAACTACCAATCAGAGTCTTTTTATACTTGGTATACCAACATACTTAGATTGGGTCAGATTCAGGATTGACAGAATTGTGAAAATTTCAAGGAAGAGTCTTTTTATACTTGGTATACCAACATACTTAGATTGGGTCAGATTCAGGATTGTTTGATTCAAGTCAAATTTGCACACTCTATGGGAGCCTGTGCAAAATGAGGAAATTTCTCAAAGATCTGCATCAGTTTCACTGATCAAACTCTCTTGATATCTCGTACACAGCAACCTTAAGTGTGCATGTGTGGGGGAGGGGGGAGGGAGAATGAAGATTCAAATTTGTTCAAATCATGTCCATGGGTTTCATTTGAGAGCCTAAATTTCAACTTAGTGTAATATGCGGAATATTATTTGAAAATTTAATTCTTCCAATCCACTAGTTAGAGTCCTTTGATATTTAGTATGTAGCATCCTTATTGTGATTCAGATTTGTTCAAATCAAGTCCCTGGGTTGATATTTGGGCTCCTTATAGGAACTTGAATTTTAACTTAACTTAAATTCTTTAAAAATCTTCTTCAGATTCTCCAGTCTGTATGTTTTGGTGATTGGTACAAAGCATCCTTACAGGGCTCATATTCAAGTTTGTTCAAAGCAAGTCCTTAGGGTAATATTTAGATTCTCTGTGGGAGCCTGCATTTTAACTTGGTGCAATATGCAGCCCATTCATTAAAAAATCTTCTTTTTCTAATTCATCCTTAGTAGAGGCAGATTCAATTTTTTTAAAATCAAGTCCCCGCATTCATATATGGGCTCCCTATGGGAACTTAAATTTCAGCTTAGTGCAATAAGAGGAAAATTCCTTGAAAATCTTCTGATCCACTAGTCTGAATGTTTTGATATTTGATATGAAGCATTCTTGGGAGGTTCAGATTCAGGTTTGTTCAAATCAAGTCCCTGGAATCATATTTGGGATGCCTGTGCGAGCCGTATTTTTAGCTTGGTGCAATATGAAGAAAATTCTTTAAAAATCTTCTTTTTTTTGATCCACCAGTCAGAATCTTTTGTAGGTTAGTATACAGCATCCTTATGGTTTACATTTTTTGGTTTCCCAAGTCAATTGAATCAACACAAGAGTTGAAGTTAGATTGTGTGATTGATCATTGCTGTGTATTCATGTACACATGCACTAAATAACTGTCACAACGAGCAAGGATTGTGTTCAAGTTAAGCCCTAAGGGTTTTGTTTAAGGTTACTTGGTAGTTATACAATTATGGCCTCTTCAGTTACAAAATATGTATTATAAATTCTCTCATAAGGGTTGGATATTCTGTTGCAGCATTGTTTATTGTGATTATCAACTGTCGATAATTTTAAAGTTTTGTTTCATAACAAGCCACACTATCATGATTAACAAATCAAACTGAATGGGATTGGATCAAACAAATCAAATTGAATTGACATTGCATCAAATCATAGGTCTTTCCATGAGCAAATCAAGTGTGCGCAAAAAGGAGCCCTCTTCTAAAACATGGTGTGGGGAGCAGCTCACCTAGATACAGTGTAGGTGAGTAGTTTGTTTGTTTGTCTATTGGGGTTTAATGACACTTTCAACAGCCAGGGTCACATCGTGTTGGACAGTTTTATGGGTGGAGGAAGCCAGAATACCTAGAGAGAACCACTGAGTAACTTTCAGACTCGCCAATTTACTAACTCTGTTAGCAGTGATTGAACACAAGTGCTCCATTAATGTGCAGTACGCAGTAGTACTCAGCACCACCATACCCTAACAAGGTACTCCGTACCACTGTGCCCCCACAGGGACAATCAAGATTATGTATCTTGCCCAAGGACACAATGCAGTTACTGCTGGTCAAGATTGAACTGTATAGTGACACAGACTGTACTGGAGGGGCACGGTGGCATTGCGGTAACCGGTTCTCATCAGATCACCGAAGTTAAGCAACATCGAGCCCGATTAGTCCTTGGATGAGTGACCATCTGAGCGATCGATTCGGACTCATGCGTCGTGTCCTTGGGCAGGCACTTCACCCCAATTGTCCACATGGGGGCACGATGATGCTGTGTACTAAGGCAATACTGCACGTCGATGGTGCGCATGTCTTCAACCAATCTAACCCTGCCTGTGCTGGAGTGCAAAGTTACGATGTTGGGGAGCTGCTTGTCATTGCTCAGTGGTTCTCTCCGGGTACTCCAGCTTCCTCCACCCATAAAATGTCACCGACACAATATGACCTTGGCTGTTAATGTGTCGTTAAACCCTAATAAATAAATAAATAAATAAATAAATAAATAAATAAATAAATAAATAAATAAAAGACTGTACTGGACTGCCATTGGTGGTCCAGTCCAAAAAATAGTGGTGTAACATGGTTCAGTACCTGAGTATGCAGCCTAGTTTTTAGCTCACCTGACTGAAATCTGTCGTCCGTCATCTGCCTGTCGTCAGTGAACATGGTGTTTGCGTCTTCTCCTCCAAAACCGCTGAACCGATTTGAGTGAAATTTGAGATGGTTGTTTGTTATGACATTGCATTTTGATTTTGTTAAAATCAAGTTGCCATGCCCCTCGGTAGGACCATGCCCAAAAAGTGTGCCTAAATCTTAAAAAATCGTCTCATGAACCAGCAGTAGCAGAGACTTGATATTTGGTGTGCAGCTTCCTTTTGAGGTGTAGACTCAGATTTGTTCAAGAGAAGTTTGTGGGGCTATATTTGCCGTCGTTATGGGAGGGGCAAGAATTTTCACCCGCCCAAAATTTATATTTTCCAAACCGAGAGGCTGATTTGAACCAAATTTGATATGAGGTCTTAGTAGGTCATAAGTACTGAATTTATGCAAAAAATTTTTTTTCCTGTCTCCCCATGGGAACCACAGGAGCTGAAAATAGACAAATTTTAAAAAGCCTGTACCTCCAAAACTACACAGCACTGAGAATTCTTATTTGGTGTGAAACTTCCTTAGGACCAACAGAATGGAATGGTCCAAAACAATTACTATTGGTTTTATCATAGGGTACTTTTTCGGGACTTTGAAAAAATGCTGAGTCAGCATTTTTTTAACACCGTGGGTAATGGGGAAAACATTTAAGACTCTTCTTCTCCCAAACCACTGCTCCAAAAGCTTTCAAATTTCACATATGACATCTTTGGAAGATAGTTTCACATGTTTATTGAAATCAAATCCCTGTGTCCATATTTGGGCTCTCTATGGGAGCCCAAATGTTTAAATTAGTGCAGTATGAGGAATATTCTTTAAAAATCTTCTTCTTCAGATCCACCAATCAGAATCTTTTGATATTTGGTATGCAGAATCCTTGGGGGTAAGATTCAAGTTTGTTCAAGCCAAGTCCCTGGGTTCATATTTGGGCTCACTGTTGGAGCCTGAATTAAAACTTAGTTCAGAATGAGGAATTTTTTTTTTAAATCTTCTTCAGATCCAGCAGTCGGAATGTTTTAATATTTGGTATGCAGCATCCTTAGGGGTGGTGAGATTCAAGTTTGTTCAAGCCATGTCCCTGGGTTCATATTTGTGCTCCCTGTGGGAGCCCAAATTGTGACTTAGTTCAATATGAGGAATATTCTTCAAAAATCTTCTTCTTCACATCCACCAGTCAGAATCTTTTGATATTTGGTATACAGTATCATTATGGAGGTGAGATATAAATTTGTTAAAGCCAAGTCCCTGGGTTCAATTTTTTGGGATTCCTGTGGGAAGCCATTGGTTTTATCATAGGGTACTTTTCCAGGACTTTGAAAAAATGCTGAAGCATCATTTTTTAACACCGTGAGTAATGGGAAAGATATTAAAGAATGTTCTTCTCCCATACCGCTGCACCAAAGGCTTTCATATTTCACATAAACATCTTTGGATGATTCATTCTACAAGTTTGTTGAAATCAAATCCCTCGGTCCATATTTCGGCTCTCTATGGGAGCCCAAATATTCAGATTAGTGCAATATGAGGAATATTCTTTAAAAATCTTCTTCTTCCAATCTACCAATCAGAATCTTTTGATATTTGGTTTGCAGCATCCTTGCCCCCTCCCCGTGGGAACCCCGGGGAAAAAGCAGCACTTGTTTACTGTGGTAAACCAGTTCCGCTTTACTAGTAAAATAGGACCCAGTCACCAATGCTTGGGGTGAAAGTCCTCTAAAATGGGCAACATGTAGATCAACGATTGACTAAACTTGACTTCATCTCCATGTTGTGTCACGATTAGCCATGGTGCATAAATATGTGACGTTAACCACCAACAAAAAACAAAGATGCAGCATCCTTAGGGGGTGAGATTCAAGTTTGTTCAAGCCAAGTCCCTGGGTTCATATTTGTGCTCCCTGTGGGAGCCGAAATTATAACTTAGTTCAATATGAGGAATATTCTTTAAAAATCTTTTTTTTTCAGATCCACCGGTCAGAATCTTCTGTCAAACATTATTGCTTTGTAACAAGTGATTTTATATATCTTCTCATTCTGGCATAAGGAGAACAAGTTTGAAACTCACTCAAAATGGCAGGGCATAATCTAATTACTTCATCTGTTTTGCACAATACAGAATATTTTTATATTGTAACCAATGACCCAGACTTAGCTTCTGCTAACCCAAAAATATCTAGGGCCAAACACAAATTTTGCCCCCCAATCCCCAAAATTTGCATGCAAAACCGAAAATTAGAAGTCCTATCTGGCCCTCCATACATTTTACCCTCCGCGCATGCGCAGACTCCAGGAAGTCACCGAATCTGGCGCCAAATAAATCATTCTTTGTTTGGCCCTTGTCAGATAACAACAAACTGATATTTGTGCTTTTAAATCTCAATTAATAATGATGCCAGACACAAATCAATGGTTAAATTGGTGGATCCAAGTACAGAACTGGATAAAGGAAGGAAGAAACGGTGGTTTGATATGTTCAGGGCAGTAATTTTTTATTATTTAGTAAAATTAGTTCATGTTCCCTAATTTCGGGACATGAGCCTGACGTTATCTCTGATTGATTATGATCTATCCACTGTTTATTTAGTATTCCTTCCCTGCCTTCCCTTGATCCCC
Organism: Pictodentalium vernedei; assembly: GCA_031216915.1. Classification (NCBI taxonomy): domain Eukaryota; kingdom Metazoa; phylum Mollusca; class Scaphopoda; order Dentaliida; family Dentaliidae; genus Pictodentalium; species Pictodentalium vernedei. The sequence continues at coordinate 556,805,709 of CM062296.1, forward strand.
CCAGTTAAGCTCCCAAGCTTTTTGGCTTGTTTTAATAAAGATTTTTTATAAAATTTATTGGGAGTTTAACGTTTTATGCAGAAAATTATTCTGTACATCCCCAGGGTTACGTCCTCATCCTTAGGGTGTTCGGGCATTTTGGTCATGCATCTTACATCCAATGTATCGTTTTTTTTTTCTGAGGAAGATCTTGTTTTACATCGGATAATCTCGTTTCTGTTACTGACTTCGGGCCGTGTTGCCTGGGGTCTTGATTCCGGTGTTTTGTTTACATCTTTAGGTAGTTTCCTATTTTTATTTAGGAACAACAGTTGTAGGTAACATTAAATATTCTGATAGTGTGGTAGTTAATTTTACACAGTTTTTATAATTTTGTCCACACTTAGGCTTTTTTGGGCTCATCATTCCCTTTGGGAACTTGGGCTCTTATATTAGGAAAATTTTTTCAAAAATTTCTATTTTATTTTTGAAAGAGTTTTTCTTTTGGATACATTTATTTCATTGATTATATTTAATGTTATCTTATATTATATGTAGATTTGGTGGTGGTACAATGACATATATTAGTTTTAGGTAATTATTTTTATCTAATAGTATGGCAAATAGAGGAAACATTTCCTTTATTTACTTGGTCATTGAAATGAGTTTACTTGATGTACTACCACTAATTCTACTCCAGGTATCAAATTTGATAATCTGAATGACGGGCATCATGGTTTGTGTTTTGTGAGTGGACACTATCGGTCCTATCACGGCGAGAGGACTCGGTGGTCCTCTCGTCAAAAGGTCACTATAGTTTTTTAGTTTCTATTTACAGAGGAACAGGAACATGATGTGGCTTCGTGGCGCCGTCAAGGAGTGTGCTGTCGTCGCAATTCAGTCAAGAGATAGTGGCAAAAGTGCTTAGTTATTAGACAAGGCCTAAATCCTTAGTAGGATTGATGACCTTGTCGCCAGCTAGCTCGACCGGCAGATCTAACGCGTATGTGAGGGACGTGATGCCGGGTATGTCCGTTGCGGTTGGGAAGAGGAATAAGGTATGTAGTGAGCACTATAAACATGCAAACATGCTCACCCTGCGACGTCAGGAAGGAGGAAGCATGGGAAGGAGGAAGTAGACAAGTTCCGAGCGACGTATGCTCGTCCAGATCTTCGTGATCGCGAGCAAGAGGGAGGTCCCTCTCTCTTATAACAACTTCTGCGATCAGAGGTTTTTGGTAGGAACTTGGCGGTCAAGTTCTGAGGTATGCTCGTACAGGTCTTCCGTGATTGTGAGCAAGAGAGAGGTCCCTCTCTGTTGTAACCACATCTGCGATCAGAGGTTGTTGGCAGGAACTTGCCGGTCAAGTTCTGAGGTATGCTCATACAGGTCTTCCGTGATTGTGAGCAAGAGAGAGGTCCCTCTCTCTTATAACAACATCTGCGATCAGAGGTTGTTGGTAGGAACTTGTGTCGGTCTGACAAGTTCGGAGGTATGCTCGTCCAGGTCATCTGTGATTGCAAGCACGAGAGAGGTCCCTCTCTCTTGTAACAACTCTGGGCCCAGATGTTGTTGGTAGGAACTTGGCGGTCAAGTTCTGAGGTATGCTCGTCCAGGTCTTTCATGATTGCAAGCAAGAGCGAGGTCCCTCTTTCTTATAACAACATCTGCAGCCAGAGGTTGTTGGTAGGAACTTGTCAGACAAGTTCTGAGGTATGTTTGTTTAGGTCATCCATGATTGCAAGCAAGAGAGAGGTCCCTCTCTCTTATAACAACATCTGGATCTGGGGACAGAGGTTGTTGGTACGAACTTGTGTCAGTTGAAACTTATGTCCACGGGACGCTCCTTCCATAGACTGCCGTGGCGGCCGGTCTTATAGCTTCCTCTATGTTTGAAAAGCACACACGACCACGCAGGTCCGTTGTCGCTAGTTAGCTTGAACAGTGAAGTAGTTACTCAGGTCCCTGAGAACTATGACGCCGGGTGTAGACGATCCAGGCTAGTATAAGAGAGATCATATAGGGTGGAGTGAACAATATGATGTGCAATTATGCTCACCCAGTGATGATGGAAGGAGGAAACCGATAAGGTCCGAGGCCGGCTAGTCTTATGGTTTCCTCTACATACGGATAAAGTGATCTTTATAGTGCACAGGGCTATAAAACCCGATGAGTGGTGTCAGTTCCCTGTCGCCAGTGTAACGGTTAAGATTGGATACTTGGTCCGTTACTCTGGATGTGTCGCATATGCATTGTATTTAGAGCTAGTGGGAGAGTGCTCAATGATTTTAAAAAGATAATGGCTAGGTTTCATGGAGGCTTACGTCCCTTGTCTAAAACAGCTAGCTCATCCGGCAGATCTCACTCGTATGTGGGTGATGTGATGCCGGGTATGTCCATGGCGGTCGTGAGAGAATAGGGTGTAGCGAGCACTGTTGATGGAAGGAAGAAGACGGCAAGTTCTGAATTATGCACGAGCAAGAGGGAGCCCCTCTCTCTCTTTCAACAACATCGGGAGCCGGGTGTTGTTGGTAGGAACTTGTGTCTGTCTGTGCTTACGTACATGGCTATTGTCCGGTAAAGAGAAAAGAAGAGGAACAAGCACTCCCGACCGCACCTTGGCTAAATGACTCAGGTTTTCCGGTCTTCATCGTCAAAGGTCCATCTTTAGTAAGAAGTCGCACCAGTAGTCGCATCTAGTAGCCAAGGAGATGAGGCTTCATTCATCGAGTCATCTGCAGTAATATCTATATTGGACTCCCTGTCCTAGGAGCAGCCGGCGAAGAGGCTATTCGTGACCGCTGCTCCTCAGGCCTCTGTAACAGACTTGCTGTCGCAGTTGCACAGCTAATCGCAGTATTCCTGCTAAGGCAGAAGCACTCAACGTCGATCTCAAAGTCTTGAGCTGTTGCATAGTGCTTATTTGGTCCAGTCACCTGCCTGTTTAGATGCTGGTGACTGTGATTCTAACTGATTTGAACATATGATGGAAAGGATAACTTTTCCTTCCGGAACAACTCTTGGATAATATAAATATCATACATTATCATTTCCATGATCTTGTTCCAGTGATTCAAAATGCTGCGAGCAATTATGAGAAACCGCTAGCATAGTTAGACGCTGACTTCATCCTGTTAAGAGCAGAGTAATAAGATCTCTTTCCGGTTAAGTCTACACGGGTGTCACAGATCTTCGATTCTGTATACGACACCATATTTATCTTCTGGCGGAAAAAGTAATTCGGTTTCTTATCTTCATCCTCTGTATTTTTAATTGTTTGTGATGGTTCACATGGTTTTAAAAACAGCAGGGGAAGATGTTGATGAGAGTTCCTCAGCGTTTCTTGAGCAGGCTAATATCCTAGTTTTAGCCTTACCTTCATCATTTAGCTGTTCGCTCGGACGCATTTGAGAAGATAATTTCTTAGAGAGAATTTAGTCTCATGGTCTTATGTACAATTTTAAGTACTGTGACGCATTGTCTATATGGAAGGAATTTTGAGGTCATTTGTACCTTTTAAAATTCTTTCCTGACATAGTATTTATTTCTTGGTCTTAACTTAAGTTAAGTGAGACTTATGCTGATTCAACGAAGCCTTGTGTCTTCATCTTTGCATTTGACTAGGTGGAAAACTTGCCATAGGTCACTTTAGTCTTCCAACTCTAGTTTTTATGATAACAATCTATTCTTGTCTCTTTAAGCTGGGGTCTTATGTACCATCACCAGCGGAAAGAGTACGAGAGGTTGTCCTAGACTCAAATCGTCTATTTGGACTCATAGCAAAGGTATAGGTATACCTAAGTCTTTGATGGTAAGCTTTCATTATTGTAGGATTAAACTACAAGAAAGCATCTATTCTCGACTCTTTAAGTTGGGGTCTAATCGACTACAGCCAACAAAAGAGTAGGAGAGTTTGTCCTAGACTCAATTCGCTTATAAGGCTCATAGCGAAGGTATAGGTATCTCTCCTATATATAATTCTTTAGGTTTGTCTATACAACCACTTGGATAGGGGTTTCTCGTCAGACTGAGTTACTGATCAGACTCCCCTGAGCCGGTGGTTCAAGGCTCTTATAGAATTCGGTCTAGCCAATTTTGACTGGACGTGGATAATTAGGTTATTTATGATTATCTTTCAGTCGATAAGCAAACGTTCGGCATTACAGCGAGTATAGTTCTTTAGATCACTTGTATTGTGAACTAGATAATGTCTCATGGGATTTATGATAGGATTCATGTATCCCACTCTTCATTTGGCTGGTTCATCTGTTTCACAGAGCGAATTGACCAGCTGTTTGGCTCGCTTTTATCTGTTATCTGACGCATTAACAGCGATAGTTTTATGCATCGGATGGAGTTGTGTGGAGTGGCTTGGAATGTTTTTTGATGGGTCACTTACACACATGTCTACTCCAGTTATTAACTGGAGTGGTAGACGTTTTTACCTCTTGACGTGATTTGTTTTAGAGAATCTTTTAACATAAGGTCAAGTTTGGGCATATATTACGGTTTTCTCAATTATTTCGGACGTGAGTTCATATATTGCGTTACAATCCTGAGTCCGAGGGTCTGTCTATGCACATCAAAGTTTATCAGAAGAGAAGTAACGCTTCTGTTGTCATTATTTTTCAATAGAAGGGACGTTTATGTTCATTCTATTGTTAAATAAGTCAGTTAGCTATTCGCACTGCTTGGGTTATTTATCTTCCAATTAGCAGTCAATGCTTAAGATTTCAGTGCATAAGTAAGCGCTGGCTATATCTTGCGCTTTATATTCTAACTGTTTGGCTATTATATGATCTTATGTGGGATCTCTTCACGATAGTCAAGTTTTCGACGCATGGGAATAATAGTTTCCATTATTTGTGTCGCTAGTATAAGGCTTTTGAGCGCATACATTGACGCTCAGCCGTTTTCATGGGAATGAATGATAGGATATGTGTATCCTTCAATTCATTTGTTTCTATTGATTTCATTGAGGTTATGGGGTCTGCTATTGAGCATTCGCCAGAAGCTTCCCCATTAGAGGGTTTTCTTCTTTAAGGGAAGTCTTATTCTTCATGTCATTCTCCACTGTCAGTGGCATTACAGAGTATTCAGACTTGAAGTAGCTTTATGGTCTCTATATTATTGTTGCCTGCGTCAGCAATGATTAAGTAATGTGGGTGAGGAGGTTTTGACATATATTTAAATTCCCCCCCTCCCCCCATCCTACACACTCACGCTGTCGCATATATATTTTTTAATACATGCATACTTTGCGCCTGGGTCGTGTTGGATGGCACCATCATACGCATATATGCAGTTCTGTTGCATTTGTTTCCGGTATTTATTTTCTGATTTTGGAGCCGGTTTATCATACCTACCTCCATTTCTAGATCCTGGTGTTTTCTCTGCAGAGATTGTTCATCTTATCCCACTTTTGTATGTATATGTTATAATTGAATTCTCACTGATTTCATCGTACCTGTAAACGGCGTCTGCAGTGCATATTTTATAGCGGATAATGTTATTTACTAAAATCATCGCTATAGCCTTGGCTTGTGAAGTAGCATTAAGCACCATTTATTATTCATGAATTAATTTTTTGAGTGCCTGATCGATATTTATTTATATCTTTTCCGGGTTCTGCTTATTGATTCTAGAGCTCTCCCCCCTCCTTTGAAGTTATATTAAAAAAAAAAGGGGGGGGGGGTGTCATTTTGTCCACTTCTCTGCCTTATGGGGTATGTAACTATTGAGGAAGCTGTCTTGTCCATACTGTGTTCGGCGATCAGCTGCAGTATTATTGTGTGGCGTAGGTTTATGGGAAATTTTCTCTCATTCTCAGTATGCCTTAATTATTTTTAGGGCCTAGTCCAGATTAGTCTCTAAAATTGTTTATTTGTTACATCCTAATTAACATGATTTTATGTTTAGATTTAGGATGTACATAATTGGGATCCATATTAGGTTATGTCTCTTCTATTGTGGTATTAAGAGACATACATGTAATTCTAATTTCTTCATCATGCATTGAAGGATTTGATCTATGTTGATCTACTATTTCCAAAGTTCTAGGCCCTCCACCTTTTTACGATTCAGCTAAGTCTGGGTCATTGGTTACAGTATAAAAATATGAAAAAATTTATAGTAATTTATATATTTTTTTATACTTACCATTGACCCAGATGGGAATGGCCCTCCCATGAGTGAGCCATACTGGGTACTCATACCTCCCCGCTGAATTATTATAATCTATTTTTTTATACAAAGAATGATTTATTTGGCGCCAGATTTGGTGACTTCCTGGAGTCTGTGCATGCGCAGAGGGTAAAATGTATGGAGGGCCAGATAGGACTTCTAATTTTTGGTTTTGCATGCAAATTTGGGGGATTGGGGGGTCTGATAAGCTCATATACTGGTACAGAGCTGGACCATGGTCCAGACTGGACCACTCTGCTGTATCCTGCTAATGGTCTGGTAAGCCTGTATACTGGTACAGTCCACCTTGGACCATCTTGGTCAGATACAGCTCATTTATGTACTAGTACTGCAGGGTGGTCCAGTCTGGACAATGATCCAGCTCTGCACCAGTACCAGGCTGGTATTTTGCTCCCTCAATCGCACCACTAATACTGCTGACCTTTCAGTTTAAGGTCCTATGTTTTAACCATTGAGCCATGGCACTCCCAGTATAGATGAGTGATTCGGTCAACAGATGACAGATTATGGAGTTCTTATCATCATATGTGCCAATATTGAAAATAAACTATGTTCCAAAGACTAAATTTAATTGTTTTATTCCTTAAACCATTTACTAGGGGATGGTTTCAGTCATTTCCTTGCCTATGTTGCTGTTCCAAGGCAAACATTAAAAATTTACATTTCCTTAAACTTGTGTATATAGTCTCACTCACGGCCATATGTAATCACATAATTTATGTGATTCATTGGGGTGTGGTGTATTTGTAAATTTATTTGAAAAGACATCAAGAGACACGTGATGTTATGAAAGCCAAAAAATCAAATAAGAGTAGGGCCTATTGTTACAGCATGAGTCAACATTCTCTCAACTGGAAGTTACTCTACTTTGTTTCTGCTTTCAATTTTATTCATCTGATCATTAGATGGTATCAGTTATTTGCCTTTACAATTATCATTTGGGATGTGGGGTTAGCATTACTGAATTTTCTTTGCAATTACACTTTGCAATGTCAAAGACATCTGCCACGATCACCAATTGTGTCAGCATATGGGGGAGGGGGGGGGTGCTATCCGGGGCATGTCTCCGGGAAAAATTTAAAATTTAGTCTAGCAAATGGATTGTGGAGATCTTCGATGGCCTTTGGTTGGATTTATTTGTATTCTCCGTTCTTGATAAAAATGTAAAAGAGGTTTGTTCGCTTTCCCGACCCTGCTGGCAACGGCAATTTTCTAGATGTTTTTACCGACGCCCCAAAGGCAAAAGTCTTGCACTAGTAACTTGTGCATAACATTACTAATCCGATCACAATAACAAAACAAAATTCCATAGGCACGTGATTTTCGAAAAGTCTCACTTTCTATTACTCAGCAGACGATATTTTGTTTTTGTACTTGGGAAAACAATGGAATCGCAAAGTCAGTCACTTTTTGGCTCAGTAGATGAAGAAAAGAAGCGGAGCCAAAGACCAAACTGGACGAGCAACGAGTGTCTTCTACTGACCCAGTCAGTGAAGGAAAAGAAATCAATAATTCGGTCGAAATTCGGGGCTGATGTCGCCAGCCAACTAAAAAAAAATTGCTGGGAAAAAGTTACAGCAAAATTAAATTCTATCAACTGATCTCTGAAAAGAAAACGTGAAGAAGTGGAGAAGAAATGGCATAACATTCACAGTAAATGCCAAACCGAACTTTCTGATTACAAGCGAGAATGTTCCAAAACAGGTGAGTTTTCCATTGGTAATAGTACTAAAATTAAATCATTAATTATAACATTCTCTGATAAAAACTATAATAACTCTTGAGATATTTAGGAGTGTGATAGGCCTGTTTCTCACAGAGGATCCCCAGAATGGTCTCCATTCTAAAATAAGGCTGTACATATCCCACAGATGCCTCCGATTCCCTCTCACTCTCAGAACACAAAATTTTGCAACATTTTTCTCAGAGGCGAAGTCCTAACTATGCCGCCCCGGTTGTTCCCCATAACCCCACTTCTCAGAAGGAAGTGGGATGATGCGAAACAACTGGCTGGTCCTAGTAAAAACTGAAGAGTGAGGGCAACCGACCCCCCCCTCCCCTCCCCATTCCTCCGTATAGCTACACAGTCTAACAAATATCTTGGACATGGTTGCCCCCATCACAGCAAAAAAATAAAATAAAATAAACAATAAAAAATAATAATAAAATTATAACTGCAAAATTGTTCTTGGATGAATGCCCAATCCTCTCATGGAAAAGCTTTTGAGACAATATGGCTCCAGTGCTGAGAAAGTGCATGTAAAAGTTGGCGAAAATAACAATTATTCTGACAGTACCCTTATGGGAAGTCTCAAATCTGCCAAGGGTTAAACTTTTAGTAATAACATATAGAACAAAATTTGTTATACTTTGACTGCTGCAAGCAGCTATAGAAAACATTCAGAGCTCAAGCAATTAAAAATGGAGTAAATCATCACCTAAACTTACCAAATTTTGAAAAAATTGGAGTTTTTTTAAAGACGGTACCTACTTTTATGCAACCAGAATGGGATAGGGTTAAACTTTACAACCAAACTAACAACAGCAAATATGCTCGGTAGCCAACTGTGAATACGCACATGAAAAGTGTTTGAAATTAAGCCTTTCCAAAAGGATAGTTTTGAAAATGCAACCAAAGTTGGCCAATTTTGGCACTTTCAAACGGTACTCTTATTTTCACCCTCATTGTGCTCGAGGGTTAAATCTGAGATTAAAAAGTAAACAGTAACTTTCTTCCACAATCATCGTTACATCTATCCATACCAAAATAATGGTTATATATTATTATTATTATTTGGGTTTAACGACACATTAACAGCCAGGGTCATATCATGTCGGTGACAGTTTTACTGGTGGAGGAAGCCAGAGTACCCGGAGAGAACCACCGAGCAACGACGAGCAGCTGTCAGCTCCCCAACATCGTAACTCTGAACTCTGCACCGCGGCACAGGCAGGGTTAGATTGGTTGAAGACATGTGCACCATCGACATGCAGTGCGCCTTAGTACACAGCGTCATCGTGCCCCCATGTAGGCAAGCGGGGTGAAGTGTCTTGCCCAAGGACACAACGCGGTTGCCGCAGGTGGGGTTCGAACCGAGGACCTCTCGGCTTGCAGCCTGCACCTCTACCTACTGAGCCACCGCGCCCCAAAATAATTGTTACAACAACCTTATAATTAGAGAAATTTACCCTTGAAGTTGGTCAGTTTTGAAGAAAAAAGCAAAATTAATATCATTTTTGGCCAATGGGGTTAATATTGAAAGATTTGAGTGGTGATTGTGGTGTATCATATTATGCTCTAAATGTGTGGAAAATTTGAGCTAAATAACTGTAAACAGACTTTCGAAAAATGTTAAAATTTTGAAGGTTTTGGCAGAATATTTTGAAAATATGCGTTTTCGCAGACATGATGATACCGCATTTCACTAGGTTTTATGGCATTACAGAAGAATGCTTGGTTGTAAAGTTTAACCCTATCCCATTCTGGTTGCATAAAAGTAGGTACTGTCCAAAAAACTCCAATTTTTTCAGAATTTGGTAAGTTCAGGTGACGATTTACTCCATTTTTAATTGATTGAGCTCTGAATGTTTTCTATAGCTGCATGCAGCAGTCAAAGTATGACAAATTTTGTTGTATGTTATTATTAAAAGTTTAACCCTTGGCAGATTTGAGACTTCCCATAAGGGTACTGTCGAAATAATTGTTATTTTCGCCAACTTTTACATGCAATTTCTCAGAACTGGAGCCATATTGTCTCAAAACCTTTCCCATGAGAAGATAGGACATTCATCCAAGAACAATTTTGCTGTTATATGTTTTATTCCAAGTTTTAAACCCTCACCCAGTTGTCAGGCCTTGAATTGGAGTACCCTCAACTTGTACATGTTCATTCAAATACCAAGATTAGTCCATGTCTCTTTTCAGACACTCAGTCTGTGATTGATGTTCACACATTAAGAGCATAATATGATACACTAAAGTCACCACACAAATATTTCAAAATTACCCCCTATTGGCCACAAATGATATGAATATATCATTTCATCTTCAAGATTTACTAACTTCAAGGGCAAATTTCTCTTAATTGCAAGGTTGTTGTAACAATTATTTCTGTATGCATAGATGCAACAATGCTTGCAGAAGAAAGTTACTGCTTAGTTTTTAATCTCGTCTTTAACCCTCAAGCAAATGAGAGTAAGAGTACCATCCGAAAATGCCAAAATTAGCTAACTGTGGTTGCATCTTCCTGTCATTTTGGAAAGGGTTAATTCTAGACACTTTGTTTTGCTACAGGTAGAGATGCCCAATGAACAAATCATGTGCTGTAAGTTATGCTTTAGGGCTTAACTCAACATAAGCTTTGGCCATGTACTGTCAGAAAAAAAAAAAATTTTCAGTGAATTTTGCAAACATCTGTACTCATTTCCTCTAATTGCAAGGTTGTTGTAGCAATTATTTTGGTATGGATAGATGCAACAATGATTGTAGAAGAAAGTTACTGTTTACTTTTTAATCTCAAGATTTAACCCCCAAGCAAAATGAGGGCGTGAATAAGAGAACAGTGAGAGAATGCCAAAATTAGCCAACTTTGGATGCTTTTTGTCTATCATTTTGGAAATGATTAATTTCAAACTCTTTGCTTTGCTATATGTAGTCTGCATTTTCACATTGGAAAGTTGGGAAAGCCCGTAATTTGTCCAACAAATTACAATTCTCTAGTTTTTTTTTTATGTTTCATGTTATTTTTGGAAATATTTACCCCTTTTTTGTATGGCAATTTAACTTACAACTTCCAGGTTAAAGTTTGTTTTGTTTTTTTATTTTTTTGGGGGAGGGGTGGGGGGGGGAGTAAAATTCCACCTTTAATTCTTCAAACAGTTTAGTGGAATGTCACTGTTTCTTATTTGGGACAATGTCTACTATCTACTGAACATTTCTACAGTGATTTTCATAAATATCGGCATGATTTTAACCCCTTTTAAACATGTTTTCTGACTTACTTTCTTTGTATTTGAAATTAGACTTTGCCACATACTCTCTTACTCTAAGGGTGCATTTCCGTGAACAATCTGGATTAATCTGGATTGGTAATCGAGACTGAGAAACAGTTTTTCAAAGGAACGATAATCTGTAAACTTGCAAGTGAAGTTCGGATGAATATGGCCTCAAAAGATGAAGTGGTCGTTGCAACCTGTATGGAAGAGCTTATGAACAGTGACTATACTGAACTCATTTTTACACTGATTGAGGAAACCTTTGAAACAGCGAGCTGTTTATTAATCGATATTAAATAAAAAAAACTGTTTATAGAAATTGATGTTAGTTTTTTTTTTAGTTTTCAGTGGAAATCCGGACTGTCCAGTGACTGTGGCGTATGGTCTGTGTGTTTTGGGTTTTATTCTTTTTGTTTTTTTGTTTTTGGTTTTTTTTTTGGAGGGGGGGGGGGGGGGAATGAGGGGTCGGGGGATATTTGTTTTTTGTTGTTTTTTTATTTTGTTCTTTTCAGGGGGGGTGGGGGGTCATTTTCCCACAGACGCCCACGATATGACTTTTTTTAATTATAAAATTAACTAGACCCTTTTTGGCCATTGTATAGAGTGTTCTGTGATATAACATTAATTGTAAGTACATGTATTTTGTCTATTATTGGCATATTCTTGAATTTCTTCCACACTGCAGTTACCATACCTGCGTACATCACAGGCACTCGACGTGTTATCAGATTTTATAAATATTTATTAAATATATATTATCAATACTAAAAAAAATATAAATATATATTTTATAAAAACTGACAAAATCCGATAATACGTTGAGTGCCTGTGATGTACGCAGGTATGGTAACTGCAGTATGGAAGAAATTCAAGAATATGCCAATAATAGACAAAATACATGTCCCTACAATTAATGTTCCAGAAAATGTTGGACTAATGCAGCATGCCTACACATGACAACCAACAGGGCAATGGTAAGCTATGAGATGATTGGTTTGTAGGTTGAAATTTTACGTGTATGTTTATTAGTATTATTTAACTAAACTGTCACATTTTATGTTTCTTGACTTTAGCATTACTTGTATCTCAGGAGAAAATTGGCCAAAAGAGTACAAAATAAATCACCCAATGCCTACCCCTTGGCAGTGGTGGCACTAGTATTTCCCCGACAGTGGGTACTGATGCCCCCGACAAAGGGGCTAGGTATATATTAGTCTGTAAGACGACTGTATAGTGCCTCTCTCCCACCCGGGGCTCAAGCACCAGGGTGGGTGAGGAGTACTGTATATCTGTCTCGCAAAGGCTATGTTGTACCCCAAAATTAATTGCGAGATTGGATATAAGATAGTATTATTTATTATTTATTTATTGGTGTTTAAGGTCACCTTCAGCATCTAAAGCTATATTGTGACCACAACATATGTATAAAGTCGAGTTCGGTCAATCGTTTACACTTGTGTTGCCCATTTTAGTGTAGAGGACTGGCACAGGCAATTGGTTAACAGACCCTATTATAGTATCAAAGCAGAACATGTTTACCGCAGAAAACCAGCATTGATCTACCTCCCGGGGTTCCCGCGGGAGTATAAAATGGTTAGAGTCAATTTAAAGCTATTTGTTGCATATAGGTGATGAGGGAGAGTGGGAAGGGTCTGGTAGTAGAATACCACTTTTGAAACATTAATAATAGTCACAAAGATCAGAAAGACACTGTTTTGGAATTGAGAAGTTTCAGTATCAAATTTCATAGAAATGCATCAGATTTAATTCTGATGAATATTTACGAAATAGCCCTCCGTTAGGTTGCTGTCCTTGCCCTCTTATCATCCGGCATTCCTGCTAACACAGTTCGCAAACATTCTCCTGGCAACCTTATCAGGGCTTGTTCTTCATCGTCCCATATCCTATTTTTGGAAACTTTACTGTTTCCCGTATCGGATATATTAACTGCATTCTTTTATCCTGATCTACTAGTCTATGTAATACTCTTTACTGCTTCAGGTCTACCCTTTTGCAGCACACCGATAACCCCAATGTAGTAAGAAGACTTACGGAGACTGGAGGGTCTCTGAAAGAAGTGATAAGGCATCTTACAGAGACTTCCCTGGTCCTTTTTATGGGTGAGGTACACCATCCGCCTCCCCCCTTTTGGATCTCCCCATTCTGGATAATACATCACTTGTTACAATTCCCAGAATAATACATTGTCCAGAGTATATTATGGACTTTACCCCTCCCCCCCCCCCACCCCTGATTATTATCAAACATCCTTGATAGGGTGTGGCACCACCCACCTATTTATGTCCCTCGGCGGGCCATCGACTGAAGGCTTAGTTATGTACACACACATCACAATGCAATAGTTTTTATACGCCCGTTTAAAAAACGGTCGTATTATGTTATCTGTCTGTCTGTCTGTCTGTCCGGGCCAACATTGGGGGTTTAGGGGATATTATTATTAGGGACTACCTCCAAATTAAGGTAGTGTTAGGGTTAGGAGTGGGGTGGGGTTAGGGGTAGCCCCAGAGTAGGGCTTAAGGTTGGGGAGGGTTAGGTCCTGGGGGGGGGTGTTTAGGGTTAGGGTCAGGGGTTTTAGTTTTAGTTTTAGTAGCCCCTAAACCGAAAAATAGCTCCTAATCCTATTGGTTTGGCTAGGGTGGGGGTTGGGTCAGGGGTGGGGTTAGGGGTAGCCCCAGAGTAGGGCTTAAGGTTGGGGGGGGGGTTTAGGTCCCATGGGGGTTGGGGTCAGGAGTGGGGTTTTAGTTTTAGTAGCCCCTAAACCGAAAAATAGCTCCTAATCCTATTGGTTTGGCTAGGGTGGGGCTGGGTCAGGGGTGGGGTGGGGTGGGGGTTAGGGGTAGCCCCAGAGTAGGGCTTAAGGTTGGGGGGGTTAGGGTCTGGGATGGGCTTTTAGGATTTAGGGTCAGGGTGGGGTAGGGTTAGGGTTAGGGTGTGGTTTTTTGGTGGAGGGGTGGGGTTGGGGTTAAAAATAAGTTCTAGGGTGGAGGGGTGGGGTTCTGGGTAAAATAAGGTTTTGGACATACAAAATGTTTTTTGGTAGCCCATAAACCCGAAATGTTGGAGCGTCTGTCTGTCCGTAAACAATTTGGTTTCTGTTCATTTAAAGTCGAACACCTTGATGGATCGACATCAAACTTTCAGAAGTTGTTTTTAGCATTAAAATACAGGTCAAGTTCGATATTGGTGTTTCTCAGTCCATCTGCTGCAGAGATATGGATGGCCCTTTGAAAACACAATTTTTCTTAAAAAATTGGTTTCCGTTCATTTAAAGCTGAACGTCTTGACGGATTGACACAAAATTTTTCAGATGTTGTTTTTAGCAATGAAATACAGGTCAAGTTCGATATTGGTGTTTCTCAGTCCATCCACTGCAGAGTTATGGCTCTTTGAAAACACAATCTTTCGAAAAAAATTGGTTTCCCTTCATTTAAAGTCGAACGCCTTGACGGATCAACATCAAACTTTCAGATGTTGTTTGTAGCAATAAAATACAGGTCAAGTTCAATATTGGTGTTTTTCAGTCCATCCGCTGCAGAGTTATGGCCCTTTGATGGTTTCCGTTCATTTAAAGCCGAACGCCTTGACGGATTGACACCAAATTTTTCAGATGTTGATTTTATACACCCATTTGAAAAATGGGACATATTATGTGAATGGTCTCTCCACCCGTCTGTCTGTCTGTCTGTCTGTCCTTCCATGGACACATTTCGTTTCCGGACGATAACTTCAGTTGTAATGGTTTGAGCTGAGTTAAATTTGGCATGTGGATTTAGTATGACAAAACACAGGATGGGTTTGATTTCCGTTTCTAGTGGCCTATTTGCAGTAGAGTTATGGCCCTTTATTTATGGGAATTTAGCCCAACTTTTCGTTTCCGGACGATAACTTTAATTTGCCTGGACCGATTTATTTCAAATTTTCAGTTTTTTGTTTTTGACCACAAAATACAGCTCAAGTTCACTTTTGACCACAATCGCATATACCTTTCCAGAGTTATTCCCCTTGAATGATTGCAAATTTGTGGATTTTGTGGTTTCCGGATGATAACTTTAGTTTGCGTTGACCGATTTTTTTCAAATTCTCAGATTTTGTTTTTGACCACAAAGCACAGCTCAAGTTCACCTTTGGTCATAATCGCATGTACCGTTCCATAGTTATTCCCCTTGAATGATTGCAAATTTGTGAATTATGTGGTTTCCGGATGATAACTTTAGTTTGCCTTGACTAATTTGTTTCAAATTCTCAGATTTTGTTTATGACCACAAAGCACAGCTCAAGTTCACTTTCAGCCAAAATCTCATGTACCCTTCCAGAGTTATTCCTCTTGAATTTGTGCATTTTGTGTTTTCCGGATTATAACTTTAGTATGGCCCAACTGATTTTTTATACGCCTGTTGAAAAACCGTTGAATTATGGAATCAGTCTGTCTGTCTGTCCATTTGTCCATCACTTTGTCCATCCGTTGGTCTGTCCGTTCATCAACATTTGGTTTCCAGATGATAACTTTAGTATTTTGTTTTCGATTGACTCCTAAACTTGTTATGTGGTTTAATCAAAACAAAAGACAGGTCAAGTTCGAATATGGGGTCAGTATGAACTTCGAAGTTCCCCTGAATTATGGACCTTGTTGGACATAGAATGCATCAAATATTTGGTTTCCGGATGATAACTTTTATTATTAGTTTTCCGATTAGTTCCAAACTTGGTATGATGTTTAATCACAACAAAATACAGGTCAAGTTAGAATATGGGGTTGGTCCAAACAATTTTCACCCTCACCCCCATCCTTACCCCAACCCTTCAAAAATACAAAACGGGCTTATATTGTCCCGCTACGCGGTGCTTATTAGTCCTTATTGGAACAAGCTCATCAAGCTTGTTCCATTAATAGGTCATGAGGTATGTTTTGGAGTAGAGAAATGAAAAAATAAATTTGAATAGCAAATTTTGTATATCACGAGTGCAGATATGGCAGATTCGTTAGGTAAACGGTTAACAAAAAATGGCTCTGACTATTTTGTGTCTAAGCATTGCCATTGCTGGGACAGTCGGGCTGCATGCGTGACATCACTCTAGTTGGAGTTGGTTCGACTTTGAATGTTCAAAAGATTCCTCTCTTGGACTTTTCTCAACATTATCTATTCATAAACAGTATTTTTAGAACATTAATGATTGGCTGAACAGAAAGTGAGGTATTGACCCAAAGGGGAACCCGATGGGAGAATTTCGTACAAACAAAATCACTAAAAGAGGGTGTTTGTTGATTGTTGTAAATTCTCAGCACTTGTAAGATTCTTCCAGAATATTTAAATACGCAAAAGTATCATTTTTGGAGGAGTGGATGCTAATGGAGTTTCCCATTTGGTGGAAAATGAATTCAGTTTATAGTTTTGTTGTAGAAACTCTTAGAGACAAAGAGCGGGAGTGTAGATTCTAATGGAGTTTCCCATTTGGTGGAATAAGAATTGAGGGGCTGGAAATCTAGTGTAGACAACCCTCAAGAGATCAATTTAGTGACGTCTCTGTGCAAAAAGAATTATCATAAGTTGGATGTTTTGGCAGCTGGGTGGGATTACCAATGGAAAGTCAGATCAAACACCCCCCCCCCCCCCCCCCCCAAACAAAAATAGAAAAAAAGGTAGCATTTAGCCACGTCCACACGCATTGGAAATAATAGAGACGTCATACGTTTTTAATGCTATCAAGTTATAAAACTAGATGTCGATTACGGTGAAGCCCCCCCCTCCCGCCATTCTACATATCTGATGAGTGTCGAGGACGTAATGAATTCTGACTGTTTATTTCATGCCTGTCTTGGACCCTATGTTTCAGTCATTTTTTTTTCAACTCCAAACATACTCCCATCTAAATTCTACCATTCAATTTGAAAGGTGTTAGAAGTATTTTGACGAATAAGAAAATAGCCTCCTAAGTAATATTCATTGGCAAAGTACAACCAAATGTTTACACATATAATAACTAGTTTTTCTTTCAGAATTCAACTTCCTATCCAATTTTTAATCCCATACGGGACCAGATTCCCTTTCCCCACCAAGGTCCTGCAGCACATGATAGAATTTGTATGCGTCTTTAATGGGACTAGCTCAGAAAAAATGAATGTGTTGGAATTTAAAATGTAGCCTATACAGATGATTTTCATTTAATTTTCAGGAGGAGGGCCTATGACAAAGCCGTTAAGTGTTTTAGCGGAGACGGTATCAAATGTGATAGGAAAAAACAATACATCAATATCAGGATTACTGTCCAGAATAGATTCAACAATGGTTATGTTGGAATACGAGAGTAGAGATGGGGAACGGTATGTAACACTCTTTGATATCATGTGCATAGATCGACCTCAAAGCAAATATATATTCGAAATTAGAAGCTTCTTGAGCTGCAACAGTGGGGGACTCATGATTCTGGGTTTTAGAGGCAATGGTTTGCACATTTTATTCATGGATAATGGCGCGAAGGATATTCTGACGTGGGCAGCCGTAAGTTTTGGGTGAGTACTTTGGGATAAGTAGACGATGGTGAGAGAGGGTATGTCCCATCATCGACACCGGGGCCAAATATTCCCTCAAATTTAAAATCCAATGGGTCGTATTTCAAAGAAATCAATTTTCCAAATGTTCCCATTTTGCAGAATTTTGGTACAAGTTGATTTAAGTTTTCAAACCGTGACCACAGTTTTTCCGACTTCGATCAGTTGCGGTTACTGGCTGTAGACATTTGTTGTGCTCAGATTCCAACATTTTCAGTGACTGAGGACTGAGGTTGGAACGAGTTAGCGTATCTGTGTAAAGGTTTCATTAAAAATCGAAACTTCAAATGGTCAGTATATGCTTAATGAAGCCTGTTTGTTATATCACCACTCTCAAAGAGAATGGGGGTGGGGGGGTGGGTATAGTAGATTACATGCATCTTACCATCTGTCTGGGCATCTTATCATACCAGTGAGTGAATGGATTTCAGTGAAATTATTTTTTGATATGAGGGATTCTCATGGCAAGTGGCTTGTACACATGTTATAAAAAAGTTGCCCGAAATGTTTTTGACAGAGTTACTGTCCTCAGATTGTTTTTTATTCATTTGTGCTTGATTGTTCCAGCACTTCAGTGAGTATATAATTGCATTTGGTAATATTTTTTGTTTTACCCTTCAGTCTGACTGTCCCAATTTTCCGTTGTTACATATTCAATTCCATTCCTTTCAATTCAATTCTTTATTCTTTTTTATTGAATCCTTGTTGTATAAGAATGTGAAAAAATGAAAACAGAATAAAATAATATTGTTGCACACACGCAAAAAAGATACAAGACTCTTCATATACTTTTAGGGCCCCAGCTGTTTCCCAACTAATGACGACGACAACTTCTAATCTTTGATCCATTCATGTGGTGGCCAAATAACCAATATAGTTCCTTACATGCAGTATTTTGCTATTGAAAGGGTAGCGAGCAAATCAAAATCCAAAACATGTTCTCCTTGAGAGCATATTTCAGATCTGTACTTACTCATAGTTTTTCCATATCAGTGGGCACTTCCAGAAGTGGGTGTGTGGCCACATGAATGAATTGAACAACTCAAAGGATGGTCGAAATAAAACAATTATGACTCTGTCATGTACCATCTGGTTCTGAATATAAAGAAGCGCTAACTAGCAAAATCACATAATAGTGGTTAAGAAAGGCCATTAGCGAATTTTAATTTACCACTGGTGGTAAATTAAAAGTTTGCTCAATGGCCTTCCCAAACTACTACACATATATTCGTCTTGTCAGTAGAGGAATTAGTGATTGAGGGGAGGCCATTGGGCGAACTTTTAATTTACCATGTAAATGAAATGTTCACTCAGTGGCCTTCCCATACTGCTACACATAACTTCTTGTCAGTTGTGAGGAAATAGTCATCAAAGGAAGGTCATTGAGGAAATTTGTAATTTACCACCGGTAAACACTTCTAACACTCAAGACAGTCAGATCGGTGGCAACATCCTTTTTGTAAACATTTTATTAATATTCTCAATAAAATGGCAGAGTTTGATCCGCATTGTCAGCTTGGAATTAAATAAACTCTCACTTGGATGTGTATGGAAAAAGGGTGTCATGAAAGGGACATGTGCGTCATGCACTCCAGGTCATTCCAAAAGCACAAGATACTTGCATTTCTCCTACATCTAAATTGCATTGTGGGCATGTCCGATTAACCATGATCCAGATAAATCTAATCCCCAATTTCTAGTGGTAACTGGCAATTCTTGTTTTAAATAATAGCTTAGGATTCGATTTATTCACATACTTTTCATGCTGAAACGACGTTTTTATTACCCTATAAAAATGGCATTTGTCCAATGAATTTAATATAGAAAAACATTGCTAAATATATAAATCCTGCAACTTCAACTCAACCTTAAGATGTGGATGAAAGTAAATTTCTCGCTAATCCCATATACAATGCATGCCGCAGGTGTGTAATGAATGTTGTCCTAACTAAGCCACGGGTTGTTCACATTAAACTAACTAATAATGCATACAATTTATTATGTCCATTTCCTTTTAACATTTTCCACCAAAAGTTTAGAATTCGCAAATTAAAGCAAATTAATTTTCTTAGAGACATTCCAGTCTCTCTAAAAACTATACCTGATGATGAAGAGTTTTTCAAATGCTGTATGTACTATAACAACCACAATTCCAGCTATTCAATATTTTTTACTTTTTCACCCAGATTTCACATCCATATATTAGAATCGGGCCTATTGACTGTTCATCATTTAGGATTCTTGGGTTACGCACCCCTCCTATCCCCCCTCCATAGTTGAAACATGACCTGAAAGACTGTCTTTTCATTTTATGATTTGGTACGTCCTTTCGAAGGACGTACCAAACCAAAAAATAAATTACGGGCTTTCAGGCCATGTTTTGACTGTGGCCTTCCCCAAAAGTTTTAACTCTTGTACCAACAGTAAAGAAGGCAGCTGTATTGCAAATTGAGCTCTGTACTTGACCAACGGTTGTAATTTTGGATTGCATGATTCTTGAAGTGATAACTTTATTAAATCACCGTGACGTAATAAAGTTATCACTTCAAGAAATGTTCAGTCAAAAGCTATAACTCTAAGGTCACTCGATACTCACTTATGAACTAGCAAAATTGAAACATATGCTGCTAAACCATAACTGATGGTGTAGATTTTTTCAAATGCTTTATGTACTTTAAAAACCACAATTCAAGCTTTTCAACATTTTTTTGCATTTTTGCAACCCCAGATTTCACACCCAGAAATTAGAATCGGGATTGCTAACTTTTCATAATTCAGGATTCTCAGGTTACCCTTGCCCTCCCATTCAAAGCCTGAAAGACTTATTTTCATTTATAAACTGTGATTTTCTTCCCCCAAATGCTGCCAGATATCTCCATTTAATACCTTATATAAAAATTTTCTTACGGGTGACTCCCTCCCTCTAAACCCCCTATCATTGATTGTGCTTTCTGCCTTTGCATCAGTGTCTCCCCTCCCCGAATTTCTTTCACACCAGCCAAACTTATATTTTTTAATAATTCTTTTCATAACAATGAAATACTCTGTCCTATTTGCAGACTTCAAGAAAATGTTGAATGTTTTCCTCTGGGAACAGTATCACCATCACTGGAAGAATTCATGCTGCCAAATATATCAAGTCCTGCAAAAAAGAGGAAGGAGCAGATTGAAGAGCTGACAATTAGGAAACTTAAATTAGAGATAGAAGTTCTTGAACTGAAAAAAGAATCTCTGTTGAATAAAAAAAGAAGAATAGCTGAGAATGAAATATAAATTTGAATGAATATTAAAAATTGAGTGCCTTTCAAATGTCGTTGGAATGTATGAACACCTTAATTACAAAATTTGAAAAATATGGAAATATGAGAAATAATAAAAAAATCTTCTGACAAAACAAGCAACATCAATAATTTCATTCGCTTCCTCTTCTCTCAAAATCATCACACAATTTCAGTTCTTTGAATCTGTTTCCATTACCTATTACATAGACTCGAGTAGTTATTTATACAGACCAAGCTGGTGGTATTCATGGATTCCAACAACTTGGCAGCATAAGGTAAAAGACACCGAACCGTGGAGCTGAGAGGTGTTACAACATGCTACCAGATTGTTAGAATCAATGAATACCGACAACTGGGGTGGCAACCGATTTACATCTCGCCATATACTCAATCAATAAAGGGCATGGACCCAGGAATACTCACTGAACGAGAGGTATTCGGGTGACTTCTCTTGAACACTTACAAAGCAACCGCCAGCCTGTGATAATGGGAGGGGGGGGGGGGGGGGGGGGTAACCATATTTTGCCATAATTGGGGAAACATATTGGGAAGCCTGTTGTGGTAGATTTGAGCTCCTCCCAAAAGCTGACTAGGACCCTCCAATCGTAACTGCCCTTCCCTTCCCTTAAAAAACCCCCACCACAGCCCTATTAGATTATGTAACATTTACTACTCTTCAACAAATAATGCGCATTACAGATGGAAATCACAGATTATTGTGCATGAATCGAAGCCATATTTCTGAGATCTAAAGATTTGGATAATATCTCATCAGTTCACTTACATTACTTGCATGAAAAATATGTGCGAACAATGTATGCTCTTTGACGAGTCCCATCTTGGTGTGAATAATTACCAATTGCACTGTCTTCTTCTGAAGCCACGGTTTCCTGGTCATTAACATCACCCTCGAGCAGTGGAACATTTCTCTCCTTTGCATAGTTGTGCAAGACACTACAGCTGGTAATTATATTGCATGCTTTCTTGATATGCAACCTAATTTTGGCATGAAGGGCATGGAATCTTCGTTTCCACTGTCCAATTCCTCTTTCAACAACACTACGTGTTTTTCTAATTGAACTATAAAATAAATTAGAAAAAAGATCAGATCAATTTCTACTGTAGTCCGATATTTGAGCTGGAAGCAGCATGAATAATATAACGCGTTCCCGAATGGACCCGTTTGAAGGAGGGGGACCCGGAGAGCCAACATAACGAAACTGGGTACGCAATATACTGCCAGGATGCTACTGCTACTTTCCACAAGACCTCTAAATTTAGCATGAATCGAATTTCCTTTACAAAATCATTTGGAGACTTTTTCTTGAAATATGAAATTCCAGTAATTAGTTATTGGGATTAATAACAATTCAATCTTTTTCCACATTCCGCTATATTATTTAATTTCTTAACAAAAAGACATTGCCCATGATTGCTAAATGAAACTAATCTGGAGGTTCGTTCAACATGGGGTAAAAAGTTATGTTTTCTAGGAAAGGATCTTTTCGTAGTTGTTTCTAATATTATTTTAAATTTCATTTTGCTATTTATGTTATAGGCCCTAACTTTAAAAACTTGTTGGACATCAACGGTGAACCACAACCAATTCATATAATACCGTAGATGACCACTACGAATCTAGTTCCCATGCTCACCCTGTTAATCAACAAGCCAGTGAAAATTGCATTTCTTGCAGTCATATTTGTCAGTGGGTAACATGAATGCGATAAAAATAACAGCAAACATACATGGACCCGAATTGAAAAAATATCAAGACAATTTGACAAGTGAAAAAAGCCCTGTGTCTTCTACACACACATGCACACACAAAAAAGACACACATATTCAATATAGTCGTCAAATCCTTGTCCAAACAACAACCAATGCATAAGATAATACACTGTAACCGAAAGGGCCTTGGGGCATGCCAACCAAAAAATAGGTTCAATCCACCTCTCTGCCACCTCCCGGCTATACTCAGGTTCGAGGGTCTTGAACTGTGGCATAGTAAAATAGTTTGGTATGAAATAAAGCGTTATAACATCAGGAAGGGTTAATTTGGTCTATTAAATAACAATTGTAAATTTCAGTGATAACAAAAAATTTATTTCTGACACATGAGCACTGAGAAACGGATGGCATCCTTTTCGGCAATTTGATACCTCCATAAAAAAAAAATACTGGGGCAAATTTAGAGGTGCCAGTCCCTAAAGAACGTGTTACCTGCACTCAAAAATGAGAACCCAGTGGTTGGGAGTGGCATACGTTCGGACATCCGAGTACACACATGAACTCACAATGTGCATGTGTACAGATGGATATACAGACACACGGAACTATCAACCATCTGTACCACCGACGGTAAATTAGTCAGGCCGAAATGAAATGAGAATCATTTCACTCTCCAGAGACAATATTTCAGAAAATATTGATCGACTCTGGTTGGACCATAGAACATATAATCTTGATTCAACAGCCAAAATCTCTGCCCTGAATTCCCAGGAAAGAGAGCAATCTCTCTTAAGCTTCGAACCTAGAGGTTCTTTAACGTCAAGAGAGGTGAAGCGAACCTTGAGGTTCTTTGACCATCACCAACAGTGACTTGAATTAGCCGCAACACAGGTTTTTATAGCATCGCTGACCAATAAATTACCTTGGTCAGAGAAGGCCCACACTGAAGGGAACAATTTCAGAGATCAATTTTAATTGGCACAGAATAATTCTCTTGTCCAGTCAAAATGCCTCTGAGTAAAACTATATGGGGATATCCACAAAATGGAGAACGGTGTTACTTTTTAACGAAAATAGGATATCTCTAAATTCGAGTAAAAATAAAAAAACTTTTACGACCTGGGAAGGAATAATTGGTGAACTCCTGGACAATACTTATGAAAGGTAAACAGAAGCATGCATTAACTGCTACAAAATGGGAATATTTTACCAGGTATACAGAAATATCAAATTGCCCAAAACGTCCCCATCACAACACTATACTGTTTCAATGGGCAACATATTTATGAGATATTTTTTTCCTGAACTGTTCAACATTTTACTCCACATATCTGACTGGGGGAGGGGGGGGGGGGGGGGGGGGGGGGGGGCTACTTGCCCATGATATTAAATGTGTTTGCTGTTGCACAGAGCAGGTGGCATATAGGCCTTATAACATAAAAATAAATCTCATGGTTCACAGCAAAGAAATCCAAATGACCCAAAGATAAACTGTTTCACCCCACACACACACACTTTTAAAGTAGCAGTGAACCTGCATTCATACATGAAAAGTGCATCCATAGATAGTCAGGAATATTCTGATCGATCACGCATGCATATCGAAGACCATACATGACCTAGCACTTGCCAATCTGTGGTGAATCAAATTATATCGAAACGTTTTGATATTACCGTGTTATAGATGTTCAATGGCTTTATCTCCGTGTACTTACTTCCATCCAAAACTTAATCTAATTTATAAGTTCAAGGCTGTCACTTACCACCAAAATGAAAAATAGATCGAGTCACGTTCATTCATGAAAGATCTAATATAACTGCCCCTCCCCCCCCCCCCTCCCCAGCAAATCACAACAGAGGCATTGCGGTGTAGTATGGAATACCCTCTAGTTGGTCTCTGAATGTGTGTGTGTGTGGGGGGGTGGGGGGGGGGAGCATGTCAAAATTCCAATACTCTCTCATGGACTCATATATAGGCCTACACTACGCCATCCACTTGGTCCACTGAAACGTTTCTGTTACATTGAATTTGGTCTTAGCCTGCGAAACATTAATATGCAGTGGGTCTAATAAGCATCTGTGTGACCTATTCCTTATTAAATATACTTGTAATTGGAATACTTCTGACATTATTTTCCTCGCCACTTGCTATCGTGGCAGATTACCTTTGTTCGAGAGTTCATCCACGACCAACAACACAAATATTTATCTTTTTAAATGACACACATGGGCATTCATTTACTGGATACTCGCAGTTCTATCAAATCAACCTTGTTTAACCCATGTAGAAGCTGACGGAGGGAAATTTTTTTTAGACTATTTTTAGCAATGTGGGCAGTCCTCACTGACAGTAAGCGTCCCGGACAACGTATGTCAACTGCGCTTCGGTGAGTTTTCACGTGCATTTATCGACAAGATGCTTTTTACAAATTACTGGTACTACTCTTCGTTTGTAAACATTATTATTCTTCGGACTTATATTTATTAAGCTTATTTATCCACATCGAAAAGTGGTTACAAGCATTTTGTTAATTGCTGCTTTCGCGATCAAAAATTGAAAAGTACTAAGCGATTGTAATGTACCACCGGTACCTAAGACAATGTGCAGCGATTTAAATGGTGCTGGTTTTCAATCCTCTTAGTCTAACCACAGTAACAGGTACTTGCAACCGCCCCCAGCTCTGAAATCGGTTTTCATTATCTTTATAGCTCATTTTCTTTTCATTTAAAACATAAGAAAATTTCATGGCAAGCTGACAAAGGTTGCTTGAATCGGTCTTAGCACTGCAATATCAGAGTATCGCCATTCTCCAGAACTGGCACTACCAGTACTACTACTACTACTACTGACAGTACGCTAAATTGTAGCCGTTTTTTTTCTCCATTAGTCAAACTTTACATTATTATTCTTGAATACTTACATTTTATATCTTTCTTCTGCTTCGTTCTCTGGTTTGAAAAAACGGTGTGAGCAATCATCTTTTGCAAGGATATCAGGAATCACCGATTAAGTGTCCACTTCCCTTAAAATGACCGTCTTTGAAAAATTTGAACTAACCACTCTCCTTCAAAATGTGGGCATCATGAGTGGCTCCAGGCCACCTAGCCACTAAATCTAAAATGCGGCATGATGAGTCCATTACAATTTGAACATTTAAACTATGGTAATTTTTTCTGTTAACATAAGCTGGTTCAAACTCATGTGGCACTACTATTCTTACGTGAGATCCATCAATTACACCCACAACCGAAGGAAACGAGGCGATTCCATGGAAATCATTTTGGATTTTTTTAATTGTTTCAATACACGTCGGAATTTTTATAAATTGTTTTTAACAACAGCCGGCTTTGATAGTGCCATTGACACCCTGTCAATAACTCGCAACAAGTACTCTGACTAATTCCAAATATATCAGAATTCTCAAGCTGCATGGAGCCAGTAGCAAAATATCTCAAAGCAATACATGTTTGTAACAATGCATGATTACTGTGATTTCTATCTGTGGAAGAAGAAATATCCTTATCAATCAAGGCAGATAATATTGAGATGGACTTCCTGTCAAACCGATACCTTCTCACAAGCTCATGGTCACTGTATATTTCCAGTGGGTGTAATCTGTCACGAAATATTCGCTGGCATCTGAGGGACGCTACAATTCTCTGAGGCGGTGAATCTGTCGATTGAACGTCATCCATATTGTTTTTGCTTAACAAATTCTACAGTATTCTTAGCACCTTGCTTAAAAATTAAGACAACATAGAGAGGTTTCTTAAAGCTGAGCAAAGTTTTAAGTATACTTAACTTTTATGAATACGACTTAAGCAAAACTTAAAGATAGGAAATTTCTAAACACTAAACAAAATATGGACTATTTAAGAATTTACTTAAGTAAAATCTTCGACTTAAGATGCTTTATGAATACCACCCTAGTGCTCTAACCAATGGCTCAAGTTCATTCATCTTTCCAGATACTTTCAATTTGAGATGTTTTTAAAACTGAAATGGGTTTTTCACTCAGAAACATATTATAGATGTGTTTAACAAAATCATTGAATAGAGAGTAATTTGTATGGTATGTTGTTTTGGTTAGTGAATTTGTCAGCTCTCTTACTATAATTATGTATATCATGTTATCAGTACCACCATATTTCCACTAACATTTTACAATTTTACTTCGTAGTATCTTATATTATATATATATATTATACTGTATATTATACAAGTCAATCTGTGTTTGCCATATAAGACTGGATAATGCCAAATAGTTTTTAAATAAATGATTCTGTCCAGAACATATCTTGCACAGGTCTTAAAATTTGTCCTGATTCATGAGAATTGGTTTTGATTCTTGCAAACTCCTGCTGTGAGAATCAATTTTCAGTTCTTAAATAATTTAGAATTTATGAGTACTGTTATACCCTTGTGGCTACAACTAATACTTATTCCATAGTAAAAAAAAACCTGTCATATATTTATATATTTACTAGAGTTTAACCCTGTCGATGGTTCCAGACTGTAATTTCTCATTCTTATTAATTCATTTCAACCCCCATGTGAATCTCAGGAAGTATATTCACTTCATACCTATGTTGCCATAATGATATAGCTGTAGATGCTGAAAGAGATCTTAAGCTCAAATAAATAAATAAATAAATAAATATTAATGTATTTTAAGGGAGTGGTTCTTGCCATGCACCAGATACAAGTAAAGCAAGTGTTGTGATGTATACTGAAGATGAAAATGGTAACACAATTGAAATTCTAAGGAGATTCTTGTTTGATGAACACAAGGTGATACTTTACTCGGCTTTTCTATTTACTTACCATCAGTGTGCTTCCAAAAGGTCTTGTCACATATTTTGGTGCAGGATACATTTTGGAATCTATGGGTTTGATTACACAAGATGTACAAGAAAACAGAACCATATTTTGATGGGAAAGTGTGTGTCTTGGTCTGAAATATTCATATAATATTCTCTAAATGTATTTTCAAAGCAATTTTCAAAAACCCAGGAAAGTACTGATTCCAAAATGTTGTATCTCAAAATTCTTGCCTTGTCTTTTAATAATAATGGAGGCATTCAGCTTGTTTACCTCTCCTGAAAATTTTGAGATAATGACATTTTGAATGCCAACCATCATTATGACCCATTACTTTGTTTCATAAAGTTGTTTGTAATTTTTATATTTCCTTAACTATTTTATTTTCAATGTATTCATGAAAGAAAAGGTTTCAAAACTAGTGCTCTAATTTTTCCTGATACCATGCAATGTTGGTCATTATTTGATGGAAGAAAGCATATATTCATTTATGTCATCTTGGAATGTTAGCCTTTTGTTGAAACTTTGTTAGAGATTGCAGATTTCTGAGAAAAACTTTCTGGACTGAAATTATATTTATCACAACACATTGAATTGATATTTGCCAGTTCAAAAAACCTTGATTCCAATTCTTTAGTTTGGTCTGTCAGTCTTTTGTCACATAATTTGAATCATTATACAGGTACAGAGGTTTTTGTTAACCTTGTTCATTCAGATTATTTCATTTGTGCGTGTCCATTTCTAAGTCCACAAGTACACACTGTAAGAAAGGTTTAGTGACACATGCACTGGTTGTGCACAGAAAGACATGGAGGCTGAATGCTGAACACATTGAAAGTTACAGTAAAACTTTTTGAGAATATTTTAGAGAAAACATATCATGTTCTTGTCAATTTATGGTAGAAGAGCAGGGTTATGACAAATAATTATAAAATACCACCCTTGTTTGGAGATGACAAAACATATGATACTTGGAAAAATGAGATGGACATGTGGCGTCTCGTTACTGATCTTAACAAAACAAAACAGACATTGGCAGTTGTTCTGTTGCTATCGGGTAAAGCTTGTGAGACAGCTCTTGAAATAAACGCTACATCTTTAAATAACGAAGATGGAATGGATATACTCTTCCGTAAATTAGACGATGTGTTAAAATAAGAATCAAAAGATTGTGCGTATGAAGCTTACTTGAACTTGGATAGATATCGAAAAACCAAAAACGTAACAATGACTGATTATAAAACTGAATTTGAATACTTGTATAATAAGACAAAAAAGTATGATATGACACTTCCTGACAACGTATTGGCTTTCAAATTGTTGGATAATGCCAATTTAAGTGGGACTGAAAGACAATTAGTTTTATCAGCATCTACAGATTTTAACATTTCAAAAAAGGAAATCTGCTAATAAAAGAATTTTTTGGGAAACCGATAAACATACAGACCAAGAAAAAACTGCTATTAAAATAAAAGAAGAAAGTGCTTATGTTTCTCGATATAGTTATGGTCCTCGACCAAAACAACAGTACTTACCTTCAACATCAAACTTTAAGAAAAAACCTTTGGTAAATAATTCAAAGAAAGATAATAAATATTACTGGGCATTAATCCCTTAGATCGTGATGGATGGCGAACTCAGTGTGCTATTTGTAAATTAGAATTTTGTTGGGCAAAACAATGTCCAAACAGGCCTGATACTGTAAATTCTGCAAATTTGACTGAAGAAAATGAAAATGAATTATTTGACACTTGTATGACATATGGTTAGGGTCAAAATTCTTTATTTAAGTATGATACTTAATTAAGTATCATACTAAATGAGAATAATATTTTAAAAATCCTTTCTGTTCAGGCCGATTGGTGTGAGCGTACGTAATGTATATATCCATTGTATTTCGCATTTGCGTCTTTGTGGAGTGGAGGCGGGATTCTCGGGGTCTGATCTGAGGACTTGAATAATTCTGTATGTCAAGTCCCTCAAGGAATGGCCTTCATCATTGAAGTGTATTGCAACTGGAGTATCTCATTTGTGGCAGATATCAGCAATGTGTTCTTTGATTCTAATTTCGAAATGTCTTTTCGTCTCACCAACATATTGTTTTCTGCATTTATGGCAGGTGATTAAGTAGATACAATTTCTCGTGTAGCAATTCGATTTGAATGGCCCTCTATGCCATTTATTAGTTGTCGTACTTTTAAACCATAATTGTTTGGGGAGATGCAGGCAAACTTGGCAAAGAGGGGTGTTATATGGTGTGAAGGGGTTCTGAACTTGTAGGCCACTTAGCTCTTTAAGTGGGGCTACTTTGGCTCGAGTTAGGATATTTTTGAGTGATGTGTTACGTCGGAAGGCAAGTAGTGGGTAGTCAGAAAATAGTTTCCTGCCAGCTTTAGTACTTGCCAGAATGGGCCACAATCGATATACGTGGTTGTAGATGCTGTGGCATTCTGGATGGAAATTGAGGACATATGGTGTGCGGTTTGAATTGGTCACCGGTGCAGTGTTCCCCTGCAGGAGATCGCTCCTTTGTAGGTTGTCTACCTTCTCTATCGACTCCCTAATAAGTTCACTCAGGTAACCTCACTCGATGAAGAATGTTTTCAGTCTCTCTGCATGCTTGATGAAGTCGTTGTTATCACTGCAGATACGTTTAACCCTCAGCAGTTGGCTATAGGGAAGAACTCTATCGTTATGCTGACTCGCTCCCACACTCAATAAAATAACAAACTCATCTATTGCGACATTTTATTCTTTTATTTTTTTTATTTTTTCACGAACTGTTTACGGACACTAGTCCGCCTTCGTCTGAAAAGTTTCTTGTTTTCCATCTTGAAACTGTGAACCACCCTACTTTACTGTGCTGTACCTGAAAAATGACGCAAACATCAAAATCGATTGTATACCTAATAACGGCAATTATTTTTCTACTCTCCCCCCCCCCCCCCCCCCACACCTCAGTGCACGTATACAGTGAATTTAACTATCACAGAAAATCTGCTTTCATATTTACACGGAAAAATTCCCACACGCCAACTATTTAGCATTGACCACGACGTCATCGATCCCATTCACACACTGAACAGTAGAAGTTTATCATTATCTCCCCTGCTACTGTCGAATTGACATAGATTTCCACCACCAACAGTGAGTTATCTCCCCTGCTACTGGAGTCTTCACATCGAGTCAGATACCCCCTTTTTACCCCCCTTTAGCCTCCATCTGGATGACCGAGGTTACCCCCTTTTACCCCCCTTCGCCAAGGGTATATAAGGTGCCACGTTGCACAGCATAGCACAAAGCCTCTGATGAGTACAGTTTTGTACGAAACCGGTCAGGCAATACTTATACCATAGAAAACTATACGGGTATAATTAGTACCAGTAGATCCCACTGCACCTTGTGTGGATTTATTTACCAAAGTATCATACTAAATTAATTAAGTATCATACAGAATTATTTAAGGGTCATACTATATTATTTTAGTATCATACTTAATTATTTTACTATCATACTAAATTGGAAATTATGACCCTCGCGTACGCAAATAGCATGATGCAGGTTCAACTTGTACGATGCTGGGTTATACATCACTTATTTAAGTATAATACTTAATTAAGCGACTGTGATGCAGGTTCGACTGGTATGATACAGGGTCATATATTTCTTATTTAAGTATCATACTTAATTATTTTACTGTCATACTTAATTAGAAATTATGACCCTCTCGTACACAAATAGCATGATTCAGGTTCAACTTGCACGATGCTGGGTCATACATCGCTTATTTAAGTTAAGTATCATACTAAATTCACAATGTATGAGCCAGGGTCATTCATGGTATGATGCAGGTTCTACTTGCATGATGCTGGGTCATACATCTCTTATTTAACACCCCCACACCCTCACCAGGATTTACGCCACTGTTTCCAGCATGAAATCCCATTTACGCCAGCCCATACTCAGTGTTTATTAGCTCACCAAAGGGAGCTTAACTTATCACTTGCCGTCTGTCGCCGTCCGTCGTGAACTTTACATTATCAACTACTCCTCCCAAACTACTGGATCAAATTGAACCAAATTTGGTGTGCATGTTCCCCACCATATGTCAATTCAAACTTGTACAAATAAACTTGCCGCACCCACAGGGGGCACCACAACGAGCATAACTCCGATAGTACCCATGAATTTCTTTCCAAAATTAAAAAAAATCTTCTTCTTCAGATCCACCTGGCAGAATCTTTTGATATTTGGTATACATCATCTCTAGGGGGAGGGGCAGATTCAAGTTTGTTCAAATCGGCCCCCTGGATTCATATTTGGGCTCACTATAGAAGCCCGAATTTGAACTTAGTGCATTTCAGGCAGATTTCTTAAAAAATCTTCTTCTCCAGGTCCAGCAGGCAGAATCATTTGATATTTGGTATACAACATTGTGGGGTGGATCTGATTCAAGTTTGTACAAATCGGCCCCCTGGGTTCATATTTGGGCTCAGTATAGGAGCCCGAATTCGAACTTAGTGCATTTCAGGCAAATTTCTTAAAAAATCTTCTTCTCCAGATCCAGCAGGCAGAATCTTTTGATATTTGGTATGCAACATTGTGGGGTGGTTCTGATTCAAGTTTGTTCAAATCGGCCCCCTGGATTTATATTTGGGCTCACTATAGAAGCCTGAATTTGAACTTAGTGCAGTTCAGGCAAATTTCTTAAAAAATCTTCTTCTCCAGGTCCAGCAGGCAGAATCATTTGATATTTGGTATGCAACATTGTGGGGTGGATCTGATTCAAGTTTGTACAAATCGGCCCCCTGGGTTCATATTTGGGCTCAGTATAGGAGCCCGAATTCGAACTTAGTGCATTTCAGGCAAATTTCTTAAAAAATCTTCTTCTCCAGATCCAGCAGGCAGAATCTTTTGATATTTGGTATGCAACATTGTGGGGTGGTTCTGATTCAAGTTTGTTCAAATCGGCCCCCTGGATTTATATTTGGGCTCACTATAGAAGCCTGAATTTGAACTTAGTGCAGTTCAGGCAAATTTCTTAAAAAATCTTCTTCTCCAGGTCCAGCAGGCAGAATCATTTGATATTTGGTATGCAACATTGTGGGGTGGATCTGATTCAAGTTTGTACAAATCGGCCCCCTGGGTTCATATTTGGGCTCAGTATAGGAGCCCGAATTCGAACTTAGTGCATTTCAGGCAAATTTCTTAAAAAATCTTCTTCTCCAGATCCAGCAGGCAGAATCTTTTGATATTTGGTATGCAACATTGTGGGGTGGTTCTGATTCAAGTTTGTTCAAATCGGCCCCCTGGATTCACATTTGGGCTCAGTATAGAAGCCCAAATTTGAACTTAGTGCATTTCAGGCAAATTTCTTAAAAAATCTTCTTCTCCAGATCCAGCAGGCAGAATCTTTTGATATTTGGTATGCAACATTGTGGGGTGGATCTGATTCAAGTTTGTTCAAATCGGCCCCCTGGATTGATATTTGGGCTCACTATAGAAGCTCGAATTCGAACTTAGTGCATTTCAGGCAAATTTCTTAAAAAATCTTCTTCTCCAGATCCAGCAGGCAGAATCTTTTGATATTTGGTATGCAACATTGTAGGGTATATCTGATTCAAGTTTGTACAGATCGGCCCCTTGGGTTCATATTTGGGGTCAGTATAGGAGCCCGAATTCGAACTTAGTGCATTTCAGGCAAATTTCTTAAAAAATCTTCTTCTCCAGATCCAGCAGGCAGAATCTTTTGATATTTGGTATGCAACATTGTGGGGTGGTTCTGATTCAAGTTTGTTCAAATCGGCTCCCTGGATTCACATTTGGGCTCAGTATAGAAGCCCAAATTTGAACTTAGTGCATTTCAGGCAAATTTCTTAAAAAATCTTCTTCTCCAGATCCAGCAGGCAGAATCTTTTGATATTTGGTATGCAACATTGTGGGGTGGATCTGATTCAAGTTTGTTCAAATCGGCCCCCTGGATTGATATTTGGGCTCACTATAGAAGCTCGAATTCGAACTTAGTGCATTTCAGGCAAATTTCTTAAAAAATCTTCTTCTCCAGATCCAGCAGGCAGAATCTTTTGATATTTGGTATGCAACATTGTGGGGTATATCTGATTCAAGTTTGTTCAAATTAACCCCTTGGGTTCATATTTGGGCTCAGTATAGGAGCCCCAAATTTGAACTTAGTGCATTTCAGGCAAATTTCTTTAAAAATCTTCTCAAGATCCAGCAGGCAGAATCTTTTGAGATTGGGTATGCAGCATGCTTAGGGGGGTGAGATTCAAGTTTGTTCAAGCCAAGTCCCTGGGTTCATATTTGGGCTCACCGTGGTAGCCCGAATGATAACTTAGTTCAAAATGAGGAATTTTCTTTAAAAATCTTCTTCTTCAGATCCAGCAGTTGGAATGTTTTGATATTTGGTATGCAGCATCCTTAGGGGGGTGAGATTCAAGTTTGTTCATTCAAGCCATGTCCCTAGGTCCATATTTGGTCTCACTATGGGAGCCCGAATGATAACTTAGTTCAAAATGAGGAATTTTCTTTAAAAATCTTCTTCTTCAGATCTAGCAGTCAGAATGTTTTTTTGATATTTGGTATGCAGCATCCTTAGGGGAGTGAGATTCAAGTTTGTTCAAGCCATGTCCCTAGGTCCATATTTGGGCTCACTGTGGGAGCTTGAATTGTAACTTAGTTCGAAATGAGGAATTTTCTTAAAAAATCTTCTTCAGGTCCAGCAGTCGGAATGTTTTGATATGTGGTGTGTAGCATCCTTAGGGGGGTGAGATTCAAGTTTGTTAAAGCCAAGTCCCTGGGTCCATATTTGGGCTCCCTGTGGGAGCCCAAATTATAACTTAGTCAATATGAGGAATTTTGCTTTAAAAATCTTCTTCTTCAGATTTAGCAGTCAAAATGTTTTGATATTTGGCATGCAGCATCCTTAGGGGGTGAGATTCAAGTTTGTTCAAGCCAAGTCCCTGGGTTCATATTTGGGCTCACTGTGGGAGCCCGAATGATAACTTATTTCAAAATGAGGAATTTTCTTTAAAAATCTTCTTCAGATCCAGCAGATGAATGCTTTTGATATATGGTATGCAGCATCCTTAGGGGGGTAAGATTCAAGTTTGTTGAAGCCATGTCCCTCATGACTTCATTCCTTTGTAGTGTTGATGAACCATGTCTAACTGAATGTGACCCCAAATACTTCTTTGAACCACTTGGCCGGTGAGCGCTTAAGGCTCCTTGGGGCCTCTTGTTTATTATCCATTTATCTCCAGGGCATTGCAACAGGATATTGATTCGAGGGTGTGCCCACTCTGAATTCCACCCCCCTGCAGTTGTGGCGGAATGGAGATGGTGTCAGTGATCATAACGCGTAAGGGTCATGTTCAAAACATCCGTGAGTCTGTGGCAGTGTACCTGGACAATACGTAATTTACATTTAGTACTGAGTGACTATGTACGTAACCATATGAACTCTAAAGTCCGCTTTTTCCGGACCAAAATCGTGATACTACCTGCATTTCATAAAGTAGATAGTTGCTCAGTGAATTTGTGTGGTGTACCAATCATGATTTTCAATGTGCAATCCAAGGCTTTCCCCAAGCAGGCTTTTATATTAACCCAAATTCAAGGCGGAAAAGGATGTGCCCAAATTAGGTGATGGGAACCAACAACTTGTAGCATTCTAAAATTCAAGGCGGTTAAGGCTGTGCCCAACTTAGGTGATGGGACACTAACAACTTGTAACATTCTAAAATAAAGATATTTTTAAAGAAATACTTTTGCATGATGCAAAATAGGTCCTATAAAGCCATGTATTGTATGCTATTTGTATGTATATTGAATACTAATATATACTATTCAAAAAAGTAGGGGATATTTGATAAAAGTGAGATATCTGAAGAAATACATTTATATTTTCATCAAAAAAACAGTTGAGGCATTGCACTGTGGCATCTGGTGAATGATTTCAGCGATAGCTGGGTTTCTGACAAGTACGCATTCCACTCACTGAGCTGTAGAAGACATGGACGGTCAGTCAGAGAATTTACCACATTCAGTTGAAGACCTCAATACCTTGTAAATCCTCCTCGGATCGCGAGACAAGCACAGATCTGACGTGGTATACTCCTCACCAAACGTCCAATATCAGCTTGACTGATGTTATTCCATTCTTCCTGCAGTACAGCGGCGAGTTCCTGGACATTGGTAGGGGGCTGTTGGCATTGCCATAGGTGCCTGCCAAGCGTATCCCAGATGTGCTCGATTGGTGAAAGATCTGGACTTAGTGCTGGCCAAGGCAGTGTAGTGATCTTCTGCTCCTGGAGGAACTCTGTAGCGACATGAGCCCTGTGTGCTCTTGTATTATCATCTTGGAAAATGAATCGATGGCCATGACGTCATGCAAATGGCACCATATGATCTGCTAACATGTTGTTACAATAGTACTGCCCTGTGACACGCCCTTGGATGACATGTAATGCTGTTCTGCTTGTCATGGTTATGCCTCCCCACACATAACCGATCCACCACCCAAATGATTGTGCTGCCTAGTGGTTACATCATGGTATCATTCGTTCCGCCGCCGCCACACTTTGTTTTTCGTCTGTCATGGAAGTCGAGAGTGAACCTCAATTCATCGGAAAACATGATGTTACTCCATCGATGATTGTCCCAGCACTGTTGTGCTCAAAACCAATTACGCCTTGCTGCGATGTGACATTCAGTCAAACAAGGAATTATTCATGGTCGTAGAGCATACAAATTCCAGCTGTGTAGGCGATTACAGATACTCTGACCACTGACTAGCACATCTGTCGCTCGGTGCAGCTGCTGTCCAATTTCTGAGGCACTTTGATGGCACTTAATTACAGACATGTTAAGTCTCACGGATTCACTGTGAGACTCCCGGATTGGGTCATGATCTCCCACACTCACGGTAGTACCCATTAATCTCCCACATCGTCAGAATTTATCAAGTGAAAAAAAAACGAAATCAACCATTTCTTTATTGTGTAAAATTTACTTCACGTTTGCAAACGGTGAGATCTGCTCAGTGACCCGGATATTTAAGTGAGCTTCAGAAATTCAGTCTCTTTTTTTTCTCTTCTCTTTGTTCCAAATCATGTTTAATTAAAATAAATTAATACAAGAACGGACTATTTGACCTTATTCTGTCATTAAATGGTGATCGAAAACCAAACAATATAGCTTGGTGCAATGTTTTCACAACAAAAACACCAACCTTTTTTCTTAGTACTTAAGCGACTTTGCTCCAGTTTTCACAACATAAACACAGCCGCATTTGAAGGAACAACAGCTGATTACTGTTTGAAACCATACTGATTTCGGCTCATCAGAGATCGACTTTTTAATTGAAAAATAACTTTGTTTTCAAAATATTCTATGATGAATGGGTCACAGGTAACTGTAGTTGTGTGTATATATCAGGCGATGTGTACCAGTAAGTACCATTCGCAATCGAATTTGCAATGTCTGAAAATCTATCCAAAAAGCATCGCTACGATTCTAAATTTAAAGAATCATGGAAGAAGGAAATTGACCTGAAAATTGTACAGGCATAAAGTAAGGGAAGGGAGGGGGGGTAGTTGTGGGATAAACTAATGTGAAGTGTGTGGGGGAGGGGGGGGGGGGCTATTGAACTAGGTTTGGAATAGAATATGTTGGGAGGGGTAGTAATGGGTAAATTAATGGAGATAAAGTGGATTTGGGGGG
Source organism: Pictodentalium vernedei (assembly GCA_031216915.1). Lineage (NCBI taxonomy): Eukaryota > Metazoa > Mollusca > Scaphopoda > Dentaliida > Dentaliidae > Pictodentalium > Pictodentalium vernedei. The sequence goes on from CM062296.1 coordinate 556,843,031, forward strand.
GGGGGGGGATTAAAGTATATAAACTGTATAGATTTACCCCACTTACAATTTCAAAGTGTGTGTGTGGTCTCTTAATTGAAAGTTTGCTGGTGGTTCTTAAGCTTTTTCTCAAAAATTGTAAGTGAAGTAAATTTATGCAGGGATGACATGAGATTGGGGGGGGGGGGGGGGGGGGGTACCAGTAAATTGATAGAGATACATGTAGATAACTTAATAAATTGTTGTTCTCTGAACAAAAGTCTTGTTATAATATTCACACACAAAAATCTCCCTGATTGCCAGTTTCAAAACTTTACATGTCTGGTTACATAATGCTGCGGTTCAGATGAAACGATCCTTGTTAGTAGTTGTCGCCCTTGGATGACCTGACCGACGTCTGTCATCAACATTGCCTGTCTGACGGTAGTGTGACCACAACCTGCTAATCACCGATTGAGTAATGTTGAGAATTTCAGCCACTGCACTAATGAACAAGTTTATACCCAAAAAAGAATGATGACACCTCTGAAAAAGCCTGTCCAGTAAAAATGAAAATTTCAAATCGTACCCCACAGACATTAATGCGGCGCTCATGCGAAAAACCTGCATGAAGTTTACGTGGGCCGGTGACATTCATGATCCACACTAAACTTGATAACATATTGATGTGTCCAATCATGCATATCCAATACCATTTTTCGAAAATATCAACATCACATTGGATATCCCCTACTTTTTTTTTAATAGTATAGTTTCTCATATTTTGGGCACATCTTTCACTTGAATCTGATGTGCCCAAATTAGGTGAATATAAAGGCCTATCCCCCAAGTAACGAATATAGACTCTACCAGTTGATGGGTCTGAACTGGTACTGAAATACAATCAGTGTCCAAATCGTTAAAGAAGCACACAGCAGAAAAAATAAAGTAGGCCTATAATGCGTTTTGCGAGAGTTGAATACAATGCAAGTCTTTTGACCTTTTGAGCCTCATGTAGAACCATCGAGACCCCCCCCCCACCCACCCACCCCCTTGAGGTCCAGTGCACAGCCATTGGCCATGCTGGCCCATAGGATGAGTCATGCTTGACCTCCTGTCTAACAATTATCCAATTTTTGGAAAACCTGGTATTCAGAACAAATTCCCCAATTGAACTTTCTTTCAACTTTCCATCTTTAAATTTAGAACATGGTCTGATGCAGGGTCATAAATTGCTTATTTAATTATTTAAGTATCATACTCAATTCACAGTGTATGACCCAGGTCATACACAATGTGATGCAGGTTCAACTTGTATGATGCTGGGTCATACATAATATGATGCAGGTTCAACTTGCACGATGCTGGGTCATACATTGCTTATTTAAGTATCATACTAAATTCACAATGTATGACCCAGGGTCATTCATAGTATGATGCTGAATTGTGATAAAATCTCAAGAAGCAATGCACTGGTTTGATCAATCATGAGCGCCAGTGTATCCCGAAAGCTACCTGGCGCCAAATCGGAAGGCAGGAAAACGTAAAAATAAAAGAAAACAAGAAATAGTTGTGCAGAGCACAAATGTGTTCCATAAGAACCATAAGGATTTCTTTTGTGTTTCAATCATGATTTTCCTTTGACACCAGTCCTTATTTATTTATTTATATATTAAATAATATTTACAAATTTGCGAAAACTTACTCCCTTTTTCATTTATGACTTCTAAAAAATCCGCTTGATTGAGTGCCGTCCCAAAATACATTTCATCACTTGGACATTAAATTACGCATCATGTGAATAATTGATAACGTCTAATTGTGTTTTCACAGTAATCCTATGTTCATCAGCATTATGGCTTCCTGCCGCAATCTTGTTTTTAAAAATAATCCGGCTAGTATTTTCCTTTGGTATCAACAAGTGGGGATTCTGTTACGGTTTACATTTGTTACATTTTTTATCCATGAACATCCCCTGGTAAGAGAGGCAAGTCATGTCTACTGCGCATTTATGAGATTCTAAAATCTTTTCACAATAGAACTTCAGCTGGTAACGGACAGTTAGTTTGTTTGCTTTGACTAATAAATTCTTTGAATTGAAAGAATATCTTCATTGGGTGGCAACAAATGAAGATATCATTCTTTCTGCCGTTTGTTTTAATTAAGAACTCCCATTGGTAATTGGGGCAAGTTTACATGTACTACTTTGTACAAACAGGAGCCTAGAAATTGTACATCTCAGCACTCTCCCTGCTATCTGCTAACAGATGGTGAGTCCGCCCATTTGAAAAAGATTTAGTTTGTTCTCAACACTCCCCCGGTCCTCCCCGTTTGCCTGTAACACCCGGATGACTTCCAATCTAAAAACATCCCTAATCCAACATGAGTTTTCATCCCACATGTTTGTGCTCTTGTATTGAATAGACTCGGGCAAAGGTATCACAGAAATCACATTCTTCCCAGGCGAGCCAGCCTGCCCACCCCCCCCCCCCCCCCCACACACACACCACATCCCTCACATCATGTCTGCAATGCCTGTATCCCTCCTTACATTGTGCCCTGTACCATTGCCAACAAATAATGTACTCGGGCCAATCATAGCACACATCAACCCAATTTGTCCACGAGCACCAACAGAGTCCTCTACACCTCGCAGCGCTCATATCTGCACTCCCTTCTCAATAAACCTGCTGAGTCCCAAGCAAATGTGCCACTCATCGACCCCATGTAACATGCGGTTTGGATGACATTTATGTACTACTTATATTGTGTAGAACCAGAAATCCCGTCACAAACTGTTCGCATATCTTAATATAATTTTGCGAAGGATCAACGCAAAATTTCTTTATCAAACTTCATTCAAAGCACGACAGATTTCCTTGTTTTTCACAAAATAATTTCGCGTTATCACACACAGTGTCCATATAATTCCAAAGAAGTAATCACTAACTATTCACAAAATATTCGTATATGTGCGTTTCAATGAACGGGTGACACGATTTAATACATTTTGTGAAGTAGAATGTTATGTAAATGTTCTTTTAAAATTCATTGTTCATCATTTCATTGAGTCGCGCATTTTAACTGATTCATCACTTCAAGCAAAAGCATGACTATTCCGTAGTGTTCCTTTCAATTTATCTCAAACTGAGAGCAGAGGTAGGGTTTGGTACAAAGGGGAGGGGGGGGGGGGGTAAAGAATAGACCACAGGTGGGAAAGTACGCAATTAACAGATCGCCTTAGTTTTGGGTTATATTACAGTTTAAACAAATAGTTAAGTCATTTGAAGGGCGTAGAAACAGGTTTAACTTTGAATTTGGGGGGGTGGGGGTGGATAGTGGTTAACATCCAGAATTCCTGGGAAGATCGCGCAGCGAAATACCTAGAAAGTTTTGCCAGCAACGCTAAGACTTGCCTGAGAAATGGTGGAATAAGGGTCTACCAAAACATTTTTAGTTTGTCTTTCTTCAAAAAGCCTAGCTTTTGGATCATCACTCGAACGAGTTGGAAAGCCTGATTCCATTGAGGGGAATGAGCTATGTTTTTAAGGCGAGAATATGAAGAAAAAAAATGTGTGCCCATACCCCCCCCCCCCCCCCCCCCCCCCCCCCCCCCCCTCCCAAATTGCACACTTACATTTTATTTCTACCACAACTCATCAAATCTTATTTATTTTCAAGTACTTTCAAGGATTCATACTCATTCGCCTAGAAAAACAAAAAATTACTTATGTAGGCTTATGGTAAGCTAATTATAGATGTGCCATGATTAAGATACAAATATTACAATCATTGTTTCTCGCTAGTTTTTGAAATGTAAGTAAGCACTGCGAACGCGATTTATGGGCCTTCGTACCACACACACTCTTCGGATTAGCGATCGGTCAACATTTCTAAGGTAAAGTTATTTTTCTCAACAGTATGTATTTGAAAGTAGATATACAATTCCACTCCATCGATCTCCTCTCCTGGGTTCGAGTTGGCTAATTAAGCAGGGTACATACGAATTGTCCAGAGGAGGGTACAAACTCAGTGTTGATATATCGGGGTACGAATCATCCAGACACGAGGTATGAATCATCCAGACACGAGGTACAAATCGTCTAGGCTCTGGGTACAAATCGTCCAGGCACTAGGTACGAATTGTCCAGGGAAAAGGTACAAATTGTCCAGACATCGGTGGTACGAATCATCCAGGAAAAGGTATGAATTGTCCATGGTACGAATCGTCCAGAATAAGAGTTGTCCTACTCCCCTTTCCATGGGTGGGCAATATTTTCACGAATGCAGTAAAATTATATTCTAAACACTAATTATAATAGGAATAATCATCAAAAGTTTAAGTTTAACCCGGTGCTTTATTGATAAAAATTTTGCTGATGACTTTTATCACTTGGTAAATGCATGCATGGACATCACTACCCACGCATGGATTACGACCATTCCACAGCGACTTACGGTACATGAGGTGGGAATTTCTTCATAAACTGATTTTCCTTACTTATAAAGTCAGCTTAAATTGTAAATGTTTTGAAATTGCTCACTAATTTATCAAACCATTCAAAAGTGCCAATTTTTGGACTGAGTTTACTGTGATTGTCTGCCTAATCAGATCATTTTCTGCAGGCCTGTCATTTTGAGGTGGCGATCGCCCCGGGTTGCAGTCGCCCGCCTGAGTTCAAAATTCTGCAGACGGAAAACATCCGCCTAACCATGATTTCTGCGGCACATTAATTCAGTTGTAGGCACCTCAAAATCGGCTGTCTTAAACCGCAATTTGTGCAGATTGAAGGATGTAACAAAGTGCAATTTGTGAAGTTTGTAGTGTGTCGTCGATGCATTCACCCAGAGAAGTAAGTAACTTTCCAAATATGAGCGAGAGGTCTGCCAATTCCAAAGTTGTAATTACATTGTACATTAGACTGTGACAACTCTCGTTTCATGCGCGATTATGGGAGGTATCATCGCCAAGCCAGTTCGACCCCTGATGGTTCACCTGGGACGTTTCGTCCCAAAATCCAAGCCCCGGCAATTCGTTCCCCAAATCTGATTGATTCGCCCCAACATGGCTTGTTTATTTGGATGCAAGATAACTATAACACTCACTGTTAGTGAGTGTCGTGGGTAACCTGGTATCTTGCATCCAAATATTCAAGGCTGCATCTATACATTACGTGATGACGTACATCATAATTACACAAACCATGTACCTTGAAATGATATTAGTTGTCTACCTAGCATGCTGAAACAAAATGGCCCCCCGCAAACCATAAATGACCCCCCAGGTTCATTTTAGGCAAGCCCAAAATGGCCCTCCTGGGGTGATTTGAGGCGAACCATAATGGCCCTTCTGTAATTTTCAAAATGACAAGACTGTTTTCTGGTATGTCTGGAAGTGGAACATGGAATATTGAACTCCCAGTAGTGTCCTGAGCATTCCTGGAATGTTAACATATCTGTGTGTAATAAAGTATGATGGTATCCATTATCAGTTTCTTCACTGGAAGATCTCCAGAAAAAAAAAATTTGCATCGGATTAGCCATACTAATATTTTGCACAAAACATCCCAAGTTGTCCACTGCAATTTCACACAAATCGTCCAAAACTCGTCCCCTGGGAAAAACTTATGAATTGTATTTTGAATCATTTTTTATTTATTTTTCGTAATTAGGCTTTCCCAAACCCAGTTTGGGAAAGACTCTTGTCATTCTTCTTTTTCAAAATTTTTCATCTCTATTTTTTTTTTTTTAATTTTTTTAAAATTTTTTTTTTTTAGGCTTTCCCAAACCCAGTTTGGGAAAGACTCTTGTTATTCTTCCTTTTCAAAATTTTCTTCTCTATTTTTTTTTTTAATTTTTTTTTTAATTTTTTTAATTTTTTTTTTCCCACCCTGAATTTTGTCTGTTGAACTGCTCGAAAATATAAATTTTATAGTAAATTTCCTTTCTTATTATACCTACATCAATTGTTTACTACAGGCTTGCACTACAGTGGAAGAACCTAACTCGGATAAAATACTCTCTATTTTAATCTTTCCCAAGAGATTTGGGAAAGAAAAGTGGTGGAAAAACACCACGAAAAAATAAGCCAAAACTGGGTCAAGCGCCATTGGCGCACATTCAGTATGGGATGCTCTTCCATAGTACAAATTCATGACTTCCGTAAACCAATGCCCAGTGCGTCATAAATTCATCATTCTTTTGATTCTGACAACACAGGAGTTATGTGATCAGCAGGGAGGAAGGATTCTTACCTGAATAAGAAAACGGGAGGGCCTCCATGTAAACAATTGCGGTAGGTATAATAAGAAAGGAAATTTACTATAAAATTTATATTTCTTATCAACCTACCTTGCAATTGTTTACTACAGGCTGAATAGACAATAGGATGGAGGGATTCACATAACCAACCCACACATAACTCAATAGCACTGGAACCGTGGACAGAGAAAGAGATCCCTAGGCCTATCAAACCATAGCATCACAAACATTAGTAAAAGACAATGAAAGATGAGGCGTATGGTGAAGTGCGATGCACAGACAGAAAGGGCAGTAACAGCACAGAGCTGGAACTGACCCTGAAAAAGGCTGAATGGCTGGGATGGACAACAGCCTGATCCGAAGAAAGAGAGCCCCTAGGACAAAGGTCCTCTGTCGGCTCCTGCAACTGTCACAGATAAAAGGAGAATGTAGCATTTCTCCAGTAGGCTGCCAGTATAACATCCGACAACATGACAGAGTTCTTAAAAGAGGAAGACAATGCACACACCTCATGGCAGAAAAAACAATTGGTAATACAATCACCAGTAGCTAGACAAGCGGAAGCTGCACGAATAGCAAGACAAAACCATCGAGAAATGGATGCAGGAGAGAGCTGGCATGTGAGAAAACACATATCCATCCAGGATAAAGGCGCGAACGCCCCCACCCCCAAGCAGAGCAGAGTACAAGAAAGTGACCATCTTGGAGTAAACTGCAAAGTCCTAGGCCTTTTCAAGGAAAAGAGCTGAACAAGCTTGGAGAGGCAAGGATGAGTGTCGAAACAATGTGGTACCACATATGAAAAAGGTCTTCGAAGCATGGACTTGTACCCATCGCTGGAGACCCCAGAAACAAACATATACCAGAAACTCCGCAAGCAGTGTGATCGAAGGAGTGACAGAAGCAACAGAGTGATCGCACACCATCGAGAGGCTAAACCAGTGGAGTGAGTGCCTCCTTGAAGAAGAAAAGCAACTCCACTACTTGTCTCGAAAAACCACTACGGAGGAGACAGGACTCGATAAAAGACATGTGCGAAGGCACAATGAAGTCGGGTCAACTTGAAACCTCCTCGGGCGACTTTTGCAAAGAAAATCGTGACGTGGAGGTAGACATGCCAGAATCGCCGCTAACAGAGAGCGGAGCAGATTGATCCACACCCACCGCGGTGACGGGTGTGATCGAAAGGATTCGACGACTGCAGGTTCATATCGGAACCGGCAGGAAGGCGTAGCCGACAAGACTGTCCCAAAGGAGGGCCAGAGCGTCCCATGATGAAAGCCAGAGCATCTGGACACGGGGACATGAAAGTGTCCACCTGATGGTTCCAACGAGTCGCAAAGAGATCGATAGAAGACCGCCATATGGAACATTCACTCGGTGGAAAAGAACCTGCCCCGTCGGAACAGGGAGTCGGCTAGGATGTTCAGACGACCTGGAAATGTGACAAACAACCACCCCGGCATTGACATTCTGAGCGAGCAGTAGAAGATCCCAAGCCAATTCGTACATTGGAACCGAGTGCGTGCCGCCCTGGTTCCGAATGTAAGCAACCACTGTTGAATGGTCGAACAACAGAGGGACCTGTCGATTCGACAGGTGGGGGATCCACTGCCTGAAACTCAGAAGAAGAGCAAGAAGCTCCTTCTGGGTGATGTGTAGAGATGCCTGATCCTGGTCCTACATCCCGTGAAGGGAAAGACCTAGAGGATCCAACGTCACACCCCATCCGAGATCACTGATATCTGCCTTCAGAAAGCGATCGGACGTGGGTAAGTCCAACGGGACACCCTGCGTGATCCACTGAACAGTCGTCCAGTGGAGAAGGTGAGGATAAGAGATTCTGGAACTGAAGCACCAGATCCAGAGAATGGACATTCGGCCTCCAACAACTGAGCAGAAAGTGTTGGAGAGGTCTGACATGCAGCCGACCCAGAGGAATGAGATCTGTCACCAAACCGCTGAGAGAATCACAGCTCTGGCCTGGGGAACCGCCACTGTATTGAACGGAGTGCGGAAGGCCATCCCCAGATGACAAAACATCTGAGAAGGGACCAGATCCGACTTCTCGTTGACTCTGAATCCTAGTGACATGAGCAAGCTCAACAGAGTGTCGACATCCAACTCCAGTAAGGCAGCATTGGAATGCCTCTGGAGGGTATCGACTAGATATGCTGAAGTAGTCACCCTGGACTGTGTGCAATGGAAGGCAACATGCAACATCAGTCGGGTGAACGCCCAAGGAGCCAGGTTGAGGCTGAAAGGCATGGCCTTCAACTGGTAAACTCGCCCCAGAAAAGTGAACCTGAGATACTTCGCGTCACCCGATGAATCGGAACGTGAAAGTAAGCATCTCACGGGTCGATGCTGGAAGCGAAAACACCCTGGTGAATGGAACGGCAGACCGACATGAAAGTCTCCATGCTGAACATGGGAGTAATGATAGACTGATTCAGGATACTCAGATCGATAACCGGTCGGAGTCGGCCGCCCTTCTTCGGCACCAAGAACAGGTGGGAATAAAACCCCACTGACTGAATGTTCTTGACGACCTTGATCACCCCCTTGGCCAGGAGATTGTCTATCTCCGTGGACAAAAGCTCCCAATGTAAAACGTCTGAAGAAACTGTGGTTGGAAGAGGCACTCTGGACAGAGTGGGGTGCCTTCGGAAGGATATTTGCAACCCAGACCGAACAACATCTAACACCCAAGGATCGGATGTGATGGTGGCCCAACGGTCTGCGAACTCTGCTATCCTTCCTCCAACCTGGACGAATCGAGGTGAGGACCTTCAGTTCGAGCCCCGAAGAGACCCTCAAGAGGAAAAACCACCTCCTCTACTGAATGAAGAATCCTGAGACTTCCCTCTAGCCTGCCGGCACTTACCCTTACCCAAGTAAGAAGTAGAAGCGGTGGCAGAAGGATCAGCCCTTTGCTTCACAGAGGAAGCAGACCGTCGACACGGAATCCATGGAACAGTAGCGGACCTGCCAAAGAAGCAGATCGAAGAGCAGCGCGCTGCCCCCAGAAAGGGATCGGCCTGTGTCCAGCACAGAGTCCCTTCGAACTAGTTCCAAAATAGCCGTGTCACAGACATGCATGTGAGTAAGATGCATGAGCGCCTTGGACAGCAGACACAAAGGAGTCTGTACATCGTCAAACCTATCTGGAGGCAGATCCGACATGATCGGAGAGAGAAAGCATACCCAGCATTTCTCTCGATAAGCCCAACATGGACTCCAGAGTCGTCATAGGAATGACGGCCGACTTGGGCTTGGAAAGCCCGAGGGAATTGGAGTCCTGATCCAAAACCATAAAAGTCTGGCAGACTGACGGATTGGCGAAATCGTAGAAACGATAACGCACCGGAGGCAAAAAGGTGTCAACCCTGGTGAAGAACGGAGCCTTCATAGCCTTGGAACTCAGCTTAGAGTCCAATGCTGAAAATGCTTCAACCACCTGTACTGACTGGCACGGTCGAAGACGCCCAGAAGCAGGTTGCTCCACAGGCTGTAGGCGCGCGACCGATGATCCTGGCCTGGCTGGCACTGTCGGCTGGTTTGATGGTTTGAGATCCGGAAGGAACCCAAACACAAAGTCAAGAGCTGCCCCCAAGTCAGAAGACTGCTGGCTCTCGACATCAAGGATGTCTGACTCCTCCCCGGAGTCGGAAGACACATAGCACATCGTGGGCAAACCAGCCGATGCCTCCCATGGTGTAGGCACCAGGGGGATCAGAAAGCAGCCAGTTTCCAATTCCGGGAGGCGGCGCCCCAAGGGGCGCCTGGAAACCACTTGCTGTCTCACTGGAAGCAACGGGAAGGCTCTTGGACAGAACTTGAGTGAGTAAGGAGAGGGCCTCCCTAAGCTCACTGCCCACACCAGCCTGTTCGACATGGGAACGAAGCAGCAAAGTGGCTTCACACCTGACCCTCTTAACCAGCGAAGGGTCACAATTCTCCAATACACCCGAAGCGGGGCGACGGGCGCCAGCCGAAACATCTGAGGGCAGACGTGTATAGGGGTATGACAAACCCTGAGGATCAACATAGCGAGAACTCTGGATAGTTGCCGCGGACCTCTGCGGGGCAGAAGGTCCAGGCTGCACAGAAGGCGTTGGTCTCGCAAAACTGGCCGTGTGACCAGAATGAGTGGACGGAAAACACCAATGACAAAACTGTGGTACTCGATGGCGCAGAGACCACAGTAGAGGATCTGGCCGGCAGCCACTTCCAACTTTGCCGAGTTGAAGTCAGGGAAGGCTGAGGCCGATACCCCACGTCTACACTCCCAGACACCACAGCAGACCACTGCAGGTATAAAACTACTGTGCTCAACGGCTGAGAGGACACAGTAGGGGGTTCAGTCGGCAGCCACTTCCGACTTCGGCGAGTTGAAGTCAGGGAAGGCCGATACCCCACAACCCCACTACAGACATCCCTGCAGACCCTTACAGGGATATGCCGAGGCCGGCTAAAAACGGTGCCCAATGACGTTGTAGACGGAACAGCAGTAGCAGCAGATACGACGGGAGCTGTTGGAACTGGCGGAAAAGCGGAGAGAGCCACCTAGCTCGGCCTCCAAAGGAGGAGTCACAACCCTAGTGACAGCCTCAGATGTCGACTGGAGAGGGCGCATAGTCCCGGAACCAGGCATCTCTTCACCAGAAATCCAACAGCTCCCGCAGTATCCACCACGGTAAAAAAACTGCACATTCACCACGGAAGGGGAATAACTCTCACCAGACATGGTCAAGTCGGGAAGCCCCCGAAACGACAGTGTCCCCCCCCCCCCCCCCCACTGGTGTGGGAGGAGCTGCACATCCCCCACGGAGGGGGAGCAATTCTCACCAGACGTGGTCGAGTCAGGCGGCCCCGAAACGACAGCGTTCCCCACACCCTGCGGGAGCGGGAGGAGCTGCACATCCCCCACGGAGGGGCTAAAACTCACACCAGACATGGTCGAGTCAGGCGGCCCCTAAACGACAGCGTTCCCCACACCCCGCGGGAGCAAGAGGAGCTGCACATCCCCCATGGAGGGGGTATAACTCACACCAGACGTGGTCGAGTCGGGAGGCTCCCGAAACGACAGCGTTCCACACCACCCGCGGGTGCAGAAGAAACGGCCACGAGAGCGCACCAGGGCGAGGGCAAAAGGAATTGCCCTAAAGGAACCGATCTGGAAATAACAGAGGTGAGAGCAGTAGAAGAAAAAGGTGAACTCAACAGAAACAGAAAGTAGAAGAACACCCTCAACTACGAGAGAAGGTGTCAGAAAAAAACCGGTGGGTACACGACAGAACCCAGACGGTCGACAGGTACCGAAAAAACCACAGAAATTCAGCCCTCAACAGAGTGAAGAAATTCTGTCCAGACAGTCCCTGATTGACACATTACTCTAATAACAATTAAATTTATCAACCAAAAAATTCTTTGTCGAAACGCGTTGACATGATGTCGAAAACAAAACATTCGCGAAAACGGAATAGTAAATAATATACAATGAGAATGTGGTTGAAAATATTAACGAGAATATATAAAACACAGTCCTGTAATTATACGATCTTCAGATCCATAATTCCAGTCACAGGAAAACCATTATCGACGAGTTGAATTATCACTGTTACGGAGCAAAATGGCACACATCCACCACGTGTGCGGATAATCAAAAGAATGATGAATTTATGACGCACTGCGCATTGGTTTACGGAAGTTGTGGATTTGTACTATGGAAGAGCGTACCATACTGGGTGTTCGCCGATGGCGCTTGACCCAGTTTTGGCTTATTTTTTCGTGGTGTTTTTACACCACTTTTCTTTCCCAAATCTCTTGGGAAAGATTAAAATAGAGAGTATTTTATCCGAGTTAGGTTCTTCCATTGTAGTGCAAGCCTGTAGTAAACAATTGCAAGGTAGGTTGATAAGAAACAAGCTGTACGATTTTGACCAAATTTGGCACACTTATATAATGCCATAAAATCTCGTGAAATGCAGCATCGTCATATCTGTGAAAACGCATATTTTCAAAATATTCTGCCAAAACCTTCAAAATTTCACCATTTTTCGAATGTCTCAAAATTGTTTACAGTTATTTAGCTCAAATTTTCCACACATTTAGAGCATAATATGATACACCACAATCACCACTCAAATCTTTCAACATTAACTCAAATTTCTCTAATAACATGGTTGTTGTAACAATTGTTTTGGTTTGGATAGATGCAACAGTGATTGCGGAAGAAAGTTACTGTCTACTTTTTAATCTCAGATTTAACCCTCAAGCACAGTGAGGGCGCGGATAAGAGTACTGTTTGTAAATGCCAAAATTAGCCAACTTTGGTTGCTTTTTCAATCATTTTGGAAAGGGTTAATTTCAAACAAATCTTTTTGTACGTATTCACAATTTACTACCGAGCATATTTGCTGTTGTAAGCTTGGTTGTAAAGCTTAACCATATGCCATTCTGGTTGCCTAAAAGTAGGTACCGTCCAAAAAAACTCCAATTGTTTCAGAAGTTGGTAAGTTTAGGTGGCGATTTACTCCATTTTTAATTGCTTGAGCTCAGAATGTTTTCTGTAGCTGCTTACAGCAGTCAAAGTATGACAAATTTTGTTCTATATGTTATTATTAAAACTTTAACCCTTGGCAGATTTGAGACTTCCCATAAGGGTACTCTGTCGGAATAATTGTTATTTTCGCCAACTTCAAGGGCAAATTTCTCTAATTACAGGGTAGTTGTAACAGTTATTTTGGTATGGCTAGATGCAACAATGATTGTGGAAGAAAGTTACTGTTTACTTCTTAATCTCAGATTTAACCCTCAAGCACAATGAGAACGAGAATAAGAGTACCGTTTGAAAATGCCAAAATTAGCTATCTTTGGTGTTGCTTTTTCTATCATTTTGGAAAGGGTTAATTTCAAAAACTTTTCATGTACGTATTCACAATTGACTACCGAGCATATTTGCTGTTGTAAGTTTGGTTGTAAAGTTTAACCCTATTCCATTCTGGTTGCATAAAAGTAGGTACCTTCCAAAAAAACCTCCAATTTTTCAGAATTTGGTAAGTTTAGGCCACGATTTACTCCATTTTTAATTGCTTGAGCTCTGAATGTTTTCTATAGCTGCTTGCAGCAGTCAAAGTGTGACAAATTTTGTTCTATATGTTATTATTAAAAGTTTAACCCTTGGCAGATTTGAGACTTCCCATAAGGGTACTATCGGAATAATTGTTATTTTCGTCAACGTTTACATGCACTTTCTCAGCACTGGAGCCATATTGTCTCAAAACCTTTTCCATGAGAGGATTCGGCCTTCATCCAAGAACAATTTTGCTGTTATATATTTTATTGAAAATTTTAACCTTCACCCAGTTTTCTGGCCTTGAATTTGATTGCCTTAAAATTCTTCATAAAACTGGCTAATTTGGAGCTCACTTTTCTTCCATTTTCGAAAGGAATATCGAAAAATAATTTACATGTTCATATTTACAATTGCCTACCGAGCATATTTGCTGTTGTAAGTTTGGTTGTAAAGTTTAACCCTATGCTCGTTCTGTTTACATAAAGATAGGTGCAGTAAAAAAAAACTATCGTTTTTCAGAATTTGGTAAGTTTAAGTGACGATTTACTCCATTCCTAATTGATTGAGCGCTGAACGTTTTCTATGGCTGAATGCAGCAGTCATAGTATGACAACTTTTGTTTTATATGTCATTATTAAAAGTTTAACCGTTGGCAGATTTGAGACTGGCCATATGGGTACGGTCAGAATAATTGATATTTTCATAAAATCACTGAATATTGATAAGCATGCAGTGGTAGTTTGGAATAGAATATCCGAAAATGCTTTTGAAATTCGAATTCACAGTTCAATTCCAAGAATATTTTCTGCTATAAGGTTCCTGTAAAGTTTAACGCCATCCCTGTCTCAGATGCATAAAGATTGCCGTAAAAAAAAACTCATTTTTTCAGAATTCCGTAGGTTTAAGTGACAATTTACTCCTTTCCTAATTCATTGAGCGCTGAATGTTTTCCATGCCTGCATGCAGCAAGCATAGCATGACAACTTCTGTTTTATACGTTATAATCAAAAGTTTAACCCTTGGCATATTTAGGAGTTCCCATGTGGATATAGTCGGAATAATTGTTATTTTCGTAAAATCAATCCCAGAATATATTGGTAACCGTGCAGTGGTCTTTTGGTGATGCTACATGAAGCTGCAAATAGTTAAGTTTGAAAAGTTCATCAAATAGACAGATATAATGCCTAACTCAGCTGGTGACAGGTAAATAATGAAAGGAAAAGTCGTTGAATTGAGAATAAAGTAGGGACGAATCGTGCCCTCAGTTTCCACCTGATCCACGGTATTTCCACACGGTCTCGGCACTTGGCAAAGATACTAAACTGTCGGGCAGGGACAGTAGAAAACATTCAGAAAACATTCTGATAATTTCAAGTTGCTGTCTTGCATTGTCGGGACATAATTGCAGTATACCCGACATTGTATCTGTTCAATTTGAATGTCAAATTAGCCAGCTGACGGCTTTTTCTCCATCGGATCGAGTTGTTAGTTTCTGCCGGAACGGTCTAAAATAGGCAGTTTAACTCAAAACTTTCTGTCCCATATGAATGTGCGAATATTTAAAGCTGAACAGTTCATCAAATAGACAGAAATTATGCCAAACTCGACCGGTGATAGGTAAATAGTGAATGGAAATGGCATTGCATTGGGAATAGATTAGGGACGAAGAATCGTCCTCGCGGTTTCCACGCGATCCACGTTGTTCCTGTGCGGTCACGCCACTCGACAATGATACTGTCCTGTCGAGCAGGGATAGTAGAACAACTTCTGAAGATTTTGTGTATCTGCCTTCACTGGTCTAGACGCAGTGGGCGTATATGCGATACTGCTGTCTGTTCAATTTTAATGTCAAATTAGCCAAATTACCGCCTTTTCGCCATTAACCCATGTGTGATTTCTGTCCACTTTTCATATTTGACAATTATCTAACTGTTACTTTTCATTTTTGGCAATTATCTAACTGTTATCCAAGAACAATTTTGCTGTTATATGTTTTATTCCAAGTTTTAACCCTCGCCCAGTTGTCAGGTCTTGAATTGGAGGACCCTCAACTTGAACATGTTCATTCAAATAGCAAGATTCAGGATTAGTCCATGTCTCTTTTCAGACACTCAGTCTGTGATTGACGTTCACACATTAAGAGCATAATATTATACATTAAAATCACCACACAAATATTTCAGCTTTAACCCCTATTGGCCATAAATGATATGAGTATATAATTTTATCTTCAAGATTTACTAACTTCAAGGGCAAATTTCTCATAATTTTTGTATGCATAGATGCAACAATGCTTGCAGAAGAATGTTACTGTTTAGTTTTTAATCTCATCTTTAACCCTTAAGCAAATGAGGGTAAGAGTACCATCCGAAAATGCCAAAATTAGCTAACTGTGGTTGCATCTTCCTGTCATTTTGGAAAGGGTTAATTCTAAACACTTTGTTTTTCTATAGGTAGAGATGCCTAATGATGCCTCTGTTGTAGGTTATGCTTTGGGGCTGAACACAACATAAGCTTTGGCCATGTAAAGAATAGTACTGTCAGAAAAAAAAAATTGATTTTCAGTGAATTTTGCAAACATCTGTACTCATTTCCTCTAATTGCAAGGTTGTTGTAGCAATTATTTTGGTATGGATAGATGCAACGATGATTGTAGAAGAAAGTTACTGTTTATTTTTTAATCTCAAGATTTACCCCCCAAGCAAAATGATGGCATGAATAAGAGAACCGTGAGAGAATGCCAAAATTAGCCAACTTTGGATGCTTTTTGTCTATCATTTTGGAAATGATTAATTTCAATCACAGTATGACAAATTTTGTTCTGTATGTTATTATTAAAAGTTTAACCCTTGGCAGATTTGAGACTTCCTTTAAGGTACTGTCGGAATAATTGTTATTTTCGCCAAAATTTACATGCAATTTCTCAGCACTGGAGCCATATTTTCTCAAAACGTTTCCCATGAGATGATAGAACTTTCATCCAAGAACAATTTTGCTGTTACATATTTTATTCCAAGTTTTAACCCTCACCCAGTAGTCATGCCTTGACTTGGAGTACCCTCAACATGTACATGTTCATTGAAATACCAAGATTCAAGATTCCGCCACGTCTCTTATCAGACACTCAGTCTGTGGTTGATCTTCACACATTTAGCGCATAATATGATACACTAAAATCACCACACAAATACTTTGAAATTATCCCCTATTGGCTACATATGATGTTGCAATGTTGTTGTAACAATTATTTTTGTATGCATAGATGCAACAATGCTTCCAGAAGAAAGTTACTGTTTAGTTTTTAATCTCATCTTTAACCCTCAGGCACATTGAGGGTAAGATTTCCATTCGTAAATGCTAAAATTAGCTAACTTTTGTTACATTTTACTGTCATTTTGGAAAGGATTAATTTTAGATACTTTGTTTTGCTATAGGTAGAGATGCTTAATGAACAAATCCACTGCTGTAAGTTATGCTTTGGGGCTTAACCCAACATATGCTTTGGCCACGTAAAGAATAGTATTGGCTGACAAAAATAGATTTTCAGTGAATTTTGCAAACATCTGTACTCATTTCCTCTAATTGCCAGGTTGTTTTTGCAATTATTTTGGTATGGATAGATGTAACAATGATTGCAGAAGAAAGTTACTGTTTACTTTTTAATCTCAGGATTTAACCCCCAAGCAAAACGAGGGCGTGAATAAGAGAACCGTGAGAGAATGCCAAAAAGTAGCCAACTTTGGATGCTTTTTGTGTATGATTTTGGAAATGGATAATTTCAAGCACTTTCCTTTGCTATATGTAGTCTGCATTTTCACATTGGAAAGTTGGGTAAGCCCATAATTTGTCCAACAAATTACAATTCTCTAGTTTATTGAATATTATTTATTGTATATCTTAATATACCTCCTTGCTCGAATGAATGAAAGTTTCAACATGCCAAAGGCACATGGGGACAATATGGGATTGAAATCTCTTGCGACTGGAATAGTTTTATTTGCTGATGATAGCACGGCAGACAGGAGTGAGGGTTAACGAAAATTGTAAAATACGTTGAGGCATTCGGCGTTTTCCTTATTAGAATATAATTATTTGATTTGTGTTTAATTCGGGGCAGTGGTAATGCGACATCTACAACCTACACAGATGTATTTAAAATTTGGGAATTGCATTGGTCTGGCTGACACGAAGAATCATCTGAAGTTCATCTCCTCGCATTCAGTGGTAATAAACGTCGCCTCGCTGTCGACTTGAATTCAGTTATTTGAATTTGACGCGTCGGTAGTGAGACACATACATATAAGAGACCTAAAAAATGTTATAATTTTGCAAGTATTCTCAGAAACTGAAAGGCACCACCATGTTTAACAATGAATAATCACAAAATTATGGAAAAAAATTAAAGACAATTGATGTAACTGGACAATGAATAATCCTAAAATTAGTGCACAAATACATATAATAACTTGAAAAAATTTGTCAAAACACATTTGAAAGATATGCTATGTTGTACATTTTTTTTTTAATAAAATGCTATATATGTTAACTATTTATTATCTTGCTCTAATTGATACTGAATAAATATCATTAAAGTTATTTTCCACCCCATGTTTTGATGATTTTCAAACACATGGTGTACGATTTGGGGAAAATTACAAGCGAACGATTCAAGTAAAATTGCAAGCAGACGATTTGGCTGGCTGACAAAATGTCCATATCCCATTGTACTTGAGTCAAAGTTCGTTTTGGAGGTTCAACCATCAATGAGTTGGTCGGATTTTTTTGTACCCGCGTGTTTGTATAGCCCCATGCCATGAAGCAGAAATAACAGTATGTGTATTTCTTTTTCAATTAAAGCAAAACATTGAGTTACTTTCAGAAGCTTTTCTGAGTGATTCCATTTTTGAATTCATCGCGCGTGACATAAGCCTTCCTGTAGCCTATTTTTTTCTTTAGTAATTTCTCATTATTTGTGAGTCATAGTGTTCAAATAAATTACTGTATCACCAAACAAAATTATCAAACGTTCTTGGAATGCATATGTTGAAATGTGTGTCCTGATTAAGTGTGGATCAGTATAATTGTTGTTCACCACACTGCTTCAAGAGTACCATTTCAAGAGGAACAAGAAAATACTGCTTCAAAGCACCATTGTGCAAAAACTTAATTATTTTTGTTTTACATTGGCGTTCTGTATTATGCAAGGTTTGCATTGGCTCAGTGTACCCACTACTTCAAAAGAAATTTGGGTATACGAGGTTGCATCTGTCAGTATGTGCGTGTGTTTATCCGTTTGTCCGTCAGTTCGTCGATCTGATGTCCATCCAGGTCATTTTGAAGATCACTGTGCTCGGATTTTGATGAAATTCTGTATGGTAATCAGTACAACATGAGCGCTTTCAGAAACATAACCAGTTTTTAGCTCACCTGGCCTAAAAGGTCATGTGAGCTTTTGCTGTCACTTGGCATCCGTCGTCGTTTCATTTTCTTTTCTGGAACCGCTGATCCGGTGTGAACCAAACTTGGCAGGAATGGTCTATGGGAGGTTCTTTACAAACGATCCTCATTTTGTTCCCATCGGATGAAAAACATGGCCCCCAGAGGCATTCTTTGATTCTGGTTGGTGGATTTTCAAAACTTCTCTGAAACTGCAAGGCCAAATGTTCTGATACTTTACATAAATGATGACTGGGACTGCCTGTACCAACTATCCTCATTTATTGTTGATCGGGGTGCAAACATGGCCACAATTGCAGCTTATAGTTACTACAGAAACATTATGGGAAATCACATTTTCATCTTCTCTGGAACTACTGAGCCGACGTGAACCAAACCTGGTAGGAGTAGTCTATGGGAGGTCCTCTACACACACTCCTCATTTTGTTACCGTGCATTGAACAACATGGCTGCCAGAAGCATTCTTTGATTCTGATGGGTGGATTTTGAAAAATCTCTGAAATCACAGGGCCAAATGTTTTGAAACTTTGCATGGTTGAGGACTGGGACACCCTCCACCAACCATCCTCTTTTAATGTTGATCAGGTAAAACAAACATGGCTGCAATTGCAGCTTATAGTTACTATAGAAACCCTATGGGAAATCACATTTTCATTTTCTTTTCCAAAATTTTTCCTGCTTTGTATTATTCTAAAAGTAAAGTCTGAAATTTTCCAAACTTTGTTGCAAAGCTGAGACTTTAAAAAAACCTACTACTGTATCGGAGACTGAGCTTTTCCCAACTATTCCCAGCTTTGTATGATTCTAAAACTAAAGTCTGATCTTTTCCCAACTTTTTATGAAAGCTTGGACTTTTCACTGTTTTGAAATCCAAGCTTATCCCAACTATTCTCAGCTTTTACTGAAGTCAATTCTTGGACCTGATAAATACAAATTTATTTATTAAACAAAGCTAGGACAAAGTGCAGATATCCTTGGATTTCCAAGGATTTCTACGCTTTCTGAGAAAAGCTTAGACTCATTTCTGCAAGGGTAATTAAACTTTTTTCAAAACGGGTGGACTTGCCATCTGTTAGCAGATAGCAGGGAGAGTGCTGATATGTACAAGTTCTAGGCTTCTATTTGTACAAAGTAGTACATGCAAACTTGCCCCATTTACCAATGGGAGTTCTTAATTAAAACAAATGGCTGCAAGAATCATATCTTCATTTGTTGCCACATAATGAAGTTATATTTTCAATTCAAAGAATTGATTAGTCAAAGCGCACGAACTAACTATCCGTCACCAGCGGAAGTTCTATTGTGAAAAGATTTTAGAATCTCATAAATGCGCAATACACATTAACTTGCCTCTCTTGCCAGGGGATGTTCATGGATAAAAAAAATGTAACAAGTGTGAACCGTAACAGAATCCCCACTTGTTGACACCAAAGGAAAATACAAGCTGGATTATTTTTATAAACAAGATTGCGGCAGGAAGCCATAATGTTGATGAACAGAGGATTACTGTGAAAACACAATTAGACCCCGACCTTATGAATTTTTCGCATTTCGTAATTTAATGTCCAAGTGATGCAATGTATTTTGGGACGGCACTCAATCAAGCAGATTTGTTAGGAGTCATAAATGAAAAGGGAAGTAAGTTTTTGCAAATTTGTAAATATTATTCAATAAATAAATAAATAAATAAATAAATAAGGGCTGGTGTCAAAGGGATATCATGATTGAAATGCAAAAGAAATCTTTATGATTCTTATGTAACACGTTTTTGCTCAGCACACCCATTTCTTGTTTTCTTTTATTTTTGCATTTTCCAGCCTTCTGATTTGGCAACAGGAAGTTTTTGGGATATACCGCCACTCATGACTGGTCAAGCCAGTGTGGCATTGCTTCTTGGGATTTTATCACGATTCAGCATCATACCCTGGGTCATACATTGTGAATTTAGTATGATACTTAAATAAGCAATGTATGACCCAGCATCGTGCAAGTTGAACCTGCATCATACTATGTATGACCCTGGGTCATACATTGAGAATTTATTATGATACTTAAATAAGCGATGGATGACCCAGTATCGTGCAAGTTGAACCTGTATCATACTATGTATGACCCTGGCTCATACATTGTGAATTTAGTATGATACCTAAATAAACAATGTATGATCCAGCATCGTGCAAGTTGAACCTGCATCATATTATGTATGACCCTGGGTCATACATTGTGAATTTAGTATGATACTTAAATACTCGATGTATGACCCAGCATCGTACAAGTTGAACCTGCATCATACTGTATATGACCCTGGGTCATACATTGTGAATTTAGTATGATACTTAAATAAGCGAAGTATGACCCAGCATCGTGCAAGTTGAACCTGCAACATACTATGTATGACCCTGGGTCACACATTGTGAATTTATACTCTCCCAGAAAAGAAAGTGTGCATGCTAAAAATTAACACTAAAAAAAGATACATATCATTTTCATTCATGGAAATTTTATTCAATCACAGATGAATCAATTTGTGATCAACACGAGAAATTTCATTACGCTACGAAGAATACTCTTGGTGCCATGGAGAGTCAAAGACACTAAGGGTCAAACACAAAAGTCACACACTCAATATCTGGTATGACCTCCATCTGCATCGACTACTGCTGTGCATCTACGGCTCATGGAATGAACAAGTTAGCATGGGAGTGTTGTGGGATGTTGTTCCATATTGTGATAAGCTGTCTTTGTAGTTCCACAAGCATTGACGGTGCATGGGGAAGCCGGCATAGCTGACGTTTCATTTCGTCCCATACCTGCTCAATGGGTGAGATATCGGGCGAATTTGCGGGCCAGGGAAGAACATCCACTTGTTGTTGCTGCAGATACTGTTGAACAACACGAGCTGCGTGGGGTCAGGCGTTGTCCTGCTGTAGAATGACGCCGGGGCCGTGACGTTGCAGAAATGGGATAACAACAGGTGTAAGCACTTCATCACGATATCTGGCTGCATTGAGATTGCCATCAATAATGACCAGCTCAGTTCTGTTACGGGCAGTGATGCCACCCCACACCATGAGAGACCCTCCCCAATAGCGGTTCCGCTCCACGACACATGGATCTGCATAGCGTTTGTTTCGACGTCTGTACACTCTCTGGTGGCCATCTGATGATGAAAGATGGAAACGACATTCATCTGTGAATAAAACACGTCGCCACCAGTGTAAGGGATGCCTGAGATGTTGTCTACACCACTGCAGTCGAGCACGACAATGACGTAACGTCAAAATCGGACGAATTGCAGGTCTTCGAGGACGTAAGCCGTATTCTCTCAGCCTTTTGATTACTGTTTGAGGATGTATCCGTCTCAGGTTAGGGATGTTCCTGGCTGTTGTCGTTGCCGTTTGTTGCCGGTTCCGGAGATGGACAACACGGATATACCGATCTTGTGCAGGGGTGGTAACTCGGGGCCTCCCGGAGCGGAGTCGGTCTCGAACGTCATCATGTTGTGCATGTCGATGGACTAGCCTGTCTACAGTGTTACGGTGGCAGTTCAAATGCTGGGCAACCTCTCTGTGTGTTCTGCCAGCTCTAATCATACCCAGGGCAAGGAGACGTTGATTCATTGTCAATCTTGGCATGCTAATGTGGAGTCGTTTTAACAGCAGCGCAAGTTTGAATGTGAACGATAGGAAGCCTTACTTTAGTGTTTAAATACCCAAGGATTCACACTGCTGCATGAATTTTCAGACTCTCCACGTGCAAAACATGCCTTTTCGCAAATGTTCAGCACGTCATTAACGTTAATGCAATTTTAACGGGGAAAGCTATTTTTGTGTTCAATATAACTTATTCATGAACAGGTTAACACTCTTTACACCTACGAAATTATTTTTTGGGAGTTTGATCAATTTCTGCACTGCACATTTTCTTTTTTGGGCGAGTATAGTATGATACTTAAATACCGTTTATACGCGATGTATGATGCAGCATTGTACAAGGTGAACCTGCATCATACTATGTATGACCCTGGGTCATACACTGTGAATTGAGAATGATACTTAAATAAGCAATTATGACCCTGCATCAGACCATGTTCTAAATCTAAAGATGGAAAGTTGAAAAAAATTTCAATTGGGGAATTTGTGCTGAATACCAGGAATATTTAGTTTTCCAAAAATTGGATATTCGTTAGGCAGGAGGCCAGGCACAACTTGTCCTATGGGCCAGTGTGGCCAATGGCTACTCCCCAGACCTGGGGGGTGGGGGGGGGGGGGGGTGGGGTTCGACCAGTTCTACACGAAGCTCAAAAGGTCAAAGGCTTGTATTGTATTCAACTCTCACAGGCCCTACTTTATTTCTTCTGTGTGCTTCTTTAACCATTTGGACACTGATTGTGTTTCAGTACCAGTTCAGAGCCATCAATTGGTAGAGTCTGTATTCATTACTTGGGGTCGAGGAAAGCCTTGGACTGCACGTTGAAAATCTTGATTGGTATACAACACAAATTCACTGAGCGATTATCTACTTTATGAATGCAGGTTGTATCTTGATTTTTTTCAGGAAAAAGCGGACTTTCGAGTTCAGATGGTTACGTATATAGAGTCACTCAGTACAAGTTGATTTAACTTGTAGTAAGACCGCGGTTATTCTCTGTTTATAACTCTGTTTATTTCACTGAAATAACCACACTTTTTAGTTTTTTTGCATTTACAGAAAAGTTGTAACCATTGTAAACGCGTTATTTTCCTGGTTGGTAAACGCAATAACCTCACGATAAATTTGGTTTGCAATAGACCGTAAATGAAATGTGTAGAATAAAACTGTCATATGGAAGGCTAGAGGACTGAAATGATCCTTATCTATTTGCCAAATAATTACACTCAACATTCATGTGCTTTGCCCTTTTCAATTGAAGATGAGTTAAATTTTACATGCGTGATTTCATGTTGGAACGAGTGTCACGAAATTAACACATCGGATGCATTAAATCTTTCTTATTTACACATTCCTGTGCCCAGTTTTATGTAAGATGGCCAGATTAGCCTAAATAATTTAAAAGGGCCCACTGGATTGTATTTTGTGGCGAAATGTGTTCATCAAACATAAATTTAGGCATTAAATAAGTTGATTGCTAACAAAACAAAATCTGTGTGAGGCTAAAGATTTGTTGTGTCATTTCAGTCATCCCTTGTCACTTCGTGCATGTCCAGACATACATATGGGCCCAAGACATAAGTTAAGAAGTTAAAAAAATGGTGAAATATATAATTATTGGAGACTTGTGGCAAAGGTCAGGGATGTAACGGGGGAGCAGAGGGGCTGGGTGGCATGCCCCCCCCCCCCCCCCCAAGATTCTTTAACAATATAAAAGCCTGTAATATTTTGTATACCGGTACATGAAATGTTTTTTGACTTTGTGTACAGGTGTGCCCCCACCCCAGACAAAAAGTAGACCCTAGTTTTGAACCTGCCAAAAGTTTTAGATCTAACCATAGGCCTATACAGACCCATTGACAGTTTTTAACGGAAGTGGGGGAGGGCATTTTGCTCTATAAGTGATTCTGCATCGACATAGTCCTCTTAGCACTGGGGTGGGTGAAGGAGATCCATTCCACCACCGCTGCTGAAGTATACGGGGCCTCCTTGATGAAATTTTGGATATTTTTGTAACGTTGTTCCAGTCCCCTCTACCCCTTCCCACCCCCCCCCCCCCCCTCCCCCAACAAAAACACATACACCATATACACGTATGCACCATTTGGGGGAAAAATCTGGTTATTTAAACTTAATTTTCAATTTTTTCGGGTGTGGTTACAGATCAAAGGTCGTCTTGGGAATTTCAATTTTTTGGGAGCAGTTGTTATATGAAACCATGATGAATTGTGAAGAAATAAATACAGTCATTTCCTTTATTGTTACATTTCATGTATTTGATCCCAGAAAATTGTTTATAGCATAACTCAAGTCAGCGTGTCAGTTGTACCGATAGGGTGGTACTTTGTGGTGAATCTATATTCCGATTGTGTTTTTCGTGATAAATGGATGAAGAGAAGTGTTTTCAAATGACAAACAATGCATTTATATATAACATCTTTTTATTAATAAGCAACATTTGAAAGTACATGTTGGGAAGAATGTTTATTTCCCAAACGAATATAGTCTTTCACAGCCGCTCAACAGAACATGTGTTATGCGAAGTCTGAGATGCAACGTTTTAAAGGTAATTTCGCTCCTAGTGCAGCTCGACCCATCGTGTTAAATTCAACAAGACAGCATCCGGTAGACACTGTGGGTAACCTGTATTTGACATAGTCTCAACACAGACACAGGGTACAGACAGTGTAGATTTGAAAACACCCATGGAGTGGAATCTCCACCCAGGTAATAGGCCCAACTATAGTTTAAAATTTTGAAAAGTTCCGGGCCGGTTTTGGAATTTATAAACTTAAATTCAGCTCTGGTATATCTGCTGAAACATACTTGTGTGGCGCATGCTTGGTTCACAGAACCTTTGCAGATTGTGTGAGAGGAAACTACACTCTGGGAGTGTTTGTGATATGGGTGATTCGCCTCACGGCTGTTTAGTTTCCTGCTTCCTTGAATTCTAGTATGAACATTATAGATAATAACCCTTCTTAATAAAACACAGGCAAACGAAATTCAGAAAGGTTTCTTTCAGCTCAAAAAAACAGCCGATGCTTTTCATGCCAACTCCCAATAAAATTGGATATGGTACAGAAGTCACACCTTCAGAATGTCAGTTAATTAACCCTTTACCTAACAAATTGGAAAAATTGCCCTGAAAATGAACCAAAGGAACCTCATCACAATTCAAAATATCTTGAGAATTTCCTAATCGAACCATACAAATATGGATATCATTAGAACCGGTTCTTCGAAGATGATTAATTGCAGTAGTTTGCTCCGTAATTAAGACCAGTGGCTAAAAGCTTCTAATGAGAGAGTCATCACAATGTGATTATGAGCAGACATACAATCAAACGACTTCTGATTATTATACAAAACTGTGTCGCCAGTAGTCCTTTGATGTGTTAATAGTAGTCCTTTGATGTGTTAATTTTAATTTAACAACGTCCCACACCCCAAAATATTAGTGTGATTTTACAGCCATAATGTTCAACTTACAGAAAGTTACCGCTTGGCTTATATATATAGAGAGGTATTGTGGAAATATAAATACAATTCTTATTACACAATACCACCTCCTCCCCCACACACAGACAAGTCTAAAGCCGATACATGTGAGCGTTCGGGCTGGGAGAGGGGATGGTGATGTGCAGCTCCACCCCCTCCGAGTTTTAAAAAAAAATGATTTCTTATCAACCTACTCACAATTGTTTACTACAGGCTTGCACTACAGTGGAAGTCCCTAACTCGGATAAAATACTCTCTATTTTTGTCTTTCCCAAGCAAGTTGGGAAAGAAAAGTGGTGCAAAAGCACCAATAAAAATAAGCCAAAACTGGGTCGAGTGCAACCGGCGCAGACCCAGTACGGGACGCTCTCTCCCAAGTACAACTCCACGACTTCCGTTGCCAGTGCGCATACCGTCTCTAAAGACTCATTCTTTTTAAAATCCGCTTCGTGTCGAGATGTTTTTGCACGCTTATCAGTGTTCCACCAACTCGATGTTTGATGATTCCTGATTCATTATACCACAGTGTATCCTTTGTATTCTCAGGAACAGTGTTTTATATTCTCTTTTTTCTATTATATGTCCATCATGTATATTTATTTGCTCTCTCTCGAGTCGCGCGCGAATTTCGCGGGCCACGCGGTTCGGACTTAGATTATTTCACAATTATTGTTAATGCTTTTTTTGCAAAATTTTTTAATTGTGTTAGAGTTAGGTGTCAGCGGGGTACCACTCCTACAGTGTTTCTTCTTTCTGTTGAGAGTAGTCTTCCTGTTGGGTGGTTCCCGGTCGGCCGACTGGGGTCTTTGTTTCTGTCACCTTTCTCTCTTTGGGGGTGTTCTGTTTTCTGATCTCACCTTCTCTGCTCCTCTCACCTCTTTCATGCCTAGGACAATTCCTTGTGGGCAGTGTCTGCTGCCTAAGCATGTGGACGATGTACATTCGTCGTGTTCCTCCTGCAATGGGTGTTCGGCCGAGCGGCCGTGTGGTGTCTGTGGAACATGGTCTTCCACCTTTTGGGCGTCTGTAAATCGTGTCGTTCGTTCTCGTGGCCGTGCCTCCCGCTCCCGCGGGAAAGGAGAACGTGGTCGTTCGGGGCCTCCCGAGCCGACTCTGTCTGGTGAGAGTTATTCCTCCTCCGTGGGGGATGTGCAGTCTTTTCCTGTGGTGGATACTGCGGGAGCCGTTGAGTGTTCTGGTGTAGAGATGCCTGGTTCCGGGACTACGGTCCCCCTCCAGTCGACATCTGAGGCTGTCACTAGGGTTGTGACTCCTCCTTCGGAGCCGAGCCGGTGTGCTCTCTCCATTATTTCACCAGCCTCAACGACTCTCGACGTATCTACTACTGCTGCTGGTCCGTCTGCTTCGTTGTCTGTTTCAGCCGGCCTCGGCTTTTCGCTGCAGGGGACTGCAGAACTGTCCGATACTGTAGACGTGGGATATCGGCCCCAGCCTTCCCTGACTTCAACTCGGCGAAGTCGGAAGGGGCTGCCGGCCGAGCCCATCGCTGTGGTCTCGTCGCCGTCGAGTACCACAGTTGTGTCTTTGGATTCGGATGTTCATAGTGGAAACACTATGAACTCCGTGGCGTTTCCGTCCGCTCACTCTGGTCACACGACCAGTTTTGGGGGACCAACGCCTTTTGTGCAGCCTGGACCTTCTGCCCCGCAGAGGTCCGCGGTGACTCTCATGAGTTCTCGCAATATTGATCCTCGGGGTGCATCGTACCCCTATACACGTCTGCCTTCAGATGTTTCGGCTGCCGCCCGTCGTCCCGCGTCGGGTGTTTTGGAGGATCGTGACCCTTCGCTGGTTAAGAGGGTCAGAGGTGAAGCCACTTTGCCGGTTCGCTCCCCTGTCGAACCGGTCGGTACAGGCAGTGAGCTTAGGGAGGCCCTCTCCTTACTCACTCAGGTTCTCTCAAAAAGCCTTCCTGTTGCTTCCAGCGAGGCTATGGGTGGTTTCCAGGCGCCTCCTATGGCGCCGCCTCCCGGGATTGGAAACAGGCCGGTTTCCGATTCCTCTGGTGTCCCGACACCATGGGAGGCGTCGGCTGGTTTGCCCACGATGGGCTATGTGTCTTCCGACTCTGGGGAGGAGTCCGACATGCTTGAGGTCGAGGGCCAGCAGTCTTCGGACTTGGGGGCGGCTCTTGACTTTGTGTTTGGGTTTCTGCCTGAGCTCAAACCTGCTAACCAGCCGACAGTGTCAGCCTGGCCGCGATCTTCGGTCGCGCGCCAACAGCCTATGGAGCAACCTGCTTCTGGGCGCCTTCGACCGTGCCAGTCGGTACAGGTGGTTGAAGCTTTTTCAGCATTGGATGCCAAGCTGAATTCCAAGGCTTTGATGACTTCGTTCTTCACCAGGGTTGACACCTTTTTGCCTCCTGTGCGTTATCGTTCCTACGATTCCGCCAATCCGTCAGTCTGCCAGACTTTGACGGTTCTGGATCAGGACTCCACTTCCCTCGGGCTTTCCAAGCCCAAGTCTGCCGTCATTCCAATGACGACTCTGGAGTCCACGTTGGGCTTATCTCGAGAGATGCTTGGCATGCTTTCTCTCTCAGATCACGTCGTCTCAGCTTTGGCTGCTTATCTGCCTCCAGATAAGTTTGACGAGGTACAGGCTCCTTTGCGTGTGCTGTCCAAGGCGCTTATGCACCTTACTCACACGCATGCCTGTAACACGGCCAATTTGGAATTAGTTCGAAGGGACGCTGTGCTGGACACAGGACGATCCCTTCCCGAGGAGCAGCGTGCTACTCTTCGATCTGCTTCTTTGGCAGGTCCGCAACTTTTCCATGGTTCCGTGTCAACGGTCCGGGATGACGTCCTACGTCATTCCAAAGATCAGCTGCTGTTTCGTCAGCTTGATCAGCCTTCTCGGGGAGGCAAGGGCCGTTCCAAGCCTAACAAGTACCCTTCTGCTTCCTCTGTGAAGCAAAAGGCTGGTCCTTCTGCCGCCGCCTCTCCTTCTTACTCACGGGGTAAAGGTAGGGGTCGGCAGAATCGAGGGAAGTCTCAGGATTCTTCATTTAGCAGAGGAGGTGGTTTCTCCTCTCGCGGGCCTCGTCGGGGCTCGAAATGAAGGTCCTCACCTCGACTCGTCCCAGGTTGGAGGAAGGATAGCAGAGTTTGCAGACCATTGGACCACCATCACATCCGATCCATGGGTGTTAGATGTTGTTCGGTCCGGGCTGCGCATATCCTTCCGACGGCACCCCCACTCTGTCAAGGGTGCCTCTTCCAACCACAGTTCCTTCAGACGTTTTACGTCGGGAACTTTTGTCCACGGAGATTGCCAATCTCCTGGCAAAGGGGGCGATCGAGGTCGTCAAGAACGTTCAGTCAGTGGGTTTCTATTCCCGCCTGTTCTTGGTGCCGAAGAAGGACGGCCGACTCCGACCGGTTATCGATCTGAGCATCCTGAACCAGTCTATCATTGCTCCCAAGTTCAGCATGGAGACTTTCAGGTCGGTCCGCCATTCAATTCACCAGGGAGATTTCGCCGCCAGCATCGACCTGCGAGACGCTTACTTCCACGTTCCGATGCATCGGGCGTCACGGAAGTATCTCAGGTTCGCTTTTCTGGGGCGAGTTGACCAGTTCAAGGCCATGCCTTTCGGCCTCAACCTGGCTCCTTGGGCGTTCACCAGACTGATGTCGCATGTGATAGCGTTCCATCGCACACAGTCCAGGGTGACTACTTCGGCATATCTGGACGATATCCTCCAGAGGCATTCCAATGCTGCCTTACTGGAATCGGATGTCGCCACTCTGTTGAGCTTGCTCACGTCGCTAGGATTCAGAGTCAACGAGGAGAAGTCGGACCTGGTCCCTTCTCAGTCGTTTTGTCATCTGGGGATGTCTTTCCAAACCAAATTCAATTTGGTGGCTGTTCCCCAGGCCAAGGCTGTCATTCTCTCAGCTTTTGCTCTGACTCTGTCCCAGTCCAGGTCCGCGACCGCTCGGAGTTTTCTCCGGCTGATCGGTCTCTGCGGTTCGGTGACGGATCTCATTCCTCTAGGTCGGCTGCGTGTCAGACCTCTCCAACACTTTCTGCTCAGTCGTTGGAGACCGAATGTAGATTCTCTGGATCAGGTGCTTCCGTTTCCGGACTCTCTGTATCCTCACCTTCTTCCCTGGACAGATGTTCAGTGGATTACGCAGGGTGTTCCGCTGGACTTACCCCCGTCTGATCGCGTCCTGACGGCAGATGCCAGCGATCTCGGATGGGGTGCGACGTTGGATCCTCTTGGTCTTTCCCTACACGGGCTGTGGGACCAGGATCAAGCAGCTCTACACATCAACCAGAAGGAGCTTCTTGCTCTTCTGAGTTTCAGGCAGTGGATCCCTCACTTGTCGAATCGCCAGGTCCTTCTACTATCCGACAATTCGACAGTGGTTGCTTACATTCGGAACCAGGGCGGCACGCACTCGCTTCCGATGTACGAGTTAGCTCGGGATCTTTTACTGCTCGCTCAGGAGGTTCACGCCGGGGTGGTTGTTCGTCACATTCCCGGTCGTCTGAACGTCCTAGCCGACTCCCTGTCCCGACAGGGCAGGGTTATTTCCACCGAGTGGATGCTTCACAGGGCAGTGTTCCAGTCGCTTTGCGATCTCTGGGGACGTCCCCACATCGATCTCTTTGCGACTCATTGGAACCATCAGGTGGACACTTTCGTGTCCCCGTGTCCAGATCCTCTGGCTTTTGCCGTGGACGCTCTGTCACTCGATTGGAACGGTCTAGTCGGCTACGCCTTCCCGCCGGTTCCGATTCTTCCTCAGGTTCTCGCCAAAATTCGAACCTGCAGTTGTCGAATCATTCTGATCGCTCCCCTGTCGCCTCAGCGGGTGTGGATCAATCAGCTCCGCTCGCTGATGGCGGCGGTTCCGGCACGTCTCCCGCTACGTCCCGACCTTCTTTGTCAAGGTCGCCCGAGGAGGTTTCACATCGACCCGACTTCATTGTGCCTTCACGCATATCTTTTGTCAGGTCCTGTCTCCTCCGTAGAGGTTTTTCGAGACGAGCAGTGGAGTGCATTTCTTCTTCAAGGAGGCACTCCACTGGTTTAGCTTATGCAGCTAAATGGAAGGTCTTCTGTCGATGGTGTGCTGATCACTCTGTTGATTATGCCAATCCTTCGATTTCACAGATTGCGGAGTTTCTGGTATATCTGTTTGATTCTCGGGGTCTCCAGCCTGTTACCATCAAGGGTTACAGGTCTATGCTTTCAGAGACTTTTTCTTATGTGGGGAAGCGTCGTATCGGCTCTAATCCTTACCTCTCCAAGCTTGTTCGGCACTTTTCTTTGAAAAGGCCTCGGACTTTGCAGCTTACTCCACGATGGAATCTTTCGTGGGTGCTGCTTTGCTTGGGGGGGGGGCGCCGTTCGAACCTTTATCCCAGGTGGATATGCAATTTCTCACATACAAGACGGCTTTTCTGATGGCATTTGCTTCGGCCAGATGGGTTAGTGAGCTTCACGCCCTCTCGGTTGACCCGGCCTTTTTTAGTAGTTCTCCCAACAGTGTTACTTTTACCACTGATTGCTCCTTTTTGGCTAAGAATCAGTTACCAGATACTACTCCTCCTCCTATCTGTATCAGGGCTCTTCCCTCTGTTGAGGGTACTCGCCCTTTGCTCTGTCCGGTCCGTGCTATTCGCATTTATCTTGATCGGACACGCTTCATACGGAAGGGCAGAAAACGTTTTTTTCTGTCTCTCATTCCGGGTCGACAGAAGATCTCTCCTCAATCCATTTCTCGATGGATTTGTCTTGCTATTCGTACGGCTTATAGTCGTTTAGCAGCTGGCGATTGTATTACCAATCGTATTTCTGCCCACGAGGTGCGGGCACTGTCTACCTCTTGGGCTTATTCTAACTCCGTCAAGTTGTCGGATGTTATGCAGGCAGCCTACTGGAGAAATGCTTCTACTTTCTCCACCTTTTATTTACGCCAGTTGCAGGAGCAGTCGGAGGACCTTTTTGCCTTGGGTCCTCTTTCTTCTGCTCAGGCTGTTGTCTGCCATAGCCATTAGGCTTCTTGAAGGTCAGTTTCAGCCTTGTGCTGTTACTGCCCTTTTTTTTCTGTCTGTGTGTCACACAGGCTCATATGTCTCTTTTCATTGTCCTTTACCAATGATTGCGACATTCTGGTTGATAAGCCTCGGGACCTCTTCCTTCTGCTTCACGGTTCCAGTGCACTAGGGTTATGTGGGGATTGGTTATGCGATTCCCTCCAGCCTTTTGTCTATTCAGCCTGTAGTAAACAATTGTGAGTAGGTTGATAAGAAATCTAAATTTTATAGTAAATTTCCTTTCTTATTATACCTACCACAATTGTTTACATGGAGGCCCTCCCGTCTTCTTTACGGGTAAAGAATCTTTCCTCCCCGCTGATCACATAACTCTAACGTTTTCGGATTCAAAAAGAATGAGTCTTTAGAGACGGTATGCGCACTGGCAACGGAAGTCGTGGAGTTGTACTTGGGAGAGAGCGTCCCGTACTGGGTCTGCGCCGGTTGCACTCGACCCAGTTTTGGCTTATTTTTATTGGTGCTTTTGCACCACTTTTCTTTCCCAACTTGCTTGGGAAAGACAAAAATAGAGAGTATTTTATCCGAGTTAGGGACTTCCACTGTAGTGCAAGCCTGTAGTAAACAATTGTGGTAGGTATAATAAGAAAGGAAATTTACTATAAAATTTAGATTTCTTAGGAAAGTTACACACTTGGGAGGGAGGGGGGGGGTGTAGCATAATTGAGCCCCTCCCCCCCCCCCCCCAAAAAAAAAGAGAAAAGATGAAGACTGTCCAAGCAATCGACGTTCACAAAGGAAAGCTTAGTTTACGCCCAACTTATCACTGGAGACGCGATATGAGAATTTTTTTGTATTGGTGCCGCCTGGTGTTTGTGCCTCGCTCAAATTAGCCTAGGTTGGTTGTTTTGTACAAGTGGTTGATTAGGTTTTGGATTCATGATTCCAAACTTTCAGTTGGATTCATTTTCAAGTTTCTTTTTAAAAAAATTTGGTTTTTGAACAAATGGCGTGGGGAAGAATTAACTCAGACTGAAATTAAATAAGACTTAAATTGGAAACTTGATCAGAAATAATTTTTCTCCCAGAATGCAAAATTTTTTTTCGGCAATTCAGGTTTCAAAATATTATGGAGATCTACATGCCCCCTCCCACTTTTCCCTTAGGGCCCAACAGAAGCTTTGCCCCCCCCCCCCCCCCCCCCCCCCCCCCCCCATTAAATGACCTGCTGATTCATTCAGGCCTTAGGGTATTCTGCATTCTACAATTCTGACAACAGACATGATTTCATGAAAATTCTGGGGCACTTTGCATCAGAATATCAAATGGACAAATAGGTATCAGGGCGTTGTGTTTCTCGGAGTTGGGAGAGAAGTCAAAGGGTATGGTGGTCTGGCTGTCTTAGGGGGTGCAAAAAGTGAACCAAAAGCTTCTCACATGTGAACCATAAGAAAAACAGCAGCTAACTGAAGTACCGTCATTATGATTATGAAGTGGTTAGTTTACATACGTACTTTCGGTTTCGGTTCTTACCTTAGTTCAGTTCCGGATGATCATGTTTGCTGGTGATTCAACATTCGAACGTTATCAATTAATAGTCAAATACATATATTTATTGATTTATTGGTGTTTAACGTCACATACTTATGCACAAAAATCGTAACCATGACAGTTTTACGGGTGGAGGAAGCCGGAGTACCCAGAGAGAACCACCAAGTATCGACGAGCAACTGTTAGCTCCTCAACATTCTAACTCTGTTCAAGCTACGCTCAAGCAGGGTTACAGAGTCAATACATGTACTATCGCCAATAATTTGGTTTAAGTAAGTGAAAACATGAAAAATATTTGTGATACAGAAAAAAACTCTGCCACATACAGTTATTTAATTTAATGTCGAGTGCAATGAACATGACCAAGGATGATACGTGGCTAATTTTAACAACAGTCATCTCATTCACTGCGCGACATTAATGATGCCAGCGATTGAATGTGCATTGCATTTTATGATTTTCAACTATTGTTTATAACCAGAGTGAAACGTTATGCATGTTCCAGGTACATGCGAGTTCCTACTATTCCTTTCATTTGTAACCACAACACATAAATGAAATATAAACGATAACCGCGCTTACATAAACCCAACATGAACTCAATTTGCCATGGTTACAGTTCCGGTTCTGCCGCATTTACTACTACAAGTTAAATCGGCTTGTACTGTAAATGTAAATTACATATTCGCCAGGTACACTCCCACTGACTCATGGAAGTTTTGAACGTGACTAGAATTGTTAAGGCCATGATTCCATCTCTAATCCAAATTTAAGCAGTCCTCAGGGCATTGCTTTTCAAGTGTCGAGGATTTTTCTCCTTTTCATATGCAATTTCCAAAATGTTTCCCCCACTGGGCTGAACCATGGTCCAACCGGTGCGTCATATGGACCCTTACGCATTATGATCATGGACCACCACCTCATCCTGCTGCAACTGCAGGGGGGGGGGGGGGATTCAGAGTGGGCACACCCTCGAATCAGTACCCTCTTACAATGCCCTGGAGATAAATGGATGATAAATAAACACAGGGTATAAGCTGGCTATTGCCCTGACAGGAATTATATACCAGAATGTTGCCCTGAACAGCTAGGGCACACTGGGCACCTGACATATCATGGTCTTGTACAACTTCCATCTCCGTTCATACACCCGAGTATGGGGCTGTGTGGTGAGATATATGCAGGGCAGTATGCACTGAAGTAGGGAAGAATGATGATACCCCACACCCGATATTTCTTATCAACCTACTCACAATTGTTTACTACAGGCTTGCACTACAGTAGAAGTCCCTAACTCGGATAAAATACTCTCTATTTTTGTCTTTCCCAAGCAAGTTGGGAAAGAAAAGTGGTGCAAAAGCACCAATAAAAATAAGCCAAAACTGGGTCGAGTGCAACCGGCGCAGACCCAGTACGGGACGCTCTCTCCCAAGTACAACTCCACGACTTCCGTTGCCAGTGCGCATATACCGTCTCTAAAGACTCATTCTTTTTAAAATCCGCTTCGTGTCGAGATGTTTTTGCACGCTTATCAGTGTTCCACCAGCTCGATGTTTGATGTTTCCTGATTCATTATACCACAGTGTATCCTTTGTATTCTCAGGAACAGTGTTTTATATTCTCTTTTTTCTATTATATGTCCATAATGTATATTTATTTGCTCTCTCTCGGGTCGCGCGCGATTTTCGCGGGCCACGCGGTTCGGACTTAGATTTTCACAATTATTGTTCATGCTTTTTTTGCAAATTTTTCTAATTGTGTTAGAGTTAGGTGTCAGCGGGGTACCACTCCTACAGTGTTTCTTCTTTCTGTTGAGAGTAGTCTTCCTGTTGGGTGGTTCCCGGTCGACCGTCTGGGGTCTTTGTTTCTGTCACCTTTCTCTCTTTGGGGGTGTTCTGTTTTCTGATCTCACCTTCTCTGCTCCTCTCACCTCTTTCATGCCTAGGACAATTCCTTGTGGGCAGTGTCTGCTGCCTAAGCATGTGGACGATGTACATTCGTCGTGTTCCTCCTGTAATGGGTGTTCGGCCGAGCGGCCGTGTGGTGTCTGTGGAACATGGTCTTCCACCTTTTGGGCGTCAGTAAATCGTGTCGTTCGTTCTCGTGGCCGTGCCTCCCGCTCCCGCGGGAAAGGAGAACGTGGTCGTTCGGGGCCTCCCGAGCCGACTTTGTCTGGTGAGAGTTATTCCTCCTCCGTGGGGGATGTGCAGTCTTTTCCTGTGGTGGATACTGCGGGAGCCGTTGAGTGTTCTGGTGTAGAGATGCCTGGTTCCGGGACTACGGTCCCCCTCCAGTCGACATCTGAGGCTGTCACTAGGGTTGTGACTCCTCCTTCGGAGCCGAGCCGGTGTGCTCTCTCCACTTTTTCACCAGCCTCAACGACTCTCGACGTATCTACTACTGCTGCTGGTCCGTCTGCTTCGTTGTCTGTTTCAGCCGGCCTCGGCTTTTCGCTGCAGGGGACTGCAGAACTGTCCGATACTGTAGACGTGGGATATCGGCCCCAGCCTTCCCTGACTTCAACTCGGCGAAGTCGGAAGGGGCTGCCGGCCGAGCCCATCGCTGTGGTCTCGTCGCCGTCGAGTACCACAGTTGTGTCTTTGGATTCGGATGTTCATAGTGGAAACACTATGAACTCCTTGGCGTTTCCGTCCACTCACTCTGGTCACACGACCAGTTTTGGGGGACCAACGCCTTTTGTGCAGCCTGGACCTTCTGCCCCGCAGAGGTCCGCGGTGACTCTCATGAGTTCTCGCAATATTGATCCTCGGGGTGCATCGTACCCCTATACACGTCTGCCTTCAGATGTTTCGGCTGCCGCCCGTCGTCCCGCGTCGGGTGTTTTGGAGGATCGTGACCCTTCGCTGGTTAAGAGGGTCAGAGGTGAAGCCACTTTGCCGGTTCGCTCCCCTGTCGAACTGGTCGGTACAGGCAGTGAGCTTAGGGAGGCCCTCTCCTTACTCACTCAGGTTCTCTCAAAGAGCCTTCCTGTTGCTTCCAGCGAGGCTATGGGTGGTTTCCAGGCGCCTCCTATGGCGCCGCCTCCCGGGATTGGAAACAGGCCGGTACCGGTTCCTCTGGTGTCCCGACACCATGGGAGGCATCGGCTGGTTTGCCCACGATGGGCTATGTGTCTTCCGACTCTGGGGAGGAGTCCGACATGCTTGAGGTCGAGGGCCAGCAGTCTTCGGACTTGGGGGCGGCTCTTGACTTTGTGTTTGGGTTTCTGCCTGAGCTCAAACCTGCTAACCAGCCGACAGTGTCAGCCTGGCCGCGATCATCGGTCGCACGCCAACAGCCTATGGAGCAACCTGCTTCTGGGCGCCTTCGACCATGCCAGTCGGTACAGGTGGTTGAGGCTTTTTCAGCATTGGATGCCAAGCTGAATTCCAAGGCTTTGAAGACTTCGTTCTTCACCAGGGTTGACACCTTTTTGCCTCCTGTGCGTTATCGTTCCTACGATTCCGCCAATCCGTCAGTCTGCCAGACTTTGACGGTTCTGGATCAGGACTCCACTTCCCTCGGGCTTTCCAAGCCCAAGTCTGCCGTCATTCCAATGACGACTCTGGAGTCCACGTTGGGCTTATCTAGAGAGATGCTTGGCATGCTTTCTCTCTCAGATCACGTCGTCTCAGCTTTGGCTGCTTATCTGCCTCCAAATAAGTTTGACGAGGTACAGGCTCCTTTGCGTGTGCTGTCCAAGGCGCTTATGCACCTTACTCACACTCATGCCTGTAACACGGCCAATTTGGAATTAGTTCGAAGGGACGCTGTGCTGGACACAGGACGATCCCTTCCCAAGGAGCAGCGTGCTACTCTTCGATCTGCTTCTTTGGCAGGTCTGCAACTTTTCCATGGTTCCGTGTCGACGGTCCGGGATGACGTCCTACGTCATTCCAAAGATCAGCTGCTGTTTCGTCAGCTTGATCAGCCTTCTCGGGGAGGCAAGGGCCGTTCCAAGCCTAACAAGTACCCTTCTGCTTCCTCTGTGAAGCAAAAGGCTGGTCCTTCTGCCGCCGCCTCTACTTCTTACTCACGGGGTAAAGGTAGGGGTCGGCAGAATCGAGGGAAGTCTCAGGATTCTTCATTTAGCAGAGGAGGTGGTTTCTCCTCTCGCGGGCCTCGTCGGGGCTCGAAATGAAGGTCCTCACCTCGACTCGTCCCAGGTTGGAGAAAGGATAGCAGAGTTCGCAGACCATTGGACCACCATCACATCCGATCCATGGGTGTTAGATGTTGTTCGGTCCGGGCTGCGCATATCCTTCCGACGGCACCCCACTCTGTCAAGGGTGCCTCTTCCAACCACAGTTCCTTCAGACGTTTTACGTCGGGAACTTTTGTCCACGGAGATTGCCAATCTTCTGGCAAAGGGGGCGATCGAGGTCGTCAAGAACGTTCAGTCAGTGGGTTTCTATTCCCGCCTGTTCTTGGTGCCGAAGAAGGACGGCCGACTCCGACCGATTATCGATCTGAGCATCCTGAACCAGTCTATCATTGCTCCCAAGTTCAGCATGGAGACTTTCAGGTCGGTCCGCCAATCAATTCACCAGGGAGATTTCGCAGCCAGCATCGACCTGCGAGACGCTTACTTCCACGTTCCGATGCATCGGGCGTCACGGAAGTATCTCAGGTTCGCTTTTCTGGGGCGAGTTTACCAGTTCAAGGCCATGCCTTTCGGCCTCAACCTGGCTCCTTAGGCGTTCATCAGACTGATGTCGCATGTGATAGCGTTCCATCACACACAGTCCAGGGTGACTACTTCGGCATATCTGGACGATATCCTCCAGAGGCATTCCAATGCTGCCTTACTGGAATCGGATGTCGCCACTCTGTTGAGCTTGCTCACGTCGCTAGGATTCAGAGTCAACGAGGAGAAGTCGGACCTGGTCCCTTCTCAGTCGTTTTGTCATCTGGGGATGTCTTTCCAAACCAATTTCAATTTGGTGGCTGTTCCCCAGGCCAAGGCTGTGATTCTCTCAGCTTTTGCTCTGACTCTGTCCCAGTCCAGGTCCGCGACCGCTCGGAGTTTTCTCCGGCTGATCAGTCTCTGCGGTTCGGTGACGGATCTCATTCCTCTAGGTCGGCTGCGTGTCAGACCTCTCCAACACTTTCTGCTCAGTCGTTGGAGACCGAATGTAGATTCTCTGGATCAGGTGCTTCCGTTTCCGGACTCTCTGTATCCTCACCTTCTTCCCTGGACAGATGTTCAGTGGATTACGCAGGGTGTTCCGCTGGACTTACCCACGTCCGATCGCGTTCTGACGGCAGATGCCAGCGATCTCGGATGGGGTGCGACGTTGGATCCTCTCGGTCTTTCCCTACACGGGATGTGGGACCAGGATCAAGCAGCTCTACACATCAACCAGAAGGAGCTTCTTGCTCTTCTTCTGAGTTTCAGGCAGTGGATCCCTCACCTGTCAAATCGCCAGGTCCTTCTACTATCCGACAATTCGACAGTGGTTGCTTACATTCGGAACCAGGGCGGCACGCACTCGCTTCCGATGTACGAGTTAGCTCGGGATCTTTTACTGCTCGCTCAGGAGGTTCACGCCGGAGTGGTTGTTCGTCACATTCCCGGTCGTCTGAACGTCCTAGCCGACTCCCTGTCCCGACAGGGCAGGGTTATTTCCACCGAGTGGATGCTTCACAGGGCAGTGTTCCAGTCGCTTTGCGATCTCTGGGGACGTCCCCACATTGATCTCTTTGCGACTCGTTGGAACCATCAGGTGGACACTTTCGTGTCCCCGTGTCCAGATCCTCTGGCTTTTGCCGTGGACGCTCTGTCACTCGATTGGAACGGTCTAGTCGGCTATGCCTTCCCGCCGGTTCCGATTCTTCCTCAGGTTCTCGCCAAAATTCGAACCTGCAGTTGTCGAATCATTCTGATCGCTCCCCTGTCGCCTCAGCGGGTGTGGATCAATCAGCTCCGCTCGCTGATGGCGGCGGTTCTGGCACGTCTCCCGCTACGTCGCGACCTTCTTTGTCAAGGTCGCCCGAGGAGGTTTCACGTTGACCCGACTTCATTGTGCCTTCACGCATATCTTTTGTCAGGTCCTGTCTCCTCCGTAGAGGTTTTTCGAGACGAGCAGTGGAGTGCATTTCTTCTTCAAGCAGGCACTCCACTGGTTTAGCTTATGCAGCTAAATGGAAGGTCTTCTGTCGATGGTGTGCTGATCACTCTGTTGATTATGCCAATCCTTCGATTTCACAGATTGCGGAGTTTCTGGTATATCTGTTTGATTCTCGGGGTCTCCAGCCTGTTACCATCAAGGGTTACAGGTCTATGCATTCAGAGACTTTTTCTTATGTGGGGAAGCGTCGTATCGGCACTAATCCTTACCTCTCCAAGCTTGTTCTGCACTTTTCTTTGAAAAGGCCTCGGACTTTGCAGCTTACTCCACGATGGAATCTTTCGTAGGTGCTGCTTTGCTTGGGGGGGTGGGGGGGGGGGGGGGGGGGGCGCCGTTCGAACCTTTATCCCAGGTGGATATGCAATTTCTCACATATAAGACGGCTTTTCTGATGGCATTTGCTTCGGCCAGATGGGTTAGTGAGCTTCACGCCCTCTCGGTTGACCCGGCCTTTTTTAGGAGTTCTCCCAACAGTGTTACTTTTACCACTGATTGCTCCTTTTTGGCTAAGAATCAGTTACCAGATACTACTCCTCCTCCTATCTGTATCAGGGCTTTTCCCTCTGTTGAGGGTACTCGCCCTTTGCTCTGTCCGGTCCGTGCTATTCGCATTTATCTTGATCGGACACGCTTCATACGGAAGGGCAGAAAACGTTTTTTTTCTGTCTCTCATTCCGGGTCGACAGAAGATCTCTCCTCAATCCATTTCTCGATGGATTTGTCTTGCTATTCGTACGGCTTATAGTCGTTTAGCAGCTGGCGATTGTATTACCAATCGTATTTCTGCCCACGAGGTGCGGGCACTGTCTACCTCTTGGGCTTATTCTAACTCCGTCAAGTTGTCGGATGTTATGCAGGCAGCCTACTGGAGAAATGCTTCTACTTTCTCCACCTTTTATTTACGCCAGTTGCAGGAGCAGTCGGAGGTCCTTTTTGCCTTGGGTCCTCTTTCTTCTGCTCAGGCTGTTGTCTGCCATAGCCATTAGGCTTCTTGAAGGTCAGTTTCAGCCTTGTGCTGTTACTGCCCTTTTTTCTGTCTGTGTGTCACACAGGCTCATATGTCTCTTTTCATTGTCCTTTACCAATGATTGCGACATTATGGTTGATAAGCCTCGGGACCTCTTCCTTCTGCTTCACGGTTCCAGTGCACTAGGGTTATGTGGGGGTTGGTTATGCGATTCCCTCCAGCCTTTTGTCTATTCAGCCTGTAGTAAACAATTGTGAGTAGGTTGATAAGAAATCTAAATTTTATAGTAAATTTCCTTTCTTATTATACCTACCACAATTGTTTACATGGAGGCCCTCCCGTCTTCTTTACGGGTAAAGAATCTTTCCTCCCCGCTGATCACATAACTCTAACGTTTACGGATTCAAAAAGAATGAGTCTTTAGAGACGGTATATGCGCACTGGCAACGGAAGTCGTGGAGTTGTACTTGGGAGAGAGCGTCCCGTACTGGGTCTGCGCCGGTTGCACTCGACCCAGTTTTGGCTTATTTTTATTGGTGCTTTTGCACCACTTTTCTTTCCCAACTTGCTTGGGAAAGACAAAAATAGAGAGTATTTTATCCGAGTTAGGGACTTCCACTGTAGTGCAAGCCTGTAGTAAACAATTGTGGTAGGTATAATAAGAAAGGAAATTTACTATAAAATTTAGATTTTTTGGTACTTATGGGCCTGGCTGGAAACACAAACAAAATCTTCATGGTTCTTTCGGTACGCACTTGCGTCAATTCCTTGTTTTTTTTGTTTTTTTCCTACTTTCAATTTGGTGCCAGGTAGTTTCCAAGATATAACAGCGCTCACAATTGGTCAAGCTGGTGCATTGCTTCATGGGATTTTATCATTCTGCATCATACTATGTATGACCCTGGGTCATACATTGTGAATTTAGTATGATACTTAAATAAGCGATGTATGACCCAGCATCATGCAAGTTGAATCTGCATCATACTATGTATGACTCTGGGTCATACATTGTGAATTTATTATGATACTTAAATAAACAATGTATGACCCAGCATTGTGCAACTTGAACCTGCTTCATACTATGTATGACCCTGGGTCATACATTGTGAATTTAGTATGATACTTAAATAAGCGATGTATGACTCAGCATCGTGCAACTTGAACCTGCATCATACCATGTATGACCCTGGATCATACATTGTGAATTTAGTATGATACCAAAATAAGTGATGTATGACCCAGCATCGTGCAAGTTGAACCTGCATCATACTATGTATGACCCTGGGTCAAACATTGCGAATTTAGTATGATACTTAAATAAGCGATGTATGACCCAGCGTCGTGCAAGTTGAACCTGCATCATACTATGTATGACCCTGGGCCATACATTGTGAATATAGTATGATACTTAAATACATGATGTATGATCCAGCATCGTGCAAGTTGAACCTGCATCATACTATGTATGGCCCTGGGTCATACATTGTGAATTTAGTATGATACTTAAATAAGCAGTGTATGACCCAGCATCGTGCAAGTTGAACCTGCATCATGCTATTCACATACAAGAGGGTCATAATCTTTAATTTAGTATAATAGTAAAATAATTAAGTATGCTACTTAAATAAGCGATGTATGACCCTGCATCATATCAGTCGAACCTGCATCATACTCGCTTAATTAAGTATGATACTTAAATAAGCGATGTATGACCCAGCATCGTACAAGTTGAACCTGCATCATGCTATTCGCGTACAAGGGGGTCATAATTTCTAATTTAGTATGATAGTAAAATAATTAAGTATGATACTAAAATAATATAGTATGACCCTTAAATAATTCTGTATGATACTTAATTAATTTAGTATGATACTTAATTATTTTAGCATCATACTATATTAATTAAGTATCATACTTAAATAAAGCATTTTACCCTAATCGTACGTCATACATTTGCAACAAAATATTGATGGCAAAAATATGCAACAGTGACAAAGACTTTTTTGTTAGTGAAGCAAAGGGATCGGCAATAATTGATACTGCATGTTCACGCACAGTGTGAAGAAAAAATGGTTAAAACATTATATTGATGCTTTTAAGTTCTACTGATAAACAGCATGTCTCTAAATTTACTAGTCACTGTGGTTTCAAATTTGGTGATGGGTCAAAAGTTTTTTTCATTTGAAAGAGTAATTATTCCAGCTCAAATTGTTGACACTTGCAACAACTGATGTTGTGAAATCAAACATTCCATTACTTATTAGTAAAGAATCTCTTAAGAGGTCTAATACAATTCTGAATTTAAATAATGACAATGCATCCATATTTGGTAAAGATATTCATTTGGAATTCACATCAAGCAGTCATTATTGTGTGGACTTGAGAAACACATTAGCAGATGAATTTATTAACTAAAATAAAGATTATAATGTACTCTTTATGAAATTTGAGGAACTAAATGAGAATGATAAACTTAAAACTTTAGAGAAATTGCACAAGCAGTTTGGTCATGCATAAAAAATGACTAACAAAGCTTTTAAAAAGTGACTGCTACTGACTATCAGATATTTAAATTAGTTGAAAAAGTGGTAACGGAAAGTAAACTCTGTTTTAAGCTCGAAAAATCTGCTTATAAACCTGTAGAGGGTCTTCTGGTGGCATCAGAATTCAACAAAATTGTTGCAGGTGACTTACATCAGGTAGAATCAAATATATGGTATCTCCATATCATTGATCTTTTCAAAAGATTTGGTGTAGGGTGTACAGTAATATTCAAAACCTCCTCAGTTTTTAGCTCACCTGAGCGAAGCTCAAGGGGAGCTTTACTAATCACTTTCTGTCCGGCGTCCGTCGTCCGTCCGGCGTTAACTTTACATTATCGACTTCTCCTCCTAAACCACTAGCCCAATTTTATTCAAATGTTGGCTAAATGTTTATTACCTAATGCCAATTCAGATTTGTTCAAATGAAGTTGCCCCTCCTCCTGGGTGGTGCCACGCCCCCAAGGGGCACCAAAATCTTTGTAAATCTTCTTCTCATGAACCAGCAGTAGCAAAGACTTGATATTTGATGTGCAGCTTCCTTTTGAGGTGTAGACTCAGATTTGTTCAAGAGAAGTTTGTGGGGCTATACTTGGCGTCGTTATGGGAGGGGCAAAATTTTTTGCCCTGCCCAAAATTTCTATTTTCCAAAC
Organism: Pictodentalium vernedei; assembly: GCA_031216915.1. Taxonomy (NCBI): domain Eukaryota; kingdom Metazoa; phylum Mollusca; class Scaphopoda; order Dentaliida; family Dentaliidae; genus Pictodentalium; species Pictodentalium vernedei. The sequence goes on from CM062296.1 coordinate 556,886,821, forward strand.
CGAGAGGCTGATTTGAACCAAATTTTATGTGAGGGCTTATTGGGTCATGAGTACTTGATTTATGCAAAAAAAAAATTTCCCGCAGCCCCGTGGGAACCGTAGGAGCTAAAAATAGAAAAAATTTAAAACGCCCATATCTCCAAAACTGCACGGCACTGAGAATTTTTATTTGGTGTGCAGCTTCCTTAGGACCAACAGAAAGGATTGGTAAAAAAAAATTGCCATCGGTTTTATCATAGGGTACAGTTTCGGGACTTTTGAAAAAGTGCTGAGTCAGCACTTTTTAACACTGTAGGCAATGGGAAAAACATTAAAAAATCTTCTTCTCCAGATCCAGCAGGCAGAATCTTTTGATATTTGGTATGCAACATTGTAGGGTGGATCTGATTCAAGTTTGTTCAAATCGGCCCCCTGGGTTCATATTTGGGCTCAGTATAGGAGCCCGATTTCGAACTTAGTGCATTTCAGGCTAATTTCTTAAAAAATCTTCTTCTCCAGATCCAGCAGGCAGAATCTTTTGATATTTGGTATGCAACATTGTGGGGTGGATCTGATTCAATTTTGTTCAAATCGGCCCCCCTGGGTTTATATTTGGGCTCAGTATAGGAGCCCAAATTCGAATTTAGTGCATTTCAGGCAAGTTTCTTCAAAAATCTTCTTCTCCAGATCCAGCAGGCAGAATCTTTTGATATTTGGTATGAAACGTTGCGGGGTAGATCTGATTCAAGTTTGTTCAAATCGGCCCCCTGGATTCATATTTGGGCTTACTATAGAAGCCCGAATTCGAACTTAGTGCATTCAGGCAAATTTCTTAAAAAATCTTCTTCTCCAGATCCAGCAGGCAGAATCTTTTCATATTTGGTAAGCAACATTGTGGGGTGGATCTGATTCAAGATTGTTCAAATCGGCCCCCTGGGTTAATATTTGGGCTCAGTATAGGAGCCCGATTTCGAATTTAGTGCATTTCAGGCAAATTTCTTAAAAAATCTTCTTCTCCAGATCCAGCAGGCAGAATCTCTTGATATTTGGTATGCAACATTGTAGGGTGGATCTGATTCAAGTTTGTTCAAATCGGCCCCCTGGGTTCATATTTGGGCTCAGTATAGGAGCCCGATTTCGAACTTAGTGCATTTAGGCAAATTTCTTAAAAAATCTTCTTCTCCAGATCCAGCAGGCAGAATCTTTTGATATTTGGTATGCAACATTGTGGGGTGGATCTGATTCAAGTTTGTTCAAATCGGCTTCCTAGATTCATATTTGGGCTCACTATAGAAGCTCGAATTTGAACTTAGTGCATTTCATGCAAATTTCTTAAAAAATCTTCTTCTCCAGATCCAGCAGGCAGAATCTTTTCATATTTGGTAAGCAACATTGTGGGGTGGATCTGATTCAAGTTGTTCAAATTATAAATGTTTAGTACCATGGGATACATCACATATAATACGGGTTTTTTTCTCGTGCGTAAATTATGCAAATTAGACTGACTTTGATTTATTTAGTGTTACTTTCAGAGCTGTAAGTGCCAAGCTGCTATGGCTCGGGCTAGAGGACGTATTTATGAACCGATCTTTACGGAACTTCTTGGGTACCTTTGTTATGACTGTGGGACGAGAACGAGTGTTTTTGGGTGCGGTCCGAAATTCAAGATGGCTGCCAGCTGCCATTTTGTACTGACAATGCAGAAATCTGTTTTTTGTACAGAACTTCCATATGAAAGCTCTGATTTGAATAATTTTTTGTATGAATGTTTAGTACCATGGGATACATCACATATAATACGGGTTTTTTTCTCGTGCGTAAATTATGCAAATTAGACTAACTTTGATGTTTTTTTGTGTAACTTTCAGCACTGTAAGTGCAAATGCCAATACGGCTCGGGCTAGAGGCCGTATTTATGAACCGATCTTTACAAAACTTCTTGGGTACCTTTGTTATCACCGTGGGACGAGAACGAGTGTTTTGGGGTCCGGTCCGAAATTCAAGATGGCCGATGGCAGCCATTTTGTACGAAATTTGGTGCAATCAGATTTTTGCACAGAACTTCCATATGAAAGCGCTGATTTGAATAATTTTTTGTGTGAATGTTTAGTACCATGGATACATCACATATAATACAGGTTTTTTCTCGTGCAGAAATTATGCAAATTAGATGAACTTTGATTTTTTCAGTGCTGCTTACACACAGTAAGTACACATGTCAATATGGCTCGGGCTAGAGTCTGTATTTATGAACCGATCTTCACGAAACGTCTTGGGTACCTTTGTTATCACCTTGGGACAGGAACGAGTGTTTCTGGGTGCGGTCCTAAATTCAAGATGGCTGCCAGTGGCCATTTTGTATCGAAATTAGGTCTAATCAGTTTTTTGTACACAACTTCTATACGGCTCAGGCTAGATGCCATATTTATGAACTGATCTTTACGAAACTTCTTGGGTACCTTTGTTATTACCGTGGGATGAGAACGAGTGTTTTTGGGTGTGGTCCGAAATTCAAGATGGCCACCAGCAGCCATTTTGTACCAAAATTAGTGCAATCAGTCTTTTGTACAGAACTTCTGTATGAAAGTTCTGATTTGAATAAATTTTTGTATGAATGTTTAGTAACATGGAATACATCACATATAGTACTGGTTTTTTTCTCGTGCAGAAATTATGCAAATTTGATGAACTTTAATTTATTCACTGCTACTTATACTCTGTAAGTGCACATGTCAATACGGCTCGGGCAAGAGGCTGTATTTATGAACCGATCTTCACAAAACTTCTTGGGTACCTTTGTTATCACCTTGGGACGAGAACGAGTGTTTCTGGGCGCGGTCCAAAATTCAAGATGGCTGCCAGTGGCCATTTTGTACCGAAATTATGTCCAATCAGTTTTTTGTCACAACTTCTACACAGCTCATATTTGTGAACTGATCTTCACGAAACTTCTTGGGTACCTTTGTTTTCACCTTGGGACAGGGATGAGTGTGTTTTGGGGTGCCTTTGTTATCACTGTGCTATGAGAACAAATATTTTGGGGTTCAGTCAGACCCACTCTGGGACTCAAAGATTTCTTTTCTAGTTTAGCATCTGACTGTCACCCACCTTTACAATACTTTACCTATACATTTGTTACAGGCAACACTCAGTATTTATGTTCAGACCATTACAATACTTTATATGTACCTTTGTTATCAGGTCATTACCTAGATGTTTGTCATTGCTGTGTCACATACTATACATGTACATGTCTTTGTCTTGACAAGTTGAGCTACAGTGTCATTGACACTTTCATTATGAAAGAAAAAAAAAAGTGCCTAATTGGCCCCTGGTGGGGGCAGGGGATAACAGGGGGGGGGGGGGGGGGGGGGGGGAGTACGTAAGTTTAAAAAAAGGTTCCGCATGTAGTGACTGTAAATAGTTCAAAATGCATATTGGAGAAAAGAAGAAAAAAAAGCCTAATTGGGGGTTAGGTGGGGGTAGGGGGTGGGGGTGTTTGTCTGGGTTTTTAACCACAAACTTGGAGTCATCCTACCAAGCTACAATGAAATCCCTTCTTAATTATGGCCTGTGGAATGTTCTAAAGGTTTTTGGGCTTCGGGCCTCTGTTGCCATCACAGTTGCCCAAAAGGGGACGTTCTCATCTAGACATTATATGAAGTCAACCTATCAAGTTACAATGAAATCCCTCCATAAATATGACATGTAGACTGTGCTAAAGGTTTTCGGGTTTCGGGCCCCTGTTGCCATCACAGTTGCCCAAAAGGGGACGTTCTCATCTAGACATTATATGAAGTCAACCTATCAAGTTACAATGAAATCCCTCCATAAATATGACATGTAGACTGTGCTAAAGGTTTTCGGGCTTCGGGCCCCTGTTGCCATCACAGTTGCCCAAAAGGGGACGTTCTCATCTAGACATTATATGAAGTCAACCTATCAAGTTACAATGAAATCCCTCCATAAATATGACATGTAGACTGTGCTAAAGGTTTTCGGGCTTCGGGCCCCTGTTGCCATCACAGTTGCCCAAAAGGGGACGTTCTCATCTAGACATTATATGAAGTCAACCTATCAAGTTACAATGAAATCCCTCCATAAATATGACGTGTAGATTGTGCAAAAGGTTTTCGGGCTTGGGCAGCCATCATGGTTGAATGATCGCAACCAAAAGGGGATATTCTCATCTGGGCATCATGTGGATTGATCCTACAAAGTTACAATGAAATCCTTTCATAAATATGACCTGTAGACTGGGCTGAAGGTTTTCGGGCTTTGGGCACCTGCAGCCGTCACAGTTGCCCAATCACGTCCAAAAGGGGACTTTCTCATGTAGACATTATATGAAGTCAACCTATCAAGTTACAATGAAATCCCTCCATAAATATGACCTGTAGACTGTGCTAAAGGTTTTGGGGTTTTGGGCTCGGGCAGTCGTGACGGTTGATAGATCACACCCAAATGGGGAAATTTTCATGTAGACATCATACAGAGTCATCATATCAAGTTACAATGAAATCTGTCCATATTAAACATGACCTGCAGACTGTGCTAAAAGTTTTTGGGTTTCGGGCTTGGGCAGCTATCACGGTTGACAGATCATGCCCAAACGGGGACGTTCTCATCTAGGCATTATACAGAGGCATTCTATGAAGTTGCAATGAAATCCCTTCATAAATATGACCTGTAGACTGTGCTAATGGTTTTCGGGTTTTAGGCTCGGGCAGCCATCCCGGTTGACCGATCACAACCAAAAGGGGACATTCTCATGTAGACATGACCTAAAACCTGCATATGAAATTTCGTGATGATCGGACAAGAACTACTGGCTATAGCCTGTACTTAAAGGTTGAATAAAAAACTTTAACCACAAACTTTAACCAAAACTCCAAATGTCAACTGAACAGGAAAAGAAAAAAAAACAAAAAAAACACTTGAACCTTCAGTAAAAAACTTTAACCACAAACTTTAACCAAAACTCTAAATATTAACAGATGGACAGATGGATGGATGGACGGACAAAAGTCATTACTGTAAACAGTCGGGCTAAAAATGAAGTCAGTGGGTTGAGATTTGCAAATAAACGTGTTATTCAGGGTGAAAAAGATTTTGAAATTTTTAGGCTTTCCCAAACCCAGTTTGGGAAAGACTATTGTTATTCTTCTTTTTCAGAATTTTTCTTCTCTATTTTTTTTTTTTTTTCTCCCTGAATTTTGTCTGTTGAACTGCTCGAAAACAAGCTGTACGATTTTGACCAAATTTGGCACACTTATGTAATGTCATAAAATCTAGTGAAATGCGGTATCGTCATATCTGTGAAAACACGTGTTTTCAAAATATTCCACCAAAACCTTCAAAATTTCACCAATGTCTCAAAATTGTTCACAGTTATTTAGCTCAAATTTTCCACACATTTAGAGCATAATATGATACACCACAATCACCACTCAAATCTTTCAACTTTTAACCCCCACAGGCCAAAAATGACATGAATATAGAATTTTTCTTCAAAATTTACCAACTTCAAGGGCAAATTTCTCTGATAACAAGGTTGTTGTAACAATTATTTTGGTTTGGATAGATGCAACAATGATTGTGGAAGACAGTTACTGTTTACTTTTTTATCTCAGATTTGACCCCCAAGCACAATGAGGGTGAGAATAAGAGTACCGTTTGAAAATGCCAAAATTAGCCAAATTTGGTTGCTTTTTCCATCATTTTGGAAAGGGGTTAATTTCAAACACTTTTCGTGTACGTATTTACAATTGACTACCAAGCATATTTGCTGTTGTAAGTTTAGTTGTAAAGTTTAACCCTATCCCATTCTGGCTGCATAAAAGTAGGTACCGTCCAAAAAAACTCCAATTTTTTCAGAATTTGGTAAGTTTTGGTGACGATTTACTCCATTTATAATTGCTTGAGCTCTGAATGTTTTCTATAGCTGCTTGCAGCAGTCAAAGTATGACAAATTTTGTTCTATATGTTATTATTAAAAGTTTAAACCTTGGCACATTTGAGACTTCCCATAAGGGTACTGTCGGAATATTTGTTATTTTTGCCAACTTAAAGAGCAATTTTTTTCTAATTACAAGGTAGTTGTAATAATTATTTTGGTATGGCAAGATGCAACAATGATTGTGGAAGAAAGTTACTGTTTACTTCTTAATCTCAGATTTAACCCTCTAGCACAATGAGGCCGAGAATAAGAGTACTGTTTGAAAATGCCAAAATTAGCCATTTTTGGTTGCCTTTTCTATCATTCTGGAAAGGGTTAATTTCAAACACTGTTCATGTACGTATTCACATTTGACTATCGAGCATATTTGCTGTTGTTAGTTTGGATGTAAAGTTTAACCCTATCCCATTCTGGTTGCATAAAAGTAGGTACCGTGCAAAAAAATTCCAATTTTTTCAGAATTTGGTAAATTTAGGTGGCGATTTACTCCATTTTTAATTGCTTGAGCTCTGAATGTTTTCTATAGCTGCTTGCAGCAGTCAAAGTATGACAAATTTTGTTCTATATGTTATTATTAAACGTTTAACCCTTGGCAAATTTGAGACTTCCCATAAGTGTACTGTCAGAATAATTGTAATTTTCGCCAACGTTTACATGCACTTTCTCAGCCCTGGAGCCATACTGACTCAAAACCTTTTCCATGAGAGGATTGGGCCTTCATCCAAGAACAATTTTGCTGTTATATATTTTATTCAAAGTTTTAACCTTCACCAAGTTTTCGGGCCTTGAATTTGAGTGCCCTAAAATTCTTCATAAAATTGGCTAATTTGGAGCTCACTTTTCTTCCATTTTCAAAAAGAATATCGAAAAATGATTTACATGTTCGTATTTACAATTGCCTACCGAGCATATTTGCTGTTGTAAGTTTGGTTGTAAATTTTAACCCTATGCTCGTTCTGTTTGCATAAAGATAGGTGCAGTCCAAAAAACTCTCGTTTTCAGAATTTGGTAAGTTTAATTGACGATTTACTCCATTCCTAACTGATTGAGTGCTGAACGTTTTCTATGGCTGTATGCAGCAGTCATAGTATGACAACTTTTATTTCATATGTCATTATTAAAAGTTTAACCGTTGGCAGATTCGAGACTGCCCATATGGGTATGGTCGGAATAATTTGAATTTTCATAAAATCACTGAATATTGATAAGCGTGCAGTGGTAGTTTGGAATAGAATATCCGAAAATGCTTTCGAAATTTGGATTCACAGTTCAATTCCAAGAATATTTTCTGTTATAAGGTTGCTGTAAAGTTTAACGCCATCCCTGTCTCAGATGCATAATGGTAGATGCCGTCGAAAAAAACTCATTTTTTCAGAATTTCGTAGGTTTAAGTGACAATTTACTCCATTCCTAATTCATTGAGCACTGAATGTTTTCTATGCCTGCATGCAGCAAGCATAGCATGACAACTTCTGTTTTATACGTCATTATCAAAAGTTTAACCCTTGGCATATTTAGGAGTTCCTATGTGGGTATTGTCGGAATAATTGTTATTTTCATAAAATCAATCCCTGAATATATTGGTAACCGTGCAGTGGCCTTTCAGTGGTGCTACATGAAGCCGCAAATAGTTAAGGTTGAAAAGTTCATCAAACAGACAAATATAATACCTAACTCAGCTGGTGACAGGTAAATAATGAATGGAAAAGTCATTGAGTTGAGAATAAAGTAGGGACGAATCGTGCCCTCGCTTTCCACCTGATCCACGGTATTTCCACGCGGTCTCGGCACTTGACAAAGATACTAAACTATCGGGCAGGGACAGTAGGAAACATTCTGAGAATTTCAAGTTGCTGCCTTTCATGATCGGGACATAATTGGAATATATCCGACATTGTATCTGCCGGATATATTCCAATTATGTCCCGATCACTTCACCCCGACTGTCCGCATGGGGGCACCATGATGCCGTGTACTAAGGCATACTGCATGTCGATGGTGCGCATGTCTTCAACCAATCTAACCATGCCTGTGTTACAGTGCGGAGGCACTATATTGGGGAGCTGGCAGCTGCTCGTCATTGCTCGGTGGTTCTCTCTGGGTACTCCGGCTTCCTCCACCCATACAACTGTCACCGACATAATATGACCTTGGCTGTTAATGTGTCGTTAAAACCTAATAAATAAATAAATAAATCCAGTACCAGTTTTGCTCATACAAATATTAGTACCGTCAGACAAAATTCATTTTCTGATTAATCTCTAACTTTTCTGTTCTCACCTTCCCTGAGTAAGATTGGTACACCTTTTCAATCTCAGATTTAACCCTCAAGCACAATGCGAGTGAGAATAAGTGTTCCATTTGGAAATACCCAAATTATCCAACTTTGGTTACTCTCTACTATCATTTTGGAATGGGTTAATTTGAGACACTTTGCTTTGCTATATGCAGAGATGTTTAATCAATTAATCCGTCTTTAGTTATGTTCTGGGACTTAATGAAACATGTGCTTTGGCCACTACTTAAAAATAGCACTGCCTGCAAAAATTGACTTTGAGTGAATACTCACTTGTTCAAAAACAAAAAGGAAAGAGCTCTTTCAGCTTTTCATAACTGCTTTCAAAAATCAATGGGGAACAAATTTTGTGTTATATGTTTTGGTGTTCCGTGTTATCCAACACCAGTTTGGCCGTACAAATATGAATACCGCCAGGAAAGAAAGCACATTTTCTCAGTGGTAGACTGTTTGACTTCTATGATAGAGGTCCTGAGTTTGATCCCTATTTGGGACTACCCACGTAATGTCCTTGGGCAAGGCACTATATCCAGGTTGCCAACATGAGGGTACGATGATGCCATGTACTAAGGCGTACTGCATGTCAGTGGTGCACATGTCTTCAACCTCTGGTACCCTGCTTCAGTGGAGCTTGAACATAATTAGAATATTGAGCTGACAGTTGCTCGCCGATGCTCGGTGGTTCTCTCTGGGTCCTCCGACTTCCCCCACCCGTAAAACTGTCACGGTCACGATTAGCCATTGTGGATAAGTATGTGACCGCAAAAACACCAATAAATAAATACCGTCAGGGAAACCTCTGTGAAATCCTTATGTCAATAAATAGCAAAGTAGTAATGCAATGCAAGAAATATTAACAAGCTGTTCAACATCTACAGCTATATCATAACCATAATATAGGTATTTATTCAAGTCCAGGTATTCATTGCATAGGCGTACAGGGCTATTTTTCAGAGGGGGGGGGGGGGGGAGATGAACCCTTTTAGCCCGAAAAAGTTGAATCTCAGGAGGAAATGCCAAATGTGGGTATGGGAGGGAGGGGGGGGGGGGGGTCTCCCTCCCATTGAGTACCTGGAGAGAACCACCGAGCAATGGCAAGCGACTCTGACTCCCCAACATACTAACTCCACCAAAGCAGGGTTAGCATTGGTTGAAGACAAGTACACCCTCAAAGTACCCTTAGTACACATCGCCCCACCCGTAAAACTGTCACGGTCACGATTAGCCATTGTGGATAAGTATGTGACCGCAAAAACACCAATAAATAAATACCGTCAGGGAAACCTCTGTGAAATCCTTATGTCAATAAATAGCAAAGTAGTAATGCAATGCAAGAAATATTAACAAGCTGTTCAACATCCCTTTAATCAACTCATTTTGACTTGAACTGTACCCATCACTGTGTATACTAGCTCTCTAGATGGTTTAAACCATATCAAATAAACAACTAATTTGTGCTGTGACAGTAACTGATATTACATGTATTTCATTGTATCTGAAACAGATATGTTGGAAAAATTGTGAAATCATGGAGTAGGAAGCTTACCCTCGTTTGTTGACAAATCCCGCACATTCACAAACAGACAGAATGATAGAGAATAAATTAATTATTGATATTTAAGGTCACTTTCAACATCTACAGCTATATCATAACCATAATATAGGTATTTATTCAAGTCCAGGTATTCATTGCATAGGCGTACAGGGCTATTTTTCAGAGGGGGGGGGGGGGGGAGATGAACCCTTTTAGCCCGAAAAAGTTGAATCTCAGGAGGAAATGCCAAATGTGGGTATGGGAGGGAGGGGGGGGGGGGGGGTCTCCCTCCCATTGAGTACCTGGAGAGAACCACCGAGCAATGGCAAGCGACTCTGACTCCCCAACATACTAACTCCACCAAAGCAGGGTTAGCATTGGTTGAAGACAAGTACACCCTCAAAGTACCCTTAGTACACATCGCCATCATGCCCCCCCCCCCCCCCCCCCCCCCCCACATGGGAAATTAAATTGGGATGAAGTGTCTTGCTCAAGGACACAATGTGGTTGCCACAGGTGGGATTCAAACGGAGGACTTCTTGGATTGCAACAATCATCTCTACCTTCTGAGCCACCGTGTTCCCGTAATATGCAGTAATAGAGCTCTTTATGTGTACTTGTGTGATTATAAATGAATAATATCAACGTGGAAAACGGTTCCACTGAATCAACTTGTACAGTACAATGGTCAGTTTATTTGCTACTTCTAAGTGATGAGACAGGACAAATGTAAAATATTTTGGAAAGAACACAAGATATGAAGCTAAAGTATTAAACAGGGCCAGTAAATCAACTGGTAAAAATAAAAATTGGTACAACTTAGAATTTATTCATCCCAATTCTATTGCTGTGTCTAAGATTTCAGTTGATTTAAGTTAAGTTGAACAATTAGAGATGCAAAATCTTTAGTGTAATGATGAGAGTGATAATACTGTTGATGATGAACAGACAAGTTTCTGTATGAAGGACTTGAATGTTGAAGAAGCAAAGAAATTTCAACTGAAGAACTCGAAAACAAATAAAGTTTATAAACAAGTTCAAGATTTTGGATAGAAATGTATTGGCACACATTGGATATGTACAGTTAAGGAAACTACTAAAGGAATTGTTCCTAGAGTTTTGAAGAATTACATAAGGATGACATACCTAAAAACTCTCTAACATGTTCAAAAGTGGGTCTTCAACTTATTCTTGTTCTAAAGTGGGTCTTCAACTTATTCTTGCTGTACTCACAGAAAAAATTGGTTACCACATTTCAATAGATAGAAAAAACTGCTTTTCTTTAGAGGTCGCCATTCACTTGTGATATTTTTATTTGTCCTCAAAAAGAAGACAGAGCTGAAGGATCTGTATAACATTTACAATAATGTGTGTACGGCTTAATTGATGCCCTCCTTTTATTGGTATAATAGAGTATGTGAAGTAATGGATCAATGTAATGAAACTAAATCTTGAGTTGACCCTGCTGTTTTTTATTGGCTAGAACAGGGTTGCCTCCAAGGAGTTTTTGCAAGTCATGACTTTATCTGTGGAGGAACATCAAAATTTGAGAAAAATGTGATTAAATAAAATATCAAATGACTTCAGTATCAGCTGTGAACAGTGTGGTTTATTTAGCTATATTGGCATGTGACTTCAATTACAGTATAATGGCTTTCACATCATCAAACATCACAGTTGAGAGGAGATACCATATTGATTGACTTGATGCCATTTTGAGGGGACAAATTGAGTTGCCACATTTTTGGCTGACATTTCAGCAGTCCATTTGTTTTGATCTCTATGTCCTCAACTGATACTTTGAAACATGTCCCAAATATTCTGTTTTGTCTCACCAGCATCTGAGCAAAATGCAAAACTCTCCGACTCAATTCATAAATAGCATTTGAGATAAAGACTGGTTTTGTATCTGTATCTTTGCTTCAACATGTTAACGAATTACTTTTTTTACAATTTTATGCCTTTTTGTTTTTTTAGGCTCCAAGATTGTTTTCAGTTTCAATAGATAATTCAAGAAATCAGAACAAACAGATCAGGGTCTGTTGGTTACAAAAGTATAACTCAGGTATAGGTAAAGATGTGTGGGCCATAGACAGTGTAAAGCTGTTACCTGTATTACCAGTGAATTCAAGTGACGCAGTGTCCAAGATCCTTCAGTTTGGTTTGAATTTGCAATGTGGAGATAACTCTGAACCTAACAGGTAATATCGTGAGCTGAATTTGTAAGAGAGTTGACTGCTAAACCTGTCTTGAGGGACCACCTCCCATGCTACTAAGCATGACTGGGATATCAAAATAGATGTTCTTTTCCAATTGGTTAGTCTATTTGCTTGTCTTCAAATGGTATTCATCTTGTTATATCCACAATGAAGGTGAATGAGATATATTTTGTTTACAGCTTGTCTGTCCAATTGAATGAAACTTGACACAATGTATACTTGACACAATTTAAATATTTTCTTGGTCATATTCAGTAACCAGGTAAGGCCTCTAAATTTATGAAATTTGATTCAGTCTTGTTATGACCCTTCCTAGTGGGTATATAGTAAAGAGTTCCATGCATTTGTATCTTCAGATATTCTATACAGGTAAAAGGGACACGCACCAGCAGCTAACAAATTACATACCTTACAAAAGCATGCTATACAAGTAATTAATAACAAACAGTATAACGCCCAAACTGAGCCACTTTGTAAAAAATTTAAAATTCTTCAGTTCAAAGACCTTTATAAACTAAACGTCCTTATGTTTATGCATGACTGGGTTAATAAATTAGATCTTAGATGGTCTTTTTACACTGAAAACAAACGAACGTGAAAGAATCACTAGGCAATATTTTCATACAACAACGGCCAGACTAGCTGGTGCTAACTCAAATTAATCCAGGCCAAACACAGATTTTGCCCCCCAATCCCCAAAATTTGCATACAAAACTGAAAAAATTAAGTCCTAGATGGTCCTAGGATACTTTTGAGATCTGCGCATGTGCAGTATCCAGGAAGGTACCGAAATTGGCACCAACCATCATTCTTTGTTTGGCCCCAACCATCATTCTTTGTTTGGCCCAAACCATCATTCTTTGTTTGGCCCTAAAGTCAGCAACAATGACCTGCCATCTGTGCTTTTAAATCTCCTTTTTTGAGGATGTCAGACACAAATCAATGGTAAAATTAGTGGATCCAAGGCTGGAAATGGATGATGGAAGTGAACAACAGTGGTTGGAAATGTTCAGGGCTGTAACTTTATAATAATTAAGAATGCTGGAAACTATGAGTAATAATTAAATAATGAAGTGCCTTTCGAAGTTAGGTAGTTGTTGGCAAGTTAGGTATTGTTTGAAACTTCGAAGTGCCAATGCCGTCCGTTGCCGGTTTCGTCAGATTCAAAGCCCAGTTTCAGTTTTAATTGAGAATGTACACTTTACAAGTAGCTGACAACGAATAAAAAAATAAAACATGTGATTTATTGACACTTTTAGTGGGCCTTTTTCATTTGTGGGGAACTTAGCGAAATTTCCTTAGAAACAGCCGTAGTTTGGATGAATTCAAGTTATGTTGACGTACGGTCCGGGGAAATCTTTGTTCTCAAAACACGGGCATGCAGTCTTGTAGTAAAATTTTACAGAAACAGACATGCACACGAACAGCGATATTCATTTATTTCCCCTCACAAATTCACTGGCGCCAGTCGATGAACTATTTTTACCAGTGATATAATACAATGTCAGTTTAAGACTTTCAGAATTATAGTGTAGCGGCCAGCCAATTTTGTGACCCGACGTGTTCTCCTAAATACCAGAACCACACAGAACTCCCATTTAAATTACACTTCCTCTGTGTTTTTGTACAACATCAAATGGGAATGCCACAGAGAAATCTAACTTCTGTTACCGGACGCTAAACTGATAGGGAAAAATTTTGGTAAGTAGTAAGGGTATTCAAAAATCGCGGTCTTAACCCATTTTCGACAGGTTAAGGAAATATATCCCTTAAAAGCTTAAAATTCCCATTTTCTGTGGATTTCTTAAAAAATCCAGTAAGTTTTCAAGAAAAATTGACAATTCGCAGGTCTTGGAGTGATGTTACAAGTTGCATGGACAAAATATTCTGGTAAGCATTTATTAACCCTCCAGAGGCTGCCAAGACATTTTGAGAAAATGGGCTGTTCTTGGGCACCCATAACACCCAATGTGTACCTGCGGGATAAACAAAACCTCCTTCATTGGAAGTGGAATTCACCAAGGATCATTTTTGTAAGGAATGAAGGTATTCAGAAAACCAACCATTAACCCGTTTAGGGCTGGTTGCAGAGCGATACCCCTCAAAAGGTTAAATATTCATGTTATCCGAGGATTTCTCAAAAAACATCTCCTAGATTTCCAAGAAAAATTGGCCGTTCTCAGATCTTAGTGTGCCATTGCAAGTTGCATGTACAAAATATTTCAGTAAGCATTTTTTAACCCTATGCAGGTTCTTAAACATCAAAATTTTGATAAAATGGGCTGTGTTAGTGTACCCACAGCACCCAAAGTTAAGAGGAGAGATCAACATAAGTGAAAGTAGAATTCACTGAGAAGTATTTTTGTAAGTAATAGTGCACACGCATGCAGTGGCGTGTGCGCACATAGGTAATACTGCGCAGTGTCAAGGAAGTACCGAAATTGGCGCCAAATCCTCATTCTTTGTTTGGCCCTTCTATCAGTAACATCTCACTGATATCTGTGCTTATAATCTCCGTTAAAATGATGCCAGACACAAAATCATGAAGGAAATGGTGGATCCAAGGATGAAATAAGAGGATGGGAGGAAGAAACAGTGGAAGGATGTGTTCAGGGCTGTAACTTATAATTTTTATGTAAAATTATTTCATGTTCCATAATTTTGGGGCTTGGGCCTGATGTTTTCATTCTTGCTATGAAATCTCCACTGTTTGTTAAGTGTTTCCTCTCTCCCTTTCCTTGATACCCCCCCTTGCTAATCTCCCATGCTTTTGGTATAATTTTTTAAATTTTTTTAATGAAATTTCTTGGGAGTTTTAGCATAGTTACCGAATATTTATTCTGTTATCCCCATGGTTATGTCCTCACCCTAGGGGGTGTTTAGGCATTTTGGTCATGCATCTACCATCCAATGTATTGCAGCTTCTTCTGTGGAAGATTCTGTTTTACATCGGATAGTGTTTTAAATTGGTTACTGATTTCGGGCCATGTTTTTCAGTGCCTGGAGTCTTGTTTCCGGTTTTTATTGACTTTTGTTTACGTTGACAACGGTTACTTCTTTCAGTGATTCCTTGTCTTCTGTAAGGTTCATTATATAGCCAGATACATATTGTCCGTAAATGTAACATTAATTTTTAAAAATGTTTTAAAATTTTTGTCCACACTAAGGCTTTTTTGGGATCCAATTGGGCTCATTGTTCCCTTTAGGAACTTGGTCTCATGTCAAAATTTTTTCGAAAATTTTTTCTTTTGAATTATTTTTCGAAATTTTTGTTCTGGATTATGTTATTATTATGTATCTTTGTATTTTCAAGGGTTAGTGCGAGTACTATGGCTGTATAATATTTTTTAATATGAAAGAATATTGTTCAAATTGTAAATCGAAGAAGTCTTCCTCTGATTCTCATGCTCATTGTATTTGCTGTAGTCACTGTACTCGCTCTAATTCTTACTCAGTGTGTGCCAGTTGGGATGACAAATGTTGGAGACGTGTGTCACGGTATATTGTTAGTGGTGAGAGGTCCATGCCGGTTCTCTCACCACAGGGTCACTCTAGTTTTTCAGTCTCTTTTCCAGAGGAACAAGAACAGGGTAATGTTTCGGTGATGTCTTCCGGAAGTGTGCTGCCGTCGTCGCAAACCAATGAAGAGCTAGCAGCAAAAGTGCTCAAGGAAATTCAACAAGTGCCTAGATCCTTAGTAGGATTGACGACCTTGTCACCAGCTAGCTCGTCCGGCGGATCTATCACTCTTAATGTTGGTGATGTGATGCTGGGTTCGTCCGTTGTGGTCCAGGAGAGGAGAAGGGGTGTTGCAAGCACTATAATCTCGGATCACGCACACCCCGCTGCCGACGGATCGGAGGATGGATCAGAGGAAGCCAGTTAGTCCGGTAGCTAGCTCATTCAGGTCTACCCGGACCACGAGTGTGAGAGGCCCCTCTCTCTTACAACAACATCTGGGGCCAGATGTTGTCGTACATAACGTTCGTCAGTCAGAGCATACGTCCACTCCTCCTGCTAGGGACACTCTATCGCATAGACAGCTGGGGTCGGCTAGTCTATTGGCTTCCTCTTCCACACGCCAGCACACACGACTGCACCTTGGCTACATGACCTCAGATATCCAGCCGGCTTCGCTGACAAAGGATTCCACGTTGACCAGGTCACTCCATCCGGTAGCCAAGGACACGAGGTCTTACCAGTTGGGACGTACGCATAAAAGAATTATGCAAGAGGTACCGTCCCAGGAGCTTCCAGCGGCTAAACAACATAAGACCGCAGGTCCACAGGCCTCCGTGACGGACTTGCTATCGCAGATAGCGCAACTCATCACAGCATCCCAGCAACCTTCGGAAACTTTCAGATGAGGAACTGTCTGAGGAAGCTGGGTCGGTACGTTCCCCTGCAGTGTTAGATAGGGATGACCGAGATTCGCATTTGGTCCAGTTCCCTTCTGGAACAACATAAGGTGGCTGTAGATTTTTTCTGGCAACACCTTCCAGACGTTGTTCCACCGGACCAGAGAGATGCGATACCAGATAAGAGACTGATAGTGTCACTGGACACAGACTTCTTCAGCCGGACTAAGGCCATCGCTCCTGAGTTTCCTGTCCAGTCCAGAAATGTCTCACGGATGTTTGAATTGCTGAATGATGCTATTTTTTAGGCTAGCCTCTAAGACTGGCAGATCCAGTTTTTATCGCAACATGCTCTACATCTGCCGTTCATCAACAGTAGAAATCAATTTGAAACGGCAGGAAAGGGCGTTCCGAGAGTTCCTCTGCGTTTAGACGACCAGGCAGAAGACATAGAGCTCTCATTGCCGGCGTCTATGTCGATTCTCTCCAGTATGTTGGAGATGACAATCTCGTCTAACAGAGCCAGTTTAGATGCCTTATCTTATGCAGATCACCTTACCAGAGCATTTGCACAACGTCTCGATGGTAAGGAATTCCAGGATGTTCAAACTTCCTTGAGAGTTCTTTCTAGGGCAATTGCATATTCCATGTATAACTCCGCCCTTTCAGTGGCAAATTTGGAGTTAGTCAGACGTGATGCTGCCCTGGCTTCATCCACTAGGGTGGATTCTAAGGTGAAAAACTCTCTTCGAGTCGCTCCGGTTTCAGGAGAATGTCTCTTTGATGGTAAGCTTTCATTAATCTACGATCAGATTACCAAGAAAGCTTCAGACTCTCTGCTCTTTAAGTCCGTTTCTTAAAAAACGGACTCAGCAGAGAGGAGTAAGTCAGGGACTTCTGGGGCGAGTACGTCCAAGGGAAGCACCTAGAGAGGATCTAAAAAAGCCTCTACCTCTTACTCCAGAGACCGTCAGAGCAGCGACTCAGGTAGGGGACGTAATGCTGGCCGAGACAACCGGTCAGATGCCCCTAGGTCGACTGGTCAAGGCGCGGGTCGGGGAGCACATAGTTTAGTTTCTCCTCCCGCAAGCGAGGTCCAGGAGGTGAAGGTCAGAACCTCTATTGTGCTCCAGTGGGCGGAAGGCTGTCAAGATTCTTAACCAATTGGTTGTCAATTATGGACGACCGATGGGTTCAGGAGGTTATTTCAGAAGGTCTAAAACTGTCCTTCAGAGAAAAACCTCCGTTAACACGAAGTCCACGATGGACTCCCGCTTCCGTCAAACCTTCAGAAGAGAGATTCGCTTCTATCAGAGGGGCAATCTCTTCTGGAGAAGAATGCAATAGAGGTCGTAGAAAACCAGCAATCGCCCAGTTTTTACAGTCACCTGTTCCTGGTACCAAAACCAGACAGCTTGTTCCGTCCAGTTATAGATCTAAGCTGGATAAACACATTCTTCAGAGGTACGGTGACAGATTAACTCTTCAGAACGATGTTCAGAGTCTGCTTCAATTGCTCCGACGTCTCGGTTTCATAGTAAACGAAAAGAAGTTGGATCTAGTTCTGTCCAAGTCGTTCATTCACTTGGGAATGAGCTTCGAGATGCACAACAGTCTGGTTAGTCTGCCATTACCCAGAGCGAAATTAGTCAGTTGTTATGCTCGCTTTTGTCTACACTCAGATGTAGTAACAGCGAGAGAATTTATGCGACTGATAGGTTTGTGCGGAGCCGCCACGGACCTTATTCTGATGGGGGCACCTACGTCCACTCCAGATATTTTTCACTCAGAATTGGAGTGTGAAGATTCATTCGCTCGAAATGAACATAGTCTTGTCGAACCAATTAAAACAAGAGATTCAGACTTGGACAGATATTCAGTGGTTAACTCAGGGAGTTCCACTTCAACTGCCGAATCCGGTTTTTACAATTATGACAGATGCGAGGTGCTAGGGCCTTTGCGATCCACAATTTCTGAACAAGCACATTAACATCAAAGAGATGATGTCAATTTGGCTTGCGCTACGTCATTGGATGAACATAATTCAGAATTCACATGTTCAAATACTGTCCGACAATTCGATAGTAGTAGCGTACATTCGGAACCAGGGAAGCACTCATTCTATTCCGTTGTTCAACTTAATGGAAAGAATCCTTCTGTTTGTCCTAGAGCATCAGATTCTTCTGTCGGTCCGTCATATTCCGGGTTGTCTGAACGTTCTAGCGGACTCCCTTTCTCGGAAAAGTTGTATGTTGCCGTCAGAATGGACTCTCAACAAGCGAGTATTCAATCAGATCTGCTACCATTGGGATCGTCCAATGATAGACTTGTTTGCGACGCATCTCAACAATCAGTTGCAGACGTATGTGTCGCCATGCCCAGATCCTCGAGCATTCGCAGTAGACGCTCTCTCGATCTCTTGGGACGGAATGATAGGATACACGTATCCTCCAGCTCCATTGATTCAACAGATATTTCTAAAAATCAAGCAATCTCACTGCTAGATTCTGTTGGTAGCATCTCTGTCACCCCAGAGACCATGGATAAATCTACTCAGGTGTCTGTTATGGGACATTCCTCGGAAGCTTTCTCCATTGGAGGATCTTCTTTCACAGGGGAAATCGCGCACACTGCTTCACAACCTGCAAGGTCTCAACCTTCATGTATTTCCGCTGTGTGGTCCTTCTTGCACAGCAAGCAATTTACAGGACGAGCAGTAGACGCAACTTCTAACTGTAGGAGGACCTCCTCTTTGCTCTATTATGCTGCTAAGTGGAAGGTTTTCTCTTGTTGGTGTAGGGATCATTCAGTTGGTATCTATGATCCCTCCATTCCAGACTTTGCTAATTTTTTGGTCGACTTGTTTGACGAGATCAAACTGCAGCCAATAACTATTAAGGGTTATAGGTCTGTGCTATCGGATACTTATGCTCATCATGATAGCTTACAAATTGGATCTAATGTCTCTTTATCAAAGTTAGTTAAAAACTTTTCGATAAATAGACCTAGAACCCTTAGGTTAATTCCTAAGTGGAATTTAGCTTGGGTTCTTCTGAAGCTAAAAGAAGTGCCATTTGAACCCCTTGACACGGTAGACTTCAAATACTTATCTTATAAGACAGCTTTTCTCTTAGCCTTCTCTTCTGCTAGAAGAGTTAGTGAGCTTCATGCTCTATCTGTTGATGATTCTCACTATCGTAGTGTTGGTAATACTATTACTTTGACTACTAATGTTGGATTTCTGGCTAAGAATCTGGCTCCTAATAAGTACCCTGAGCCTATTGTTATTAAGGCTCTTCTGTCCTCAGATGGCCATAGGCCTTTGCTGTGTCCAGTTAGAGCTATGCGTATTTACAAACGTAGATCTGAGTTTATCAGAAAGGAACGAAAACGCTGCTTTCTGTCTCTGCTTCCTAATATAAGGGACATCACGGTCCATTCTATCTCTAGGTGGATTCAGTTGACTATTCGTACTGCTTATGAAAGATTATCTTCTACTCGGCAGTCTGTGCTTAAGATTACAGCGCATCAAGTTAGAGCGCTGTCTACATCTTGGGCTTATGCTAATAGTATTGCTATTACGGATTTGATTAAGGCTGCATACTGGTTTCAACCTTCTACGTTCACAAATTTTTACCTTAGAAATATTGAGTCTATTTCTGGCGACCTTTGATGTTTGGGTCCGTTATCTGTTGCTCAGAATGTCGTCCACTAAACAGTTGCAACTATAGTTATGCCGGCTTTCTGTTCCATCAGTGACTCTGTCCTGCTGCCCTCTTCGTTCTGGGGTGATTGACCCAGAGCAAGGGGAAGGGGAAGGGGGGGATGGTGTTCCCTTATATCACATGCTTTATAGTGAAAAGCAAGGGAATACATCCCCTGGAGTCAGTAATTCTGAGTCGGTGCTGGGATGGTTTTAAAGTGTAAAGCTAATGTCTATCTCATTTATGTAATATTTTTAAAGTGTAGCTTGGTGTGAAGCATTTGTATATGTCACGTGTCATACGAGCATTAATATACAATCCCCGGACACTTTTAAATGAGTATAAAGAGTCTCATTCTCTGGATA
Source organism: Pictodentalium vernedei (assembly GCA_031216915.1). NCBI lineage: Eukaryota > Metazoa > Mollusca > Scaphopoda > Dentaliida > Dentaliidae > Pictodentalium > Pictodentalium vernedei. The sequence continues at coordinate 556,907,235 of CM062296.1, forward strand.
ATCTTTATTTATTGGCTTTCCTTTAAGACATTAGTATAATGGGTAAAACTGGATGTTAGTAGAGATCACTGATGTCATTGTGCTCAATTAGGGATTGGTAATATGTCTTTCTTATTTTGTATAAACAAGAAAGTTATATGTAAATCCTGTTTCTCTTTTTCTCCTTGAGTGCATAATTCTATATATATGTAATTGAGCCTATTGGATTTTCCTTTATGTCCTAGGCCCTTCAGCCTTTTTTCTATTCAGCAAAGTCTGGGTCATTGGTACAATATAAAAATATGGCAAAATTTATAGTAATTTATATGTTTTTTATACTTACCAATGACCCAGACGTGGATGGCCCTCCCATGAGTTGGGAACTCATACCTCCCCGTTGATCATATAACATTTACCAGGCACTGGTTGTAAGAATGAGGATTTGGCGCCAATTTCGGTACTTCCTTGACACACGCATGCGCAGTGGACAAAAGTATGGAGGACCATATAGGACATTGAATTTTTTTATTTGGATGCAAATTTGGGGGATTGTGGGGGGGGGGGGGGGGGCAAAATTTGTGTTTGGCCCTGAATAATTAAGAGTTAGCACCAGCTAAGTCTGGGTCATTGGTAAGTATAAAAAATATATAAATTACTATAAATTTTTTCATTTTCAGTAACTGGCTTCTGACTATTTTTCACACTGTAACCTCCTCCACCTTACACACACACACATACACAAATATATTAAACATTAAAGAGCACTATCTTTTTTTAAGCAAATATCTGATTCATCCTCTCTGGAAAACATACATGTACATTGTATTTTCCACAATTTTAATATTTTTATCAAAATGGGTCATGGATGTCTGTAGGGATTAAATCCAAGGTTGTGAAAGTGCCTTTTTGGGCACTACAGAATCAATATTTGATGGTTTTAGGCATTTTAATAGTGCTATGAGATACCACAGGAGCTGTACTGGTTATGCCAAAAAAAATCAATGTGTAATGTTTTGTCAGAGACCCATACCAGTGACTCTAAGTGCCTTAATTGGGGTGTGGTGGCTCAGTTGGTAGAGATGTAGACTGCAAGCCGAGAGGTCCTCGGTTCGAATCCCACCTGCGGCAACCACGTTGTGTCCTTGGGCAAGACACTTCACCCCCATTGCCCACGTGGGCGCACAGTGACATTGTGGTTGTGTACTAAGGCGTACTGCATGTCAATGGTGTACCTGTCTTCAACCATTGCTAACCCTGCTTGTGTAGAGTTGGTATGTTGGGGAGCTGACAGTTGCTCGGTGGTTCTCTCCGGGTATTCCGGCTTGCTCCACCCGTAAAACCGTCATGGTCATGGTTAGCCATTGAGCAGAAATATGTGACCTTAAACACCAATAAATAAACTAGAGAACTGTAATTTGTTGGACAAATTACAGGCTTACCCAACTTTTTAATGTGAAAAGGCAAACTGTATTGTACACAAAACTATCGATCAGCTTTGAAAACAGAAAATTTAGTGGAAATCAAAGTTTTTGTGATGCTACTAGTTTTTATGCAGCCAAAACAGATATTTGAGATACAGCAGGACACCAAAACATTTAACACAAAATTGGCTCTTCAATAATTACAGAATATTTTCATAGAAAGCAAAACAAGCGATGTCCTTTGTGCTTTGGAAAAAATTAGTACATATGAATTATGGGCATACAGGCCGGGGTTTCATGGAGGACTGTGCCCCAACCCACTCCTGAGTCAGGAAGAAGCCGATTTTTCGGCCAATATGCCAGAAAATTTCAGATAATTTAGTTGCCAGAAATTACCACAAAACATTTTGGTTATCCACACAAAATTTTGTTTTCATATCTCATCACTTAAAAGTTGCAAGTAAACTGACCATTATACTGTACAAGTTGATTCAGTTGAACCTTATCCACGTTAATATTATTCATTTATAATCACACAAGTACACATAAAGAGTTCTATTACTGCATATTACGGGAGCACGGTGTCTCAGAAGGTATAGATGATTGTTGCAATCCAAGAAGTCAACGGTTCGAATCCCGCCTGTGGCAACCACATTGTGTTCTTGAGCAAGACACTTCATCCCAATTTAATTTCCCACGTGGAGGGGGGGGGGGGGAGGGGGGGCATAATGGCGATGTGTACTAAGGGTACTTTGAGGGTGCACTTGTCTTCAACCAATGCTAACCCTGCTTTTGTGGAGTTAATATGTTGGGGAGTCCGAGTCGCTTACCATTGCTCGGTGGTTCTCTCCAGGTACTCATTGGGTGGGAGTCCCACCCCCCCCCTTCCATCCATACCCACATTTGGCATTTCCTCCTGAGATTCAACTTTTTCGGGCTAAAAGGGGTCATCCCCCCCCCCCCCTGAAAAATAGCCCTGTACGCATATGCAATGAATACCTGGACTTGAATAAATACCTATATTATGGTCATGATATAGCTGTAGATGCTGAAAGTGACCTTAAATATCAATAATTAATTTATTCTCTATCATTCTGTCTGTTTGTGAATGTGTGGGATTTGTCAACAAACGAGGGGAAGCTTCCTAATCCATGATTTCACAATTTTTCCAACATATCTGTTTCAGATACGATGAAGTACATGTAATATGAGTTACTGTCACACACAAATTAGTTGTTTATTTGATATGATTTAAACCATCTAGAGAGCAAGTATACACAGTGATGGGTACAGTTCAAGTCAAAATGAGTTGATTAAAGGGATGTTGAACAGCTTGTTAATATTTCTTGCATTACATTACTACTTTGCTATTTAGTGACAGAAGGATTTCACAGAGGGTTTCCCTGATGGTATTTATTTATTGGTGTTTATGGTCACATACTTATCCGCAATGGCTAATCGTGACCGTGACAGCTTTACGGGTGGGGGAAGTCGGAGGACCCAGAGAGAACCACCGAGCATTGACGAGCAACTGTCAACTCAACATTCTAATTATGTTCAAGCTCCGTTGAAGCAGGGTACCAGCGGTTGAAGACATGTGCACCATTGACATGCAGTACGCCTTGGTACATGGCATCATCGTGCCCCCATGTTGGCAACTGGGATAAAGTGCCTTGCCCAAGGACATTACGTGGGTCGTCCCAGATAGGGAACAAACTCGGGACCTCTATCAAAGAAGTCAAACAGTCTACCACTGAGAAAATGAGCTTTCTTTCCTGGCGGTATTCATATTTGTACAGCCAAACTGGTGTTGGATAACACGGAACACCAAAACTTATAACACAAAATTTGTTCCCCATTGATTTTTGAAAGCAGTTATGAAAATCTCAAAGAGCTCTTTCCTTTGTATTTTTGGACAAGTGAGTATTCACTCAAAGTAATTTTTTGTAGACAATGTTATTTTTAAGTGGCCAAAGCACATGTTTCATTAAGTCCCAGAACATAACTAAAACCGGATTTATTGATTAAACATCTCTGCATGTAGCAAAGCAAAGTGTCTCAAATTAACCCATTCCAAAATGATAGTGGAGAGTAACCAAAGTTGGATAATTTGGGTATTTCCAAATGGTACACTTATTCTCACTCTCATTGTGCTTGAGGGTTAAATCTGAGATTGAAAAGGTATACCAATCTTACTCAGGGAAGGTGAGTACAGAAAAGTACAAAATTAATCAGAAAATGAATTTTGTCTGACGGTACTAACATTTGTACGAGCAAAACTGGTACTGGATTTATTTATTTATTTATTAGGTTTTAACTACACATTAACAGCCAAGGTCATATTATGTCGGTGACAGATGTATGGGTGGAGGAAGCCGGAGTACCCAGAGAGAACCACCGAGCAATGACGAGCAGCTGCCAGCTCCCCGACATAATGCCTCCACACAGTAGCACAGGCAAGGTTAGATTGGTTGAAGACATGCGCACCATTGACGTGCAGTATGCCTTAGTACACGGCGTCATGGTGCCCCCATCCGGACTGTCGGGGTGAAGTGATTGGGACATAATTGGAATATATCCGACAGATACAATGTCGGATATATTCCAATTATGTCCCGATCATTTAAGGCAGCAACTTGAAATTCTCGGAATGTTTCCTACTGTCCCTGCCCGACAGTTTAGTATCTTTGCCAAGTGCCAAGACCGTATGGAAATACCGTGGATCAGGTGGAACCGAGGGCAGGATTCATCCCTACTTTATTCTCAAATCGACGACTTTTCCATTTATTATTTACCTGTCACAGGCTGAGTTAGGTATTATATTTGTCTGTTTGATGAACTTTTCAACCTTAACTATTTGCGGCTTCATGTAGCACCACTGAAAGGCCACTGCACGTTTACCAATATATTCAGGGATTGATTTTACGAAAATAACAATTATTCCAACTATACCCACATGGGAACTTCTAAATATGCCAAGGGTTAAAGTTTTGATAATGACGTATAAAACAGAAGTGGTCATGCTGTGCTTGCTGCATGCAGGCATAGAAAACATTCAGCGCTCAATAAATTAGGAATGGAGTAATTTGTCACTTAAACCTACGAAATTCTGAAAAAATTAGTTTTTTTCGACGGCATCTACCATTATGCATCTGAGACAGGGATTGCGTTAGACTTTACAGCAACCTTATAACAGAGAATATTCTTGGAATTGAACTGTGAATCCGAATTTCGAAAGTATTTTCGGATATTCTATTCCAAACTACCACTGCACGCTTATCAATATTCAGTGATTTTATGAAAATTCAAATTATTCCTACCATACCCATATGGGCAGTCTCGAATCTGCCGATGGTTAAACTTTTCATAATGACATATAAAACAAAAGTTGTCATCCTATGACTGCTGCATACAGCCTTAGAAAACGTTCAGCGTTCAATCAATTAGGAATGGAGTAAATCGTCACTTAAACTTACCAAATTCTGAAAACGAGAGTTTTTTTGGACTGCACCTATCTTTATGCAAACAGAACAAGCATAGGGTTAAACTTTACAACCAAACTTACAACAGCAAATATGCTCGGTAGGCAATTGTAAATACGAACATGTAAATCATTTTTCGATATTCCTTTCGAAAATGGAAGAAAAGTGAGCTCCAAATTAGCCAATTTTATGAAGAATTTTAGGGCACTCAAATTCAAGGCCCGAAAACTGGGTGAAGGTTAAAACTTTGAATAAAATATATAACAGCAAAATTGTTCTTGGATGAAGGCCCAATCCTCCTATGGAAAAGGTTTTGAGACAATATGGCTCCAGTGCTGAGAAAGTGCATGTAAACGTTGGCGAAAATAACAATTATTCTGACAGTACCCTTATGTGAAGTCTCAAATCTGCTAATGGTTAAACTTTTAATAATAACATATAGAACAAAATGCAGTAAGCAGCTATAGAAAACATTCAGAGCTGAAGCAATTAAAAATGGAGTAAATCGCCACCTAAATTTACCAAATTCTGAAAAAATTGGAAATTTTTTGGACTGTACCTACTTTTATGCAACCAGAATAGGATAGGGTTAAACTTTACAACCAAACTAACAACAGCAAATATGCCCGATAGTCAATTGTGAATACGTACATGAAAAGTGTTTGAAATTAACCCTTTCCAAAATGATAGAAAAGGCAACCAAAAATGGCAAATTTTGGCATTTTCAATCGGTACTCTTATTCTCGCCCGCATTGTGCTAGAGGGTTAAATCTGAGATTAAGAAGTAAACAGTAACTTTCTTGCACAATCATTGTTGCATCTAGCCATACCAAAATAATTATTACAACTACCTTGTAATTAGAAAAATTTGCTCTTGAAGTTGGTGAAAATAACAAATATTCCGACTGTACCCTCATGGGAAGTCTCAAATCTGCCAAGGGTTAAACTTTTAATAATAACATATAGAACAAAATTTGTTATACTTCGACTGCTGCAAGCAGCTATAGAAAACATTCAGAGCTCAAGCAATTAAAAATGGAGTAAATCGTCACCTAAACTTACCAAATTCTGAAAAAATTGGAGTTTTTTTGGACGGGACCTACTTTTATGCAACCAGAATGGGATAGCGTTAAACTTTACAACCAAACTTACAACAGCAAATATGCTCAGTAGTCAATTGTGAATACGTACATGAAAAGTTTATGAAATTAACCCTTTCCAAAATGATAGAAAAAGCGACCAAAGTTGGCTAATTTTGGCATTTTCAAATGGTACTCTTATCCTCGCCCTCATTGTGCTTGATGGTTAAATCTGAGATTAAAAAGTAAACAGTAACTTTCTTCCGCAGTCATTGTTGCATCTATCCAAACCAAAATAATTGTTACAACAACCTTGTTATTAGAGAAATTTGCCCTTGAAGTTGGTCAATTTTGAATAAAAATTCTATATTCATGTCATTTTTGGCCAGTGGGGCTTAAAGTTGAAAGATCTGAGTGGTGATTGTGGTGTATCATATTATGCTCTAAATGTGTGGCAAATTTGAGCTAAATAACTGTAAACAATTTTGAGACATTCGAAAAATGGTGAAATTTTGAAGGTTTTGGCAGAATATTTTGAAAACACGCGTTTTCACAGATATGACGATACCGCATTTCACTAGATTTTATGACATTACATAAGTGTGCCAAATTTGGTCAAAATCGTACAGCTTGTTTTCGTGCAGTTCAACAGAAAAAATTCAGGGAGGAAAAAAAAAAATTAAAAACTAGAGAATTGTAATTTGTTGGACAAATTACGGGCTTTCCCAACTTTTTAATGTGAAAAGGCAAACTGTATTGTACACAAAACTACCGATCAGTTTTGAAAACAGAAAATTTAGTGGAAATCAAAGTTTTTGTGATGCTACTAGTTTTTATGCAGCCAAAACAGATATTTGAGATACAGCAGGACACCAAAACATTTAACACAAAATTTGCTCTTCAATAATTACAGAATATTTTCATAGAAAGCAAAACAAGTGATGTTCTTTGTGCTTTGGAAAAAATTAGTACATATGAATTATGGGCGTATGGGCCGGGGTTTCATGAAGGACTGTGCCCCAACCCACCCCTGAGTCAGGAAGGAGCCGATTTTTCGGCCAATATGCCAGAAAATTTCAGACAATTTAGTTGCCAGAAATGACCACAAAACATTTTGGTTTTCCACACAAAATGTTGTTTTCCTATCTCATCACTTAGAAGTTGCAAGTAAACTGACCATTATACTGTACAAGTTGATTCAGTGGAACCGTATCCATGTTAATATTATTCATTTATAATCACACAAGTACACATAAAGAGCTCTATCACTGCATATTATGGGAGCATGGTGGCTCAGAAGGTAGAGATGATTATTGCAATCCAAGAAGTCCCCGGTTCGAATCCCGCCTGTGGCAAGCACATTGTGTCGGCGATGTGTACTAAGGGTACTTTGAGGGTGCACTTGTCTTCAACCAATGCTAACCTTGCTTTTGTGGAGTTAGTATGTTGGGGAGTCTGAGTCGCTGTGCTGTTGCTCGGTGGTTCTCTCCGGGTACTCAATGGGAGGGAGCCCCCCCCCCCCCCCCCCCCCCCACCGAACCCACATTTGGCATTTCCTCCTGAGATTCAACTTTTTCGGGCTAAAAGGGGTCATCCCCCCCCCTGAAAAATAGCCCTGTACGCATATGCAATGAATACCTGGAATTGAATAAATACCTATATTATGGTCATGATATAGCTGTAGATGCTGAAAGTGACCTTAAATATCAATAATTAATTTATTCTCTATCATTCTGTCTGTTTGTGAATGTGTGGGATTTGCCAACAAACGAGGGGAAGCTTCCTAATCCATGATTTCACAATTTTTCCAACATATCTGTTTCAGATACGATGAAATACATGTAATATGAGTTACTGTCACACACAAATTAGTTGTTTATTTGATATGGTTTAAACCATCTAGAGAGCTAGTATACACAGTGATGGGTACAGTTCAAGTCAAAATGAGTTGATTAAAGGGATGTTGAACAGCTTGTTAATATTTCTTGCATTACATTACTACTTTGCTATTTATTGACAGAAGGATTTCACAGAGGGTTTCCCTGACGGTATTTTTTTATTGGTGTTTACGGTCACATACTTATCCACAATGGCTAATCGTGACCATGACAGTTTTACGGGTGGGGGAAGTCGGAGGACCCAGAGAGAACCACCCAGCATCGACGAGCAACTGTCAGCTCAACATTCTAATTATGTTCAAGCTCCTCTGAAGCAGGGTACCAGTGGTTAAAGACATGTGTACCATTGACATGCAGTACTCCTCAGTACATGGCATCATCGTGCCCCCATGTTGGCAACCGGGATAAAGTGCTTTGCCCAAGGACATTACGTGGGTCGTCCCAGATAGAGATCAAACTCGGGACTTCTCTCATAGAAGTCAAACAGTCTACCACTGAGAAAATGAGCTTTCTTTCCTGGCGGTATTCATATTTGTACGACCAAACTGGTGTTGGATAACACGGAACACCAAAACATATAACACAAAATTTGTTCCCCATTGATTTTTGAAAGCAGTTATGAAAAGCTCAAAGAGCTCTTTCCTTTTTGTTTTTGGACAAGTGAGTATTCACTCAAAGTCATTTTTTGCAGACAGTGCTATTTTTAAGTGGCCAAAGCACATGTTTCATTAAGTCCCAGAACATAACTAAAGCCAGATTTATTGATTAAACATCCCTGCATATAGCAAAGCAAAGTGTCTCAAATTAACCCATTCCAAAATGATAGTAGAGAGTAACCAAAGTTGGATAATTTAGGTATTTCCAAATGGTACACTTATTCTCACTCTCATTGTGCTTGAGGGTTAAATCTGAGATTGAAAAGGTATACCAATCTTACTCAGGGAAGGTGAGTACAGAAAAGTACTAAATTAATCAGAAAATGAATTTTGTCTGACGGTACTAATATTTGTACGAGCAAAACTGGTACTGGATTTATTTATTTATTAGGTTTTAACGACACATTGACAGCCAAGGTCATATTATGTCGGTGACAGTTGTATGGGTGGAGAAAGCCAGAGTACCCAGAGAGGACACCGAGCAATGACAAGCAGCTGCCAGCTCCCCAACATAGTGCCTCCGCACTGTAGCACAGGCAGGGTTAGATTGGTTGAAGACATGCGCACCCTCGACGTGCAGTATGCCTTAGTACACGGCATCATGGTGCCCCCATGCGGACAGTCGGGGTGAAGTGATTGGGACATAATTGCAATATATCCGACAGAAACAATGACGTATATATTCCCATTATGTCCCGATCATGCAAGGCAGCAACTTGAAATTCTCAGAATGTTTCCTACTGTCCCTACCCGACAGTTTAGTATCTTTGTGAAGTGCCGAGACCGCGTGGAAATACCGTGGATCAGGTGAAAACCGAGGGCACGATTCGTGCCTACTTTATTCTCAACTCAACGACTTTTCCATTCATTATTTACCTGTCACCGGCAGAGTTAGGTATTATATTTGTCTATTTGATGAACTTTTCAACCTTAACTATTTGTGGCTTCATGTAGCACCACTGAAAGGCCACTGCACGGTTACCAACATATTCAGGTATTAATTTTACGAAATTAACAATTATTCCGACTATACCCACATGGGAACTCCTAAATATGCCAAGGGTTATACTTTTGATAATGACGTATAAAACAGAAGTTGTGTCATGCTATGCTTGCTGCATGCAGGCATAGAAAACATTCAGCGCTCAGTGAATTAGGAATGGAGTAAATTGTCACTTAAACCTACGAAATTCTGAAAAAAATGAGTTTTTTTCGACGGCATCTACCATTATGCATCTTAGACAGGGATTGCGTTAAACTTTACAGCAACCTTATAACAGAAAATATTCTTGGAATTGAACTGTGAATCTGAATTTCGAACGCATTTTCGGATATTCTATTCCAAACTACCACTGCACGCTTATCAATATTCAGTGATTTTATGAAAATTAAAATTGTTCCGACCATACCCATATGGGCAGTCTCAAATCTGCCAACGGTTGAACTTTTAATAATGACATATAAAACAAAAGTTGTCATACTATGACTGCTGCATACAGCCATAGAAAATGTTCAGCGCTCAATCAATTAAGAATGGAGTAAATCATCACTTAAACTTACCAAATTCTGAAAACGAGAGTTTTTTTGGACTGCACCTATCTTTATGCAAACAGAAAGAGCATAGGGTTAAACTTTACAACCAAACTTACAACAGCAAATATGCTCGGTAGGCAATTGTAAATAAGAACATGTAAATCATTTTTCGATATTCCTTTCGAAAATGGAAGAAAAGTGAGCTCCAAAATAGCCAATTTTATGAAGAATTTTAGGGAACTCAAATTCAAGGCCCGAAAAACTGGGTGAAGGTTAAAACTTTGAATGAAATATATAACAGCAAAATTGTTCTTGGATGAAGGCCCAATCCTCTCATGGAAAAGGTTTTGAGACAATTTGGCTCCAGTGCTGTGAAAGTGCATGTAAACGTTGGCGAAAATAACAATTAATCTGACAGTACCCTTATGGGAAGTCTCAAATCTGCCAAGGGTTAAATTTTCAATAATAACATGTAGAACAAAATTTGTCAAACTTTGACTGCTGCAAGCAGCTACAGAAAACATTCAGAGCTCAAGCAATTAAAAATGGAGTAAATCGCCACCTAAATTTACCAAATTCTGAAAAAATTGGAAATTTTTTTGACGGTACCTACTTTTATGCAACCAGAATGGGATAGGGTTAAACTTTACAACCAAACTAACGATAGCATATATGCTCGATAGTCAATTGTGAATACGTACATGAAAAGTTTTTGAAATTAACCCTTTCCAAAATGATAGAAAAAAGCAACCAAAGATGGCTAATTTTGCCATTTTCAAATGGTACTCTTATTCTCACCCTCATTGTGCTAGAGGGTTAAATCTGAGATTAAGAAGTAATCAGTAACTTTCTTCCACAATCTTTGTTGCATCTAGCCATATCAAAATAATTGTTACAACTACTTTGTAATTAGAGAAATTTGCCCTTGAAGTTGGCGAAAATAACAATTATTCTGACAGTACCCTTATGGGAAGTCTGAAATCGGCTAAGGGTTAAACTTTTAATAATAACATATAGAACAAAATTTGTCATACTTTGACTGATGCAAGCAGCTACAGAAAACATTCAGAGCTCAAGCAATTAAAAATGGAGTAAATTGCCACCTTAACTTTCCAAATTCTGAGAAAATTGGAGTTTTTTTGGACGGTACCTACTTTTATGCAAAAAGAATGGGATAGGCTTAAACTTTACAACCAAACTTACCACAGCAAATATGCTCGGTAGTCAATTGTGAATACATACATGAAAAGTGTTTGAAATTAACCCTTTCCAAAATTATAGAAAAAGCAACCAAAGATGGATAATTTTGGCATTTTCTCTTATCCTCGCCCTCATTGTGCTAGAGGGTTAAATCTGAGATTAAAAAGTAAACAGTAACTTTATTCCACAATCATTGTTGCATCTATCCAAACCAAAATAATTGTTACAACAACCTTGTTATTAGAGAAATTTGCCCTTGAAGTTGGTCAATTTTGAAGAAAAAATCTATATTCATGTCATTTTTGGCCAGTGGGGGTTAATGTTGAAAAATCTGAGTGGTGATTGTGGTGTATCATATCATGCTGTAAATGTGTGGAAAATTTGAGCGAAATAACTGTAAACAAATTTGAGACATTCGAAAAATGGTGAAATTTTGAAGGTTTTAGCAGAATATTTTGAAAATACGCGTTTTCAGAGATATGACGATACCGCATTTCACTAGATTTTATGACATTAAGTAAGTGTGCCAAATTTGATCAAAATCGTACAACTTGTTTTCGAGCAGTTCAACAGACAAAATTCAGGGAGGAAAAAATAAAAAAATAAAAAAAAAAAAAAAATAGAAAAGAAAAATTTTGAAAAAGACGAATAACAATAGTCTTTCCCAAACTTGGTTTGGGAAAGCCTAAAAAAAAAAAAAAAAAATAAAAAATAGAGAAGAAAAATTTTGAAAAAGAAGAATAACGATAGTCTTTCCCAAACTGGGTTTGGGAAAGCCTAACAAATAAATAAGTGCCTTAATTAAGAAGTCTGAGGGATTTTTTTTTCTATTTTTTTTTTGCAAAAATTGCAAAATATTCAACAAACACAGTGTGAAATATCTTAAGAAGCCAGAATGTGATTTAAAAAACTATCACAAATGGGAAATTTAATATCATGAGAGGTTTGTTTTGTGTCAAGACCAATTAATTTATGAATTATATCATAGTTTTGGATGAAAGGGGGAATACTGGGTTCTAGGGGACACATTCAGGGCTGTATTTTACCACATCAATATGCAGAAGAAAATTTGACATCATTTGTAGGATAAAGTGGCACTGTCTATTGATATTGGTGATTTATATAGCTGCAACCCCAGTTTTAAAAACAAAATTGACATTCATTTTGTTTTGTGTGGGGTGGAGGGGGGTTGAACACCACTCTTTCTCTTGCTGTATGATTAAATGAGACAGATTTCCCCCCAAAGTATTGTGTGCTGATGCAGATTTTAGTTTTATTTTAGGATTGGGGTAGTTTTCAAAGAAAGCAGTGAATTCTTGAATTCTCATGCAGAAATGACTCTTTTATCAAATGAAAAAGGTAAAATGTATATTTACAAGGCTAAGAATGTAGGTTAAAATCCTCTCTACAAAAAATCCCCCCCCCCCCAATCATTTTTACACACTTAGCAAAAATCCCCCCCCCCCCCCCCCCCCCCCCCCCCACATTTTTAGAAGGTAGTACCACAATTATTTTAAGGGCAGTACAAAAATCCCCCGCCTGGCCTTTTACACCAAAAGGTGAAAAAGGCACTCCAAGAGGATTTAAAAACTTATGTATTTAATTTGTAAATTACACAAACACTCATCACTATTTACAAGAAAACATGCCTCAATAACTGTTTATCAAGACAGTTATTTATTTATTTATTTATTTATTTATTTATTTATTTATTTATTTATTAGGCTTTCCCAAACCCAGTTTGGGAAAGACTATTGTTATTCTTCTTTTTCAAAATTTTTCTTCTCTTTTTTTTTTTTTTCCTCCCTGAATTTTGTCTGTTGAACTGCTCGAAAACAAGTTGTACGATTTTGACCAAATTTGGCACACTTATGTAATGCCATAAAAACTAGTGAAATGCGGTATCGTCATATCTGTGAAAATGCGTGTTTTCAAAATATTCTGCCAAAACCTTAAAAATTTCACCATTTTTCGAATGTCTCAAAATTGTTTAAAGTTATTTAGCTCAAATTTTCCACACATTTAGAGCATAATATGATACACCACAATCACCACTCAGATCTTTCAACTTTGACCCCCACTGGCCAAAAATGACATGAATATAGAATTTTTCTTCAAAATTGACCAACTTCAAGGGCAAATTTCTCTAATAACAAGGTTGTTGTAACAATTATTTTGGTTTGGATAGATGCAACAATGATTGTGGAAGAAAGTTACTGTTTACTTTTTAATCTCAGATTTAACCCCCAAGCACAATGTGGGTGAGAATAAGAGTACCGTTTGAAAATGCCAAAATTAGCCAACTTTGGTTGCTTTTTCCATCATTTTGGAGAGGGGTTAATTTCAAACACTTTTCGTGTACGTATTCACAATTGACTATCGAGCATATTTGCTGTTGTAAGTTTGGTTGTAAAGTTTAACCCTATCCCATTCTGGTTGCATAAAAGTAGGTACTGTCAAAAAGAAATTCAAATTTTTTCAGAATTTGGTAAGTTTAGGTGACGATTTACTCCATTTTCAATTGCTTGAGCTCTGAATGTTTTCTATAGATGCTTGCCGCAGTCAAAGTATGACACATTTTGTTCTATATGTTATTATTAAAAGTTTAACTCTTGGCAGATTTGAGACTTCCCATAAGGGTACTGTCGGAATATTTGTTATTTTCGCCAACTTCAAGAGCAATTTTCTCTAATTACATGGTAGTTGTAATAATTATTTTGGTATGGCTAGATGCAACAATGATTGTGGAAGAAAGTTACTGTTTATACTTCTTAATCTCAGATTTAACCCTCTAGCACAATGAGGGCGAGAATAAGTGTACCGTTTGAAAATGCCAAAATTAGCCATTTTTGGTTGCCTTTTCTATCATTTTGGAAAGGGTTATTTACAAACACTTTTCATGTACGTATTCACAATTGACTATCGGGCATATTTGCTGTTGTTAGTTTGTTTGTAAACTTTAACCCTATCCCATTCTGGTTGCATAAAAGTAGGTACCGTCCAAAAAAATCCACTTTTTTCAGAATTTGGTAAGTTTAGGTGGCGATTTACTCCATTTTTAATTGCTTGAGCTCTGAATCTTTTCTATAGCTGCTTGCAGCAGTCAAAGTATGACAAATTTTGTTCTACATGTTATTATTAAAAGTTTAACCCTTGGCAGATTTGAGACTTCCCATAAGGGTACTGTCAGAATAATTGTTATTTTCGCCAACGTTTGCATGCACTTTCTCAGCACTGGAGCCATATTGTATCAAAACCTTTTCCATGATAGGATTGAGCCTTCATCCAAGAACAATTTTGCTGTTATATATTTTATTCAAAGTTTTAACCTTCACCCAGTTTTCGGGCCTTGAATTTTAGTGCCCTAAAATTTTTCATAAAATTGGCTAATTTGGAGCTCACTTTTCTTCCATTTTCGAAAGGAATATCGAAAAATGATTTACATGTTCGTATTTACAATTTCCTACCGAGCATATTCGCTGTTGTAAGTTTGGTTGTAAAGTTTAACTCTATGCTTGTTCTGTTTGCATAAGGTGCAGTCCAAAAAAACTCTCGTTTTCAGAATTTGGTAAGTTTAAGTGACGATTTACTCCATTCCTAATTGATTGAGCGCTGAACGCTTTCTATGGCTGTATGAAGCAGTCATAGTATGGCAACTTTTGTTTTAATGTCATTATTAAAAGTTTAACCGTTGGCAGATTCGAGACTGCCCATATGGGTATGCTCGGAATAATTTTAATTTTCATAAAAACTGAATATTGATAAGCGTGCAGTGATAGTTTGGAATAGAATATCCGAAAATGCCAAGAATATTTTCTGTTATAAGGTTGCTGTAAAGTTTAATGTGATCCCTGTCTCAGATGCATAATGGTAGATGCCGTCGAAAAAAACTCATTTTTTTCAGAAGTTCCTAGGTTTTAGTGACAATTTACTCCATTCCTAATTCTTGAGCGCTGAATGTTTTCTATGCCTGCATGCAGCAAGCATAGCATGACAACTTCTGTTTTATACGTGATTATCAAAAGTTTAACCCTTGGCATATTTAGGAGTACCCATGTGGGTATAGTCGGAATAATAGTTATTTTCGTAAAATCAATCCCTGAATATATTGGTAACCGTGCAGTGGCCTTTCAGTGGTGCTACATGAAGCCGCAAATAGTTAAGGTTGAAAAGTTCATCAAATAGACAAATATAATACCTAACTCAGGCAATGACAGGTAAATAATGAATGGAAAAGTCGTTGAGTTGAGAATAAAGTAGGCACAAATCGTGCCCTCGGTTTCCACCTGATCCATGGTATTTCCACGCGGTCTCGGCACTTGACAAAGATACTAAACTGTCGGGCAGGGACAGTAGGAAACATTCTGAGAATTTCAAGTTGCTGCCTTGCATGATCGGGACATAATTGGAATATATCCGACATTGTATCTGTCGGATATATTCCAATTATGTCCCGATCACTTCACCCTGACAGTCCACATGGGGGCACCATGACGCCGTGTACTAAGGCATACTGCACGTCAATGGTGCGCATGTCTTCAACCAATCTAACCTTGCCTGTGCTACAGTGTGGAGGCATTATGTTGGGGAGCTGGCAGCTGCTCGTCATTGCTCGGTGGTTCTCTCTGGGTACTCCGGCTTCCTCCACCCCTACATCTGTCACCGACATAACATGACCTTGGCTGTTAATGTGTAGTTAAAACCTAATAAATAAATAAATAAATAAATAAATAAATAAATAAATAAATAAATAAATCCAGTACCAGTTTTGCTCGTACAAATATTAGTACCGTCAGACAAAATTCATTTTCTGATTAATTTCGTACTTTTCTGTACTCACCTTCCCTGAGTAAGATTGGTATACCTTTTCAATCTCAGATTTAACCCTCAAGCACAATGAGAGTGAGAATAAGTGTACCATTTGGAAATACCCAAATTATCCAACTTTGGTTACTCTCCACTATCATTTTGGAATGGGTTAATTTGAGACACTTTGCTTTGCTATATGCAGAGATGTTTAATCAATAAATCCGGCTTTAGTTATGTTCTGGGACTTAATGAAACATGTGCTTTGGCCACTTAAAAATAGCACTGTCTGCAAAAATGACTTTGAGTGAATACTCACTTGTCCAAAAACAAAAAGGAAAGAGCTCTTTGAGCTTTCCATAACTGCTTTCAAAAATCAATGAGGAACAAATTTTGTGTTATATGTTTTGGTGTTCCAACACCAGTTTGGCCGTATAAATATGAATACCGCCAGGAAAGAAAGCACATTTTCTCAGTGGTAGACTGTTTGACTTCTATGATAGAGGTCCCGAGTTTTATCCCTATCTGGGACGACCCACGTAAGGTCCTTGGGCAAGGCACTTTATCCCGGTTGCCAACATGGGGGCACGATGATGCCATGTACTAAGGCGTCCACGATGATGCCATGTACTAAGGCGTACTGCATGTCAGTGGTGCACATGTCTTCAACCGCTGGTTCCCTGCTTCAGTGAAGCTTGAACATAATTAGAATGTTGAGCTGACAGTTGCTCGTCGATGCTCAGTGGTTCTCTCTGGGTCATCTGACTTCCCCCACCCATAAAACTGTCACGGTCACGATTAGCCATTGTGGATAAGTATGTGACCGCAAACACCAATAAATAAATACTGTCAGGGAAACCTTCTGTGAAATCTTTCTGTCAATAAATAGCAAAGTAGTAATGTAATGCAAGAAATATTAACAAGCTGTTCAACATCCCTTTAATCTACTCATTCTGACTTGAACTGTACCCATCACTGCATATACTAGCTCTCTAGATGGTTTAAACCATATCAAATAAACAACTAATTTGTGTGTGACAGTAACTCATATTACATGTATTTCATTGTATCTGAAACAGATGTGTTGGAAAAACTGTGAAATCATGGAGTAGGAAGCTTACCCTCATTTGTTGACAAATCCCACACATTCACAAAGTCCAGGTATTCATTGCATAGGCGTACAGGGCTATTTTTCAGGGGGGGTGGTGGGGATGAACCCTTTTAGCCCGAAAAAGTTGAATCTCAGGAGGAAATGCTAAATGTGGGTATGGGAGGAAGGGGAGGGGGTCTCCCTCTCATTGAGTACCTGGAGAGAACCACCGAGCAATGACAAGCGACTCAGACTCCCCAACATACTAACTCCACAAAAGCAGGGTTAGCAATGGTTGAAGACAAGTACACCAAGGTACCCTTAGTATACATCGCCATCATACCCCCCCCCCCCCCCTCCCCCCACACATGGTAAATTAAATTGGGATGAAGTGTCTTGCTCAAGGACACAATGTGGTTGCCACAGGCGGGATTTGAACCGAGGACTTCTTGGATTGCAACAATCATCTCTACCTTCTGAGCCACCGTGCTCCCATAATATGCAGTGATAGAGCTCTTTATGTGTACTTGTGTGATTATAAATGAATAATATTAACATGGATACAGTTCCACTGAATCAACTTGTACAGTATAATGGTCAGTTTACTTGCTACTTCTAAGTGATGAGATAGGAAAATGGTTTTGTGTACAATACAATTTGCCTTTTCACATTAAAAAGTTGGGAAAGCCCGTAATTTGTCCAACAAATTACAATTCTCTAGTTTATTTGTTTATTGGAGTTTAAGGACACTTTCAACAGCTATATACCACTTAATTAAAAGTCCTTTCTGTTCAGGCCAAATGGTTGTAGTGTTTTTAGTGTGAAGATCCAATGTACTTCACTGATTCGGCACTGATTCGGAGATTCTGGGTCGGAGTATAGTACCTGTATAATATGGTAGCGAATGTCGGAAAATGAAAGGTTTTGGCCATTGAAGTGAATGGCAATGGGTGTGTCTCGTGTGTGTATGATGTCCGCCAGGTGTAATGTGGGTTGAAGTCCAGTAGGTGATAGGTTGGAGGATGCACATTATTCGAGGAATGAGGCTTTGTGTTCAAGTTTTAATTATTTGATACATTTCTAATAGTTCTGTGAATATTGTTATCACTAGTGAGGGTGACTGGAGCCATGGAGGTAGCAGGAGCCATGCGTAGTTTCTTCGCATTCGGCTCATCTGTGTCCGACATTCAGAGGGTAGTGTTACTGATACCAGAGTTTAAGCTCAAGGTGCTGATAGAACTAGATTTGCGTTCTGACGGCAGATGCAAGCGATCTCGGATGGGGTGCGACGTTGGATCCTCTCGGTCTTTCCCTCCACAGGATGTGGGACCAGGATCAAGCAGCTCTACACATCAACCAGAAGGAGCTTCTTGCTCTTCTTCTTAGGGGGGGCGCCGTTCGAACCTTTATCCCAGGTGGATATGCATTTTCTCACATATAAGATGGCGTTTGCTTCTGCCAGATGGGTTAGTGAGCTTCACGCCCTCTCGGTTGACCCGGCCTTTTTTAGGAGCTCTCCTAACAGTGTTACTTTTACCACTGATTGCTCTTTTCTGGCCAAGAATCAGTTACCAGATACTACTCCTCCTCCTATCTGTATCAGGGCTCTTCCTTCTGTTGAGGGTAATCGCCCTTTGCTCTGTCCGGTCCGTGCTTTTCGCATTTATCTCAATCGGACACGTTTCATACGGAAAGGCAGGAAACGTTTTTTTCTGTCTCTAATTCCTGGCCGACAGAAGATCTCTCCTCAATCCATTTCTCGATGGATTTGTCTTGCTATTCGTACGGCTTACGGTCGTTTAGCAGCTGGTGTTTGTATTACCAATCATATTTCTGCCCACAATGTGTGTGCACTGTCCACCTCTTGGGCTTATTCTAACTCTGTCAAGTTGTCGGATGTTATACAGGCAGCCTACTGGAGAAATGCCTCTACTTTCTCCACCTTCTATCTGCGCCAGTTGCAGGAGCAGTCGGAGGACCTTTTTGTCTTTGGTCCTCTTTCTTCTGCTCAGGCTGTTGTCTGCCCTAGCCATTAGGCTTCTTGAAGGTCAGTTTCAGCCTTGCGCTGTTACTGCCTTTTTCTGTCTGTGTGTCACACAGGCCCATATGTCTCCTTTCATTGTCTTTTACCAATGATTGCGACGTTATGGTTGATAATCCTCGGGACCTCTTCCTTCTGCTTCACGGTTCCAGTGCACTGGGGTTATGGGTGGGTTGGTTATGCGATTCCCTCCAGCCTATTGTCTATTCAGCCTGTAGTAAACAATTGTGAGTAGGTTGATAAGAAATCTAAATTTTATAGTAAATTTCCTTTCTTATTATACCTACCACAATTGTTTACATGGAGGCCCTCCCGTCTTCTTTTACGGGTAAAGAATCCTTCCTCCCCGCTGATTACATAACTCTAACATTGGCGGATTCAAAAAGAATGAGTCTTTAGCGACGGTTGCTCTTGACCCAGTTTTGGCTTATTTTTTCTTGGTGCTTTTGCACCACTTTTCTTTCCCAAATTGCTTGGAAAGACAAAAATAGAGAGTATATTATCCGAGTTAGGGACTTCCACTGTAGTGCAAGCCTGTAGTAAACAATTGTGGTAGGTATAATAAGAAAGGAAATTTACTATAAAATTTAGATTTTTGGATATTACACGTATTTCACATTTAAATGTTCATTCGGGAACCACAGACCGAACAAAATACTGTTTTTATTTTTTGAAAAGTTATATTTTTGTCACAGTCAGCAATAAAGGCCATATATTGCCAAACATAATGCAGTTAAATGCATCCTGAGCAAGTGTAGCATCCAGAACTGAGAAGCACACTATAACCTCTGGCAAATGCCAAATACACACGTAACAGCTTATTTTACCCTATTAACATTTAATTAAACCATGGTTTCCCCTCATAGTACTTGTGATAGAGGGGATTCCAATTATATTCCAATCCTCTCCCAAATCACCATTCAAACACTTAGCCAGAAAACCTATATTTCACTTGTATATTCATTGGTATAATATAAGTTTTCTCCATATTATGATGTTAACCCTTTACCTTACATGAAAAGAAGATACCACTTTTGAATAACTAGTTTCTTTTCATTTTTTGCGTCAAAAACATAGCTATGAACCCCCTCACTGGAATGAGCTGAATGAGCTCATTCCAATGAGGGGGTCATAAGCTATGTTTTTGATGCAAAAAATGCAGAAATAATGAATATTGAATGGCAATTTTGGTGAATGGTGCTAGCTGGTTTTGGCCGTTACATTGAATGAATGATTTATAGAAGCTTTCTCCATATTATTATGTTTATGACACCAGTTTTGAATAACTTCTTTTCATTTTTTATTTTTTGTGTCAAAAACATGGCTATGACCCCCCCCCCCCACCCCACCCCCCCACCCACCCCCTCCCCATCTCAGGGAATGAGCTGAACAAGCTCATTCCAATGAGGAGTCATAAACAATGTTTTTTAATTTTGATGCAAAAAATACAAAAATAATGAACATTGAATGGCAATTTTGGTGAATGGTGCTAGCCGGTTTTAGCCGTTACATTGAATGAATGATTAATAGAAGCTTTCTCCATATTATTATGTTTACCCTTTATCTTACATGAAATGAAGATACCAGTTTTGAATAACTAATTTAACCCTCAGGCTGGATATCAATTAAAACAACTCCTTCATTGGGTTCATAAAACGGAATTCTATATTTAAAAGAAACCTGCAATATAAATGTACAACTTACATCAGTATGGCTGCAGTATAACATTTCAAGATTGCAGCAGAACACAGAATCAATTCATATAATATATGATATAATATTCAATCACTGTGATAAATTGTAGTCTAGCCGAAATATATATGTGGTGATGTGTACATACCAGATAGAATATATTTACTTTTGCAAATAAATGTGATACATTGATGACCGCATTGTAACAAAATAAATCTACAGTGTACCAACAAATATGGATTATGAAGACGGCGGCAAAAAAAATAGTTAGTGCAGTAAGTAGGTGAGTGAGATCAGTCAGTTCATCAATGTCATTGGTCAGATTATGAATATTAACAAGTCGTCTGACCTGTGACCCTGAAACAATAAACAAAGCACATGTTTATACAGGTGGAGCCAGATGAACCTGGTTACATCTTCCCCCTGGCCAGTGGAACGTCTCCTGACAGTCAAACTAATCTCACCTACAATAAATGAAAATAGTATATCTGCTCTCCTGTAAGAAACAGAAAGTACTTCACAGTAAATATGATTGTTACTCTGTAAAGAGGAACTGATCACTGTGTACTCTTGTTCAATATTCTGACCTAAACAAATAAAATAATTAATTAAGATAAAACATTCTACTCCCTGAAAATCTAGAGTAAATATGGAATTCAATAATATCACAGTATATACATTTCGTTTCTGTAGAAATAGATATGGATACCTGGCTAAAATTTAAAATAACCTCCAAAATCCAAAGGCTTCAAACAAAAACCTCCCTAGAAGGTTCTACTTGCTGTGTTTGTACCCATTCTCCACATCTATCCGGAGGCTTCCTTTGTCGGACTGGTCTTCTCTCTGGTGTATGGTAGGACTCTCTATTGGGTGAGTGTTCAGCAGTACCAGTTAGCACAGATTCATCAACTGCTGAACTTGCTTCACCATCAGTAACTTGTGTGTCGGATCTAATCTCTGGTGCTGAGTGTGAAGAAGCACGGTGAACAGGTAAAGGTGGCTGTGCCGGTTTCCTTCTCTGTGGAATAATATAAATCTGACCTGGACCCGAATCATCGGTATCAGATGAGCCAGTTTCTGTTCCACTTTCTGTATCATTCACTAGAATCTGTGGATGGTGTTCCTTCTGAATCACTTTACAGTGCTCCTTACCAGGAGAAGAGTCAGAAGGCAGAGCATTAAATGGAAGGAGCATATTCCGGTGAAGTGTTCTGGTAGGTCCTTTACCAGTCTCCAACTGTACTTTGTATACTGGAATACTTTAAGTTGGTATTCCGGTCACCAAGTAAACTTCTCGCTCCCATTTATCAGCTCACTTGTGCTTTCCCTGGAATCCAACCTTCCTCACTAAAACTCTGTCTCCAACTTCAAGTTTGGATTCCTGCACCTTTCTGTCATTATTATCTTTCCTTATTTCTGGCGGCAGACTTGGCACCCGCTTCCACAGCAGCTTTATATGCATATTTCATCCACCTAGAAAGCTTTTCCACATATCCATGATGATCCTTAACGTTCTCACTGCCTGGGTCTGTACCAAAGAATGCATTAGCAGATAAGTTGGGGTGTCAGCCAAACATAAAAAAATGTGGAGAGTAACCAGTAGCATCATTCCTTGTTGCATTATAAGCCTGGACCAAGGGAGCAACATATGATTTCCAATCCACTTTTTTTTCTTCATCCAATGTGGCCAACATCTTGAGGAGAGTCTGGTTAAAACGATCTGCTGAGCCATTACCCATGGGATGGTAAGGCATGGTTCATGTTTTCTTAACCTGTGCCAGCTTACATAACTGTTCAATAACTCTGTTCTCAAAGTTTCTTCCTTGGTCACTGTGAAGTCTCCCTGGGAAACTGTAAAAGACAATGAAGTTCTCATAGAGTGCTTTTGCAGTAGTATGAGCTGTCTGATTTCTGGAAGGAATTGCTTGGGCGTATCTGGTGAAATGGTCCATTATGACTAAGATGTTCTCGTATCCACCTTTTGATTTTTCCAAGCTCAGGAAATCAATACATACAAGTTCCATTGGTCTACTGGTCTGGATTGGAATTAATTCTGCAGCTGGTCATACAGGTGTTTTCCTTCGTATACATCTCCCACAATTCTCCACTTTTCTCACAACATCATTTCCCATACCAGGCTAATAAAAGCGTTGTTTGGCCAACCAAAGAGTCTTTTCTTTCCCTTGGTGTCCAGCATCTTCATGTACACCTTTTAATGCCTGCTGGTGGTAAGCTTCAGGTAAAATTAACTGCTTCAAAGGCTGTCCAACCAAACAAGCGGTTCGGTATAAAACACCATTTTCACAAACTCCCGAAGATATTTCTGTACATCTTGCGATTCCTTCACCATCCCTCTCCCCCTTGGAAAAGAAGCGCTTTGGACAATTTCCAAAACTCGGGCAATGGTGATGTCCTTAAATTGTTCCTTACTCCAATTAATCCTGTTTAAGGTATCAGAAGACAATGGATCCACACTGGCCAAATGGGAAACAGCATCCTGCGATAAACTTGCTGCATATGGAGCTGAAACTGTAGCAGCATGACAAATTGCCTTAACAACATCTGCAAAGACTTGTGGTCTTAGGTAGAGACCATCTCCATCAGCATTCTGTTTACCTGATCTGTACACTAAACTATAATTGTAGTTTGCCAATGATGCTACCCATCGGTGACCTGTGGCATCCAACTTTGCTTTGTTAAGCTTGTACGTCAGTGGATTGTTATCTGTCACTACCTGAAAAGTATTTCCATACAAGTAGTCATGGAATTTATCTGTAATGGCCCATTTGAGTGCTAAAAATTCCATTTTGTGTGCTGGGTAATTACACTCACTTGGTTGAAGACTACGACTGGCATATGCAATAACGTGCTCCACACCTTGCTGATTTGATAATGTACAGCACAAAGTCCAGATGCACTCGCATCAATGTGGAGAATGAATGGCAGAGTATAATCAGCATATGCTAGAACAGGTGGCAGCGATAATCTATCCTTAATGGTGTGAAAAGCTCTCTCTTGATTATCTCCCCATTTCCACTGTGTTACTAGAGTATTTATCCTTGAACGCTTTGTTTTCTTTTTATTTTTGTCTTGTCCATGACCTTTTAACAAATAATTCAATGGCTCAACTATTTTAGCGTAGTCTTTGATAAATTGTCTGTAGTATCCTACAAAGCCAAGGAACTGGTGTGTTTCTTTGATATTTTGAGGTCTCAGCCAATTTTTAACAGCAGACAACTTTTCTGGGCCTGTTGTTATGCCATCTTCTGAAACAATATGGCCTAGATACGTCACAGATGATTTAAATAATTCACACTTTGAAGGCTTTAACTTCAGATTATGCTGTGATAATCTACAAAATGTTGAATTAAGATGTTTAATATGGTCTTCAAAAGTTCTTGAAAATACTAGTATGTCGTCTAAGAAAATTAGACACTCTCTTAATTGAGATGCACCCATGCATTTCTCCATAAGTCTCTGAAATGTGGCAGGGGCATTAGTGAGACCAAAGCCCATCTGGTTACACTCGTAAAAACCAAGATTTCCTACTGAGAAAGCAGTTTTCTCTTTATCATCTTCTGCCACTTCCACTTGCCAGTATCTGGAACGAAGATCCAATTTCGAGAAATTTTTAGAACTACTAAGAGGTTCAATAACAGCATCGAACCGGGGCAACATATAACTATCCTTTCTAGTTCTTGCATTCAGCATTCTGTAATCAATACAAAAGCGAAGAGTTCCATCTTTTTTCCTCACAAGTACAACATTTGATGAAAATGGACTATCTGATTCTCGTATTACTCCAACATTCAACATTTCCTTTAGGTGTTGACGCACCTCATCATACATTCCTGGTGGAATTCTTTTGTATGGTTGCTTGAATGGCCGATCATCATTAAGCTCTATTTTATGTTTAACAAGGTCTGTTTTACCAATGTCCAAAAGTCCAGTTGAAAATACATGTTTCCAGTTCAATAATAAGTCATTCACATTTGAAAACTGTTCTGTAGTCAAGTTACTTTAATCAATTTTAATGCCAAGATCATCAATACAAGAGTTGGTGTTGTGACTGGTACACATATCATCAGAATCAGAAGTTAGATTATCCACAACTTTAACATCAGAAATTGTACATATATCCATTCTTGGCTTGATTGTTATTTGCTTTGCTGAAATGTTACAAATCTTAACAGGAATTCTAGTAGAAGTAGAAGACTGATTAACTTTAATTACTCTTGGACAAACAATATAATTTTGTCCCACGTTCAGATTTTCAGTAACCACTTCACTAATCTGACTATCAAGTCCTTTAGCAATAGCTCTTATAACTATTGATTGGTATGGAGCCACTTAACAGGTTTTCTGCTCAGTGTCTTGATGGTGTATGTGTTTCTGTCCATACTGTCCATTGCCACGGACCATTCTTCTGGAATTTCAAAGTTTTCCATTTCATTTGTTGATTTTGCTTTAAAATCTCTTAGATGCTGTATAATATTTGTGCCGACAATAACTGGAAATGACTGGTTGAATTTAGTATTAGGTACGACTAATACAGGCACATTAATCTCAGCATCAGATAAAAATGGAGCACTAGCAGAGCATTCAATATATCCTAAATAATTCAGTCGAGATCCATCAGCACTGACACTTTCAGTCCTAAACTGTCCAAATTTTGCAAAGTCGGTTTACAACAATTCACGAATCTCTGATAACCATCCTCTGAAATTGTCGTAACCATCGAACCACTGTCGATTATGGTTTCAAATTTTTGACCTTGCAGAAATTTAAAACTTTCATTGGATGCATCAACTATACGTTCATGAAGAGACTGGCCTCCACTACGTTTGACTTCTGTCCAGCTAACAACAGGAGTCAATGGGCTTTTGCGTTTCTGTTTCCAAATCTATTAGTCCTTCCCTGTAACTTCTTGAGCCTCTATTATTGAATCCACGGTTGTTGTCAAAACCACGTCTATTTCTATGATCATTCAGATATTGTTCTTTGGAATTTGGTATCTGATTTCTATCAAGTTTTTGCAAGATGGAATCAAATTTTGGATTAATATCGGACTGCAACCTTTTTTCCAATTTTTCGAATTTCTCTTCCATTTTATTTTCAAAATTGTCAAATAAATGTTTATTCGAGGTATCTGAGACAATAACATTCTGTGTGGTTTTCGAACTGGTTGAAGGGATGCTAATGGAAATTCCCTTTTCTACCCTTCTAATTTCTCTCAACAAATCATCAAAATTATGGAGACAATCATATTTGTGACGTGTTTGTCCTTTAAGTTTTTCTGATTTCAGTGACGTCCAAAACTTTTATCGTAACAGCTCATTTTTGGATGAATGTTCTAAATAGCCATTATCTATTGCTGTCTGTAACATCGACTCCAATCTTCATCCAAATGCAGTAACACTCTCTTCAGGCCTTTGGTAAGAGCTGAAGAACTCCTTCATTACCATTTCATTTGTAGCAATGTCACTAAACAGGGTATCCAATTTTTCCAAAATCTGGTCAATAGATGCTTTCTCACCAACAGATATAAGTACTTTTCGTGCAGTACCTCTTAGAGATGTCTGTATAGCTCGTATATGCATACCACTTGTCATTTCGGAGTCATTAATGAGGCACTGTACTTCAAACTTCCATTCTTGATATTAACAGGTCAGACGACTTGTTAATACTCATAATCTGACCAATGACATCTGATCAATGTCATTGGTCAAATTATGAATATTAACAAGTCGTCCGACCTGTGACCCTGAAACAATAAACAAAGCACATGTTTATACAGGTGAAGCCAGATGAACCCGGTTACACTAGTTTCTTTTCATTTTTTGTGTCATAAACATAGCTATGACCCCTCCCCCAATGGAATGAGCTGAACAAGCTCATTCGAATGAGGGGTCATAAGCAATGTTTTTGAATTTTGATGCAAAAAAATGCAAAAATAATGAACATTGAATGGCAGTTTTGGTGAAAGGTGCTAGCCAGTTTTGTCTGTTACAATGAGTGAGTGATTAAAAATGTTAAAAAACAAATTTCTTCATTCACAGAGTATTTTGGAACATAAATTTGGGGAAGGGGGTGTGGGGGGGGGGGGGGGTACAGTGGAAAAAGTATTAAAGTTGCAAATGTGAATGAATAACTTTTGTGCATAGCTACCAATATAGTAGTCTGATACTAGTGTCGTCAGGGTCCCCATATTATAGCACAAAACTACATTAACAATTGTCCATCTACCACCCATACTGAATGCCTCAGCTGATGAGAAAGTTAATAACATACACTCTCAGTTTCCTATGATTTGCTTTAGTACTGCAGCACTCAGGGTCCACTGAGTTTTTTTTGGGTTTGACAACCCTGTCCTGGCTCTTCTCACTATATTTTTCATTGTATGTCAGTAGTCAGTATTCCTACGTCCATGTAGACTTTCAAAATATGTGATTGCAGGTCTGTCTGTCTGTCCATCATACAAAGTGTTGGTTTGCTTTTCATTTGCCCAGTTCTACATTTTCTGTAACTGGCAACTGACTATCCCCCCTCCCCCATCCCGTCCACATTAAAGAGCACTATATTCTCAAATATCATCCTCACTGGATACTATGCATCCATGTATTTTTCTAATTTCACTCTTTTTATCAGAATGGGTGCCTGTAGGGATTAAATCCAAGATTGTAAGCATGCCTTTGTGGGTACATGTACTTGCGGGACACGCACATCACTACAGACTCAATATTTGGTGGTTTTAGGCATTTTAACAGTGCTATGAGATACCATAGGAGCAGCGCTCAGCTGGTCATACTGTTGGAAAAAATCAGTGTTTAATGTTTTGTCAGTGCCATACCAATGACTCTAGGTACCTTAACTGAGAAAGTGAGGCTTTTTTCACAAGAATGCCAAAATATTCATCAAACACAATGTGAAATATCTTCAGAAGTTCAGAAGTCAGAATGTGATTTAAAAACTATCACAAATGGGAAATTTAATATCACAAGAGGTTTGTTTTGTGTCAACATCAATTAATTTATGAATTTTATCATAGTTTTTGATAAAAAGGGCCATACTAGGGGGACACCTTCAGGGCTATATTTAGCCACATCAGTATATAGAAGAAAATTTGACATGTAGATTGATATTGGTGAATTATATTGCTTCAGTCCCAATTTTTTAATAAAAATTGACATTCATGTTGTTTTGTGTGGTTGGAACACCACTCTTTGTCTTGTTGTATGGTTAAATGAGACAGATTTTCCCCCAAAGTACTGCATGCTGATGCAAATTTTAGTTTTATTTTGGGATTAGGTTAGTTTTGAAAAAAGCTACATGAATTCTTACCTCTCAGCTTACTCATTAGGTAACAGGGTAGAAAAATCTATTGAAGGCAACAGCAGTTTTTAAGCCATTTGACACAGTTTGGACACTTTTCCTTGAAAGAACAAATTTCCCATGTTTTTGACTCAGTGGAAGATAAAAGTTGAATTTTCATGCAGAAATGACTTTTTTATCACATGAAAGAGGTAAAATGTATTTTTGATAGGATTGGAGTTGATTGAGGAAATACATAATTTGGCTTCCGAACCTGATTTAATTATTATTTTGAGATATTATTTCACATTTAAAAATTCATTGAGGGACCACACACCTTACAACACTTTTTTGTTGTTTTGAAAAGTATGTTTTTGTCATCGTCAGCAATAAGGGCTATATATTGCAAGCAAATTCACATCTTGAGCATGTGTAGCCTCTAGGGGCATACTACAGCCTCTAGCAAATGCCAAATAATAACCTATTTTACTATACATGTACACATGTATTAACACATGTAATTAAACCATGGTTCCCCATCATAGTACTAGGGGCAGAGGGGGGTTCCAATCTTCCAACCCCCGTCCAAATCACCATTCAAACCCACAGTCAGAAAACCCATATTGCACTTCTATTTATTGGTATTTATATGGTTGCCCATATTATGCCGTTGACCCTTTACTTAACATGAAAGGCTGATGACACTTGCCCACAAGCTTATTGAATTACTAATTTTTTTGTGTCAAAAACATGACATTTTACCCCTCATTGGAATGACCTCATTCCAATGAGGGTTCATAAGCTATGTTATTGACACAAAAGACAAGAAAATAATGAACATGGAATGGCAATATTTGTGAATAGTGCCAGAAGCTTTTGGCCGTTACATTTGGTAAAGGGTTAAAAAATGTCAGAAAATAATCATTGAAAGAGTATTTTGGAACACAAATTTGATGGTGGGGTACAGTGGAAAAAATAACATAATAAAGTTGCAAATAAAGTAGCAAATGAGTTGCAATAAAGTAGTCTAGTACTAAATTTTCTCTCTTATTTGAAGCACAGCCCCCTGTTTTGGGGTCGGAAAAAGTTCTCTGAAGGGTTATACTTGACAAAGTTATTTGAATCCCAAAATTAAAGTGATGCGATCATATTTTGTTCAGCTTGGGCGTTGTTGTCACGGTTCCCATGTTACAACACAAAACTACAGTAACAACTGTGAAATATTGTCTGTCTGTCTGTCCATCAGACAAAGTGTTTCTTTGCTTTTCGTTTGACTGGTTCTACATTTTCAATAACTGGTAGCTGACTATTTTTCACACTCTACCCCCACCCCCCCCCCCCCCCCACCCCTCCACATTCACATACAAATACATTAAACACCATGTTCTTGAAGCAAATATGTGATTCAACCTCTTTGGTGACATATTTTCCACAATTTCACTCTTTTTATCAGAATGGATGTTTGTGGGGATTAAATCCAAGGTCGTGAAAGTGCCTAATGGATACTTGCAGCTCAAGCACAGCACCACAGAATCAGTATCGGATTGTTTTAAGCATTTTAAGAGTGCTATGAGATACCACAGGAGCTGTACTGGTCATACTGTTGGGAAAAAGCAGTGTTTTGTCAGTACCATATCAATAACTCTAGGTGCCTTAACTGAGAAAACTGGCTTTTTTTCTTTTTTTTTTACAAAAATTGCAAATCATTCACCAAACACATGATGTGAAATGTCTTCAGAAGCCTGAATGTGATTTAAAAACTATCACAAGTGGGATATTTCATGTCACAAGTTGTTTGTTTTGTGTCAACATTAATTAATTTATGAATTATATCATAGCTTTTTATGAAAAGGGGTATACTGTGGGGGCATGTGGGGGGGGGGGGTGGGGGCACATTCATTGAGGGCTATTTTTTAACTTTTTACCACATAAGTATAAATTTTCTATTTGTGATAGTTTTGTCACAAGATGTTTGTTTTGTGTCAACATCAATTAATTTATGAATTATATCATAGTTTTTGATGAAATGGGGTATCCCGGTGGGGTGGGGAGGGGGGTGGGGGTGGGGGCACACATTCATTGAGAACTATTTTTTACCACATCAGTATGTGGAAGAAAATTTGACATCAGTTGTTAGGATAAAATGGCAATGTATGTTGATATTGGTGAATAATATAGCTGCAACCCCAATTTTAGAAACAAAATTGACGTTCACGTTTGTTTCATGGGGAGGGAGGCCACATTGAAACTCTTTTTTTCAAATTCATTTCACCTTCACTTGTGTGAGGACAATAACATTCTATGCAAATCATGATCAATTACGAAACGAACGTCAACAACTCTATTTATAGAAAGGGTCGGCATCGCCAATGCGGGGTCGTGTTTTCATGGCTAACACAACGGTGGGTAACTATGAACTAAAAAGCATGAGAGTACCTTTTGCTGAATAACTAATTTGAACAAAATGACTACGTCAACTCAATAATTCTGCTGTCATATATCCGACCGAGCCCATCTTCGAATTTGGTCAAGACAATTGTCCTGGAAACCCATACAATAAAAAAAGAATCAAATCGGTTAACAATTCTTCAGGTCATGGCGCTATCAAGCAGAAAATTTGCAAAAAATGGCAAACTCAGTCCAATAATTCTTCAGCCGTGCATCGGACCAAGTCCGTTTTTCAAACTTGATGAAGACATTGTTCCTTGAAACCCAGGTCCTAAATATCAGTTATATCCCTTGAAGTATGTTGAAGTTATGGCGCTATCAAGCTCAAAATTAGTCTATTTAGCAACAAAAAAAAAAATAAAATGATCTAGTCATCCCAATAATTCTGTGGCCGTACATCGCACCGAGCCCATTTTCAAACTTGATCAAGACATTGTTCCTTGAAACCCACGTGCCAAATATCTGTCAAATCGGTTGACATTTGTTGAAGTGTCGCACTATCAAGCTCAAAATTAGTAGATTTTAACAAAGGGCCATAACTCTTGTGAAAAAGTGTGGACACGCCCTATATTGCATCATCAGGTGTTGCACATGCATTTCAAAATCCGTCCAGAAACAACTAAGTTTTTAGCAAAAAGGGCCGCCCACCTGGCGAACGGCTCTCGCCATACCAATAATCAAGGGGTTTTTTTTGGAAAACTCGACTCAAAATTGGAAAGTTCATGAATAGAATTAAATGAGTATGCCTAATGATATCACACAAAATAAAGACAAATAGCCGGTTTATACTTCTCAAAGCTGGCAGCAATCGCTTATCAAATAATATTACTGTCTTACTTTTGTCAACGATTCCTCATTTTCCTATCGTCCCAAAGGATTCATCAACTTTAAATAGCAAACCCGGAGCAGACGAAACGGATAAATTACCAAATAACAGCAACGTTATTTCTTAAATCCGGGGACATTTTCACGGCGACGTTTTTTTCTCGAGTCCGGCAAATAATTGACCAAATTCGTGTCATTAAATTGAGATATAAATCTGCTATTACACACCCCCTCCCCTTATACATCCTTCAAGTATAAATATCTCGATATTAAAATTCCTTGCCTGATGTTTTCTGTATATGGGTTGACTTGGATGGGAGGGGGGGGAGGGGGGGATGACTGATTTTTTTTTTTTTTGGGGGGGGGGGGGTTGTGCCCCCAGACCCTCACCTGGCTATGCCACTGGCGCTACCTGGTATGAGTAATTTTATTGGTTTGAATACTTTATAGAATTACCCAAATAAATCCAACAATTGTTTTAGTTGTGCAGATTTCCCACTAAATTCTCGGTTTTTATCTGTTGTCCCCTAGAATTCTTCTTTTTGCCCAACAATAGATGCATTCCTTTGTATAAGAGTAACTTTGTTGTTTCGGACTTGCACCGTAGTCTCTGTATTTTATCTATTCCAATCTTTTCTGTAGTTTATGCTTCTATTTCCTGGCCTGTTTTGCCTTTTACTGGTCCCATTTCTGCCTATCACAACAGTCTATTTTGTCTTAGCTGTCTCTGTTTTTACCTTCCCTGTGTATAACGAAGTCCTCTATGATCCTCAAACCCAAAATACAATCAAGCAGGGATAGGTATTATTTGAACGACTCTCATCTTATCAAGCAAATAAGCATTCAAGCAGTAACTGAAAAAGTCATTGCTTGAGGTTGAGCGACTCAAATCCCATGGAGCAAATGAGTATCGAAAGAGCGGTTCCTTTTACGACTCTTATGCTCATCGGGGTACAGAAGGATACCTATGA
Source organism: Pictodentalium vernedei (assembly GCA_031216915.1). Lineage (NCBI taxonomy): Eukaryota > Metazoa > Mollusca > Scaphopoda > Dentaliida > Dentaliidae > Pictodentalium > Pictodentalium vernedei. Next base: position 556,939,667 of record CM062296.1, read on the forward strand.
CATGATGATGTAGTACTGGAGAGTACATTTTGGAGGCTATCTTTTGGAGGATACCCACCTAATGATAATTTAGCTTCCAGCATCTGTCTAGTTCCCTACATCCAGACCTCTCCATGATCTTCATATCTCCAACACCACTATTACTCACTTTTCCAATATTGCCACTGTCTGTCCTATGATTAGCTTTTACAGTAGTCACTAAATCCTGTAGCCTTATTCCACCCTTACAGCCTCACTAACACTAGTACAGGCTTGCTAACCATCTCAGATTGCTCGAACAACCAGAATCCCATCGAGCAAATGAGCCATAGAGTAATTGCCTGAACGAGTGACTCACATAAGACTCTTTTGCTCATCTAGGTATTGAAGGATACTTATGACATGATGATTCAGCATTGACGGATGTCTTTTGGTGGATACATTTTGGAGGTTACCTGCCTGAAGATAATTATTGTTCATAATGCCCGATAGCTTCTGCTTTCTATAGCTCTAAGACCATTGTCTGTCCTATGATTAGCTTCTACTGTAGTCACCCAGTCCTATAGTCTTCTTCCACCCTAACAGCTTATACCTCTACTGGCACTACTGCAGGCTTGCTAACTCAAGTTGCTTGAACGACTAGAATCCCATCGAGAAAATAAGCCATCGAGTAATTGTTAGAACGTGTGACTGCTCATAAACTCTAGGTAGTGAAGGATATTTATGATGGGGTGATTCGGCATTGGAGGATACATTTTGGAGGATACCTACCTGAAGATAATTATGGTTTCATAGTACCTGATCAGCTTTGGGTTTCTATAACTCTAAAACCACTACTGTTGTATTACCCATAGTCATTATCATCTGTCCTACGATTAACTTAAACAGCGTTCACACAATAATATAGTCTTCTACCACTGTTGCAGTCTTGAACCACTTCTATTGATTTGTAGCACTATTACAGTCATGTACTTGACTCTGCCCTCAGTAAAGCCTTCAACAGGTTCAATCAGATTACTTCATTTTCCCCAACATGTACTCTTTTATACATAGTTTAAATCACTTGTATAACATCTGTAGATATAGACAGGCTATTGAAGGAATTCCGTAAGTGGGATTACCAGCCGATTCCATAAAGTGAGATGAGGAAACACCTATCACCTTAACAACATGCGCTGTGCATGCGCACTAGGACCATGCATCACTATGAGGATGACATCACAAGATGGTCGCTCACAAGGGCTACCACGACAACCAAACATGACGTAACTGGGTCACATGGCTATGATGGCACATGAGATCCATCCAATGTGGGTCGATCGAGTACATGATCTACTACTCATGTTGTCCTGTTATTCAAGATCTTGATCTCGAATCCTGTTTCATATTTTATTTCTTTTAAAACTAAAACAAGTTGTTTACAACAAATCAAAAACGGACCATACAATTACTAATATAAACTACTTCATGGTCCTATTGTCATTTCTCCATTGGTTTTACCTGAAGAAAAAGCGACCTCTAATATTAAGGTTTTTTCAGTGCATGTTTGATCATTAATAGAGACAGACACGTGTGCATAATAATTCTCTGACATGATTCCAGTAGTCACCTTGGTAAAACTACCCCAGCTCAGTATGCGTAGTTTCAGTCTAGTATGCACATGTGTGGATGATATTTTGCAGGTCAATAGAAATTGATTTTTTTTAAATAATATATGCCATGTACTTTGATTTTTCAAATCTATAGACATATCTGTCGATAAGATAATATTATAATTTATCATATCTCCATTCCATATGTGAGCAAGCTTGTCACTTCCTTGCTATTTCTAAGTGTTGTGATCTCCGTATTTGCCCATTGATTACACTGTGTGTGTTTTTGGGGTAGAATAGATCTCCACATTCGACCATGAGAGTCCTCTAACTTTGCTTGAAGAGCCAGGTTGGTGAAACTAAATGTTATAACAGATGTGGGGTTCCTGTGTAGAGATCTGAGCCATCGTATAGCAGAATCTTCTATTTTTGTCATATTCTGCTAATTTTGAATACCATTATCCTTATGTGGGCAAGCTTGTCAGTTCCTCACTAGAAGCTGCATATTGCAGAGTAGTAGTTTATGGGGTCTTGTGGATCTGCCTTCAGGTGGGAACCTGGTGTTTAACTGGCCCACGCTGAAGATATGATTTGCGGGAGCTGTTGGCCTCTGTTGAATATTCACGTGCCATTTAGCCCATCTTTGTTCCTTGAACAGGTTATCACAGGCCCAGCTTTGGTAGCCAAGCTTTTGATGCGGCTTTTCTGCAGGGTGTATTGGATATAATAGGTACATCTGTGGTAGCAATATTGTTAATACATTGCAGCAATGGCCTGACTGTTCATACAGACTTCTCAATATAGTGATATAGCAAATTCTAATGAATTTGTTTCATTAGGATATAGCGATGCCTGTGTGGGTGGGCCTGCAAGTTCCTCGCCAGGGGTTGCTGTGTTTTATTGGCCATCTAGTGGATCAGCTTGACCTTCATCTTGGGAACTAACAACGTGATAAAATTACCTTAGTTATTGAAATTGACGTACAATCCCACTCATAATCCAGCCTTGGTATTCGAAAGTGTTGTTAAACCCTAATGAACTAATTTGCCATTGAATTATGATATTTTGTCAGTTTAAGAAATGAAGGTTTGTTTTACTAGAGCTTGTCTGAAGTTTGATCCTTCTGCAATCTTTCTAAATTTCTCGATTGCCATATTTGTCGCCACATTAACATATGAACATACGTGTGTGGTTCTGTGTTTATTGCATGTCGCTGTACTACAAGTTTTGGCAGTTTGTTATATATCACATAACCACTACTATTTTTGCAATATATACCATCTCTTTCCTGAAAAATCTTGCTTGTGGCCTCCAATAAATAACGGAATGAACAATATTGAGTGTGCACCATTACATGTCACGTATTCTCATAAACACCTTTAACCCATTTTGGGCTGCATAAACAATGATACCCATCAAAAGCTTAGAATCCATGTTCTCCCTAGATTTCTCTGAAAACATCTTGTAGATTTTTAAGAAAAAATGGCCATTCGCAGTTCTTGGTGAGACATTACAAGTTGCATGGAAAAATATTCCTGTTAGCACTTGTTAACCCTCTACAAGCTGCCAGACATCAATATTTTGGATACATTTGAGATAAAATTGACCATTTTCAATTAGCCATAGCACTTGGTGGGTATGTGTCAAACAAACATAACTCCTTTTGTCGGTCATTAACTTGTTGGATGACGATATTGATATTAACCCTGTCCACCATTAATGTAAAGTATTATTTAGGGTTTCTGCAATATCTGCAGGGTCACTTATTACATTATCTCCCTCTACCAATGGGGGGAATATTTGAGGGTCATTACATTGTTGAGATGTGAAGTTTTTAATTGTTTTCCACCAATGTTTTGATGAGAAATCAGAGTTGTTGATTTTAGAGTCTAGATTATTATCGTACTCTTTTTTGGCTGCTCGGACACAAGCAATTAAATCGTTGCACACTTCTCTAAAATTTCTCCAGTCATTTGGATCGTTACTAGTTTTGACCTTTTTATGGGCTTTGTCTCTTTGTTTCATTTGGCGTCGGACAGCGGCAGTCATCCAAGGTTTATCTTTTGGTCGTATAAGAATAAATTTGTGTGGAATGTGTTCTGACCAGAGTAATACCGTCACCCAAAAGGATTTACCCTGATCCCATTTACTAATCACAAAATAGATGATCTCAAAATTCTTCCAAGTGAGGTTGAATCTCTCTTTTCAAAACTTGACGTTAAAAAGGCAAGTGGCCCAGATAAAATCAATAATAGAATATTGAAGATATTTGCTTCAGAGTTGTCAGTACCATTTTGTCTTGTATTCAGTATGTCTCTATCTCAAGAAAAATTCCCCAGTATATGAAAGCATGCAAATGTGATCCCAATCCACAAAAAGTCTTCTGTCAACCATAAAGAAAATTACTGTCTCGTTTCCCTTACAAGTAATGTCTTTGAAAGAATTGTCTTTAACCACGTTTTCTCATTTCTTACCAAAAATAGATTGCTAACAGATTTGCAGTCAGGATTTATTCCAGGTGATAGTACAACATATCAGTTAATCGATCTAGACCATAGTATCAGATTGGCACTTGATCAGAATAAAGAAATTTGTTTTGTTTTCTGCAATATCAGCAAAGCATTCGACAGAGTATAGCACGCAGGTTTAACTCATAAACTGAAAGCTATAGGTATATGTGGGAATCTACTATGGTGGTTCAAGTATTATCTCAATGAGCATAGCCAGTCAGTTGTTGTAAATGGGCGTAGTTCAAAGAAGCTGGTAATTCCTGCAGGTGTTCCTCAGGGGTCAGTTCTCGGTCCCCTCCTCTTCAATATATAAATTAATGATATTATAAATAATATACAATCGAATATTAGGCTGTATGCAGATGACACGTCACTTTCAATGATCATAGAAGACCCCTTTTTGGCATCTCAGGTTATGAATGACGATCTTATAAAAATAGGAAAGTGGTCAAAAGATTGGCAAGTAATTTTTAGCCCAGAAAAAACGGTTGTTCTTAGTATCACCCGCAAAACTGTTCCAAATCCCAAACCAACTCTTTTTCTACTTGATAATCCAATTAAGGAAGTTAAAAACCAATAAACATTTGGGTATTACTTTCCAAAACAATGGCTCATGGGATCTCCATATAAACTCAATTATTAGTAAGATAAGTCCGATGATAAATTGTTTTCGTAGTCTAAAGTACAGATTCTCATAAGTATCATTAATTAGATTGTACACCCATTTCATTCTTCCATTATTTCATTATGCTGATATTATATGGGATAATTGTACAGTTGAAAAAATGTGTAATCTTAGGAATTTACATCTTGATGATCTTCGTACAATCTGTGGTGCTCCTCGTGGTACTAGCCATGGGTTGCTGTACCGTAAAACAGGTTTCATTTCACTAAAAGAACACCGTAGGCGACATAAACTTACCATTTTCTATAAAATGAAAAATGGACTGACACCGGATTACTTAACCAGGTTGGCTTCTTGCACAGTCGCAGAACGATCGTCGTTTTCACTCCGAAATAACGAGCAGATTGATAACTTCTTCTACAGAACTAATAGTTTTTTTTTAATCCTTTGTTCCCTCAACCATACGACTTTGGAACGAGCTTGGTTCTGAAATAAGGGCTTCAGAGTCTGTTGAAATGTTGAAACGTTTCTTAAGACGAGAAGATATAATCGTTCCAAACTTTTATGGTCTAGTGTGCAGGGAAGGGCAAATTGTTCATGCAAATTTACGGCTAGGTTGCAGTGATCTAAATGCGCATAAGTATGATAGATTTATATCAGAAAATCCACAATGTCGATGTGGCTATGGATATGAAAATACAGAACATTTTGTTTTTAATTACCAGTTATATGCAGTGCAAAGGGGTGTTCTATTTAAGGGGACATCCAACCTAACTTTGGTCAAATTTCATGCTATTTTCTTTCAAGTCTAAAAAAGGCCCAAAATGAATAACCCCAATAAATTATATACCAAAATGCTTGGAATGAAACATAGAACATGTGGAAACTGAAATTTGCCATGGAACTGCTGCCATGTGTAAATAGCACCACCTGAAAGTCTGCTATTGGCATAAGTAAGAGAACAAAATTTTTACATTAAAATACCTCAAAATAAAAATAACAGCTGTATTCTATAAACATTGAAGTACATACTCGAAGAAATCTTTTCCTAATTCATGAAAGTAATAAAAATTGAGACCAAATGCTATAAGGGGAGTGCTCACTGACTGAAGGCAGACATTTTCTTTTGTTAATGTTTTGATTTGGGGAGTTCAGCAAAGGTCAACTTGAAGGAGTCCACCAGAAGAAGTATGGAAGGACAAAAGAGTGTCTCCCAATATAAAGATGTATGTGTCACTATGGTGGTTTGGAAAGAAACTATGATATTCTCCTATGTAGAATGCACTGTGAAGTCATACACTGTAGTTAAATAAATATATTTACAAACCCCTTGCACTGTAAGCCCTTTTATCCCATGCATCAATTCGATAGTGATTATATTGTTAAATTTGTCTGGTTTATCAATAAGTATAATAGCTTTGTTTACTCTTGGACACCAGTACACTCATGATATCTGTTGGAGAAGAAATAAGGGTAACTGTAACCTGTCACTGCAATAAACCATCTAATGTACTTAAAAGTACATTGTTATTCAAAATACATCAAATCAACCTTACATTACCATTATTGCTTGTACTTTCCCCAAGAGGCTTATTGGCATATTGAGATCAGAAGGGCACTTCCAGAGGGTCTCACATATTTTTTTCAAGAACGCAGTACACAAAGCAATCCCCAAAAGGTGACAAGTGAGCTCCATTTGGCACAAAAAATTTCCCAGGTGGGGGCTCTCTTCCTTGTATGACTCTAACTCCGGCACTCAAGGCATATGCCTTTTTTCTCAAAGTTTAACTCTTTTTTCTTTTTAAGATCCTGGCCACACATGTTCCAAACACTATCAGACAGGTAACCCTTAAAATAAGTGTATCTGCAAAAAATCATGTTACATTGCAAAAATATTCTTTTTAGACTTTAAGTTCTGGACCTTTCATGCTTCCAACTATAACACTTAATTTATCGATTAATGGGTGAATAGAAAAAGTCCAGCCATAATCATCATTTTGAGTTCCATAAGCTTTCATAACAGCTCCGATAAAAGTGTCAAACATCAGATTGGTGGCTTTATACAGAATATTCATTAGGTTGTTGCTTAGTAATAGGAACAAAATCTTCCCCAGAAATATTTTGTAGCAATACATTTGAGGGTATCAGCAGGCACTTTCCAACAAATTGTAACAAATCAACTAGTTATAAACAAATTTTCTAACTTAAAATTTTGAGTGAAAAAGTACCACAACTCTGAAAAAATGTGGGAAGAAACACATGCTACAGCAGCTACACAGGCATTGTTTCCCCATGATGCTCGATCACAACACCAAATATCCTTCAAATTGGAGTAGCAGTGGTTGAGATACAAGGGATAATGTTGGTACATGTAATGATGAATGGGTAAGACTAAGAGGACAGAGGTCACCACTGCACGGCCCAAGATGCACCTTTGATTTTACAACTTCCAGGTCTGGGGCATAATAATCGCAACACACCCACCTTATCAATTCATAAAGTAAAATAAAAGGAATTATCAATTTTAAATAATTTGTAGATGATGGGAAATATTTGGCTTCTTTCACCTTCTCGTACTATTAATTACCACAAACAATATCAGTTTGATGCCGACAAATGAAACTGAACGCATGTGGTCTGGTTAAAAAGTAACTCGGCATGGATAATGAAGAAATTGTGAATATTTCGAGTATTTCATTTGTTTAAAAGCCAATTGCAGCTAATTTTGACCGTGGATTCGATAATTCGTTTCGGTTTTGACCACACGGTCACGCTGACAGCGGTTATGTTTATTGTGATTTGCAACATTTGTCAGTGTAAAATGATGACAAAAGACACTGATCGACGCTTGTGTTAGTATGGTTGGTTGCAAGAAAAAACTAAATTCTTAGCATCGTCCAAATGCACCTTATTTAAAAGCGCAAATGCATCATTTTCAACCCATCTTGAATCGGTCCTTTGCCGACATCAACGCAGCCCATGGCGAAGATCCATGGTAACTGTGAAGTAAATAACTACACAACATCGGGGAAATCAACTAGCTCAATATAGTTCCAGGTCACTTGGAATATACTACGTGAAAAAGTGATTTCTGAAGCATTCTGCTTACTTTGTTATGAATATTGCCTTATTTTATGTGTATCGTCCCGATTTTATACATTCGGTTATTTTTTTTACAAGTGGTCCATGTTGTCTTTCTAGTGCGCAATAATTCAGATTTTTTTATCAACAAAAACGTTCAGACGGCCTGTAAACACGAGAGGAGAGGGAATTTCGAACCATATTTTGCAGTTATGACATTAACAGCTCAAGTATTTGCTGTCACCTGTTTGCAAATCCGCTCATACATTGTCTCGAACAAATAAAGGGCGTGATCACGTCCTTGTATTCTTATGATTGCCCATATTGAGTATTTCTGCAAGAACCACATCGTAATCGCATGACCGGAATAAACATCATTGAAACATAGCCACATCCGGAACATCCAAAATTTGTGTTGGTGTTATTATATTCAAACATCAAAACCCACCAGAGTGTGTGTCAAAAAAATGCTTTCTCCGAGTCCGTAGTATGTTATCATCATATTGAGGACAAGGCTTTTGAAATACCGATTATTTTGTGGTTTTACTGGTTTGTTACTTATGCCATTGGCAAATTAATCTTCTTCAAAATCATAAAATTCACTTTTTTTTCTGAAAAAAATTATATGTACCTTTTCTATGCACTTTACTCATTATTTTGATATATAATTTGCCTTTCCTTATACTCTTATCTGTTTCTGAGGCATTGGGAAAAATGTCAACAAATTGACCAAAGTTAGGTTGGACGACCCCTTAATACTCTGGGGAGCTCTGAAATACCTGTTATTACCTTGTTATATGGTGACCCTTTATTTTCTGACTTGCAGAATACTGAAATTTTCTCAACTTTTCAACAGTACATAACTACAATGCAACTGTTCAGTGAATCATGATATGATTACTTTGATAGGCTTTGTAGAATTTTCTGAGACCATTACTCCGGCCTATAAATTTCTTTAATATAAGCTGTAGTGACGACTGTTACAACAGTTGTCATGATTTCTCACGACTGTAGCGACGGTCCTGTTTTCTTAGTAGTGTTTGATCATCCGGAAATGCGATTTAATAAAGGATTGCATCAAAGCTCAATGATGCGTAAAGGCCACTGGTCAGGGGTAACCCAGGTCAGGTGTAATTTTGGGACCTAATCACTGCTTTTCCCCTTCTACTCTGCCTACTTTCAATATTAATACAATGGAATATTTTACCCTGATGTTACAGTCATTGTATTGTCGGTTTCCCTCTGAAAATCTAACCTCTTCCAATTCCAGAAAAGCTAATACAGCTAATACAATAGTAAGTTCTGTGATATGCAATGATTTAATCACTTGAATGTTGTGCTTTGAATCTCTACTGCACATGCACCTGTTCTATTTCAATGTGACTGTATATTTGTGTATGGGGAGGCGTTTATATAGGCCATGCCTGTTCGCCAAACCACATTTCAATTATGGAAATAAAATCAACTCCTCTACTTGCATATAGCCTGGTTTACCATGAACCTATATATGATAGGTTTAATGACAGAAAGATGTTCTTGTTTCAACTCAAACTTTCATTGATAAAACTTGTATTAATGTTGAGGAAATATTGCATGTATGTCCAGGGCTTTATCAATCTGAAAACCTGCATGTACCTCATCAATCTAAATATTTAGACCCAGCATACATGTACACCCACTCCAATCAGCATACAAGTTCTGTAACTATGGTGACCATCTCCTAAAAAGAAATTCAGACGAGTTACACCTATGCCAACCCCAGTCTTCAGAAAATCTTATAGCAGCAATACGTCTTAACAAAGGAAAGAATAAAAAAGGAAAGAAAATTTGTAGTCAACAGCGTTCCATTTCACAGAGTTTTGTGTGCTCTTGTAAATTTTATGTGAACTATTCCTTCATCTGTATCAAATATGAGTTCGGACCAAACTGACAATCCGCCTTATCTTCAAGACATTGCACACTTAGTTAAAATGTACTTAGACATTCCGACTTCCTACTGGATGCCAACTACGGAATTACTCAGGCTGGTGCGTTATCTTTTCACCGAACAATATCCAAGGATCACACATGCATTGGACTGTGATATGAATTGTCATTGTGATTGTTACTTTTGTGCCTTTGATTAACTTTTTTTTATTGTAACTCAATTTCACAGTGATACTCATAAGAATGAACACAAATAAATGGGAACTCGCAATGTTCCACAGCATGATGCAAGTAACACCTCACTCATTGGCCGATCACTAGGTGAAACCAACATGGTGACACCCATGGATAACAACATGTCTGATGAGGAATCATCGGGGTGACCTACCAATCATTAACACCCAGCATGGACCCTGCAACCGCAGACCACATTTCAAGGGCCACCAATAAGGACTTCACTACCACCCACTGACATTCTGCTCATGACTTTCCATAAAAACGACTTTCCATGAAATCGGAATTTGATACGGGCGTTTCGTTCGCAAAGTACACTGGTGGCACTAACAAACTCCATCCCATCAATGGCTCGAAGGGGAGGGTGCAGCTCCACCAGGACCAGGATTCCGATTCTAATAACTCGCATTTCTCACTTAAATGTTAAAAACTATGATACATCCAACCCCCAAAATTGGATGCTGGATCAGTGGCGAGCAGGGCCGGCAGATTATGGCATAAATACTCCCAATAACATTCAGAAAGCCCTTGCCCTGCAATTATATCTTGCCATTGCAGCCGGTGATGTTACAGAAATAGATACTCCATATACCACCACTGATGAACAGGACACAGTGACAGTATTGCAGGCACAGGGTCATCTGGATTCTGCCACAGGTACCCCCCCCCCCCACCCCCCCCATCATGGACAATGAGAGGCGAGCTGGCAATGCTGCTGACCCACAACATAGCAAGCACCATCTACCTGGCCAGCATCATCATCACTCGGTATCCCCAACCAGACAGACTTTGCAAGGATCATCACCAACATTTTCACTGCTGGAGTGGCAGAGTCACTTCGACATCAGCCTAACCTAACTGTCCAACAGCAGACAGGGCCTACATTTTCTCATGGACACTACACCTGTGGCCAACTGGCACCACATCACACAAACAGCTTTGCCTGGTTACACAACCAAATCCTTCAGCAGCAATACCAGATGACCTGCTCCAGCAGCAACTTGCAAACATTTCACTGCCTTTGCTCGAACAGACTCCTGGTTGCAACGACCATGCCAACAAAATGTGTGACAATTGCATAAACATTAGATCATGTTGGATTCATCTCCAGACACACCATTTCCAGTTATTAACCGGCGAGCACCAGCTGGTTCATTTGCCCCAGGTAACATCTTTTGTCACCAATCATTTCTACATCAACAGAATCCACTATTAGGCATGTCTGGGGTCCCAGTATCTGAGCCTACCAGATATTGACCCAGCCATCACCCCTCAACTGAAACAGGAGATTCTGGCAGGGAGGGATGTGAATTTGGTGAGACTCTTACTCCCACCTATTGAAAATTTGTAGTAAAAAAACACTGATGGGGGAAGCATGACTCTCATCTTTCCAAAACTCTATTCCTGCCAGAATTCATCAATGCTTTCAGGAAGTATAAGAAAGTTATTTGTGACGTGTATCACTGCTGCCGATTAGAATTAGATGCCTGTCAAAATTATATCATTAAAATCTCTACTCAACATGGAGATAAATTCTACAATTATCAACACAGCTGCATGGCTGGCTAATGGTACTAAGGTTGACTGGTCCATTAGGGACAACAACCTGTTTTGTATCATGTTCACCAGCCAGAAATCCATAATCTGTTACTCATGTCACAGTACTACTCATACACAAAAAGTTTTTGCCTCCTCACCTCCTCACAGCTGGACATGGCCGCAACTTCACATCTATGGAAATCTGAGTCACTCAAACCATCCAGTTTTCCAAGTTTTAATCATTTCTGTCTCAATTTTAACTCAGCAAGGGGCTGCAATTTTTATCCTTCCTGTAAATTTGCTCACTCATGCCTTCTGTGTAAGGGGCCCCACCTGCAAGCTACTTGTTCAAAGAAAGTATCAAAGCCCCCTCTTAGTCTGCCATACATGCAAACCATGCGACTAAACTACAGCACTCCTGATCAGAACCATGGGTTCACAGCCACAACTCCCATCGATGTCTCGGCTCTAGCTCATCTCCTGGATGGTCAACTGGATGCAGCATTTGCATCCACTCTAATCAATGGTTTGACCTATGGCTTTCCCATGGGCATGAAAGAAACCCCATCGGGCTCTCTAGACTTTGAAAATCAGAAATTGGCAACTGTAAAACCAAAATTGGTCTCCACTCTTCTAGCCGTGGGGTAGCCGATAACTTCCTGATTGATCCATTTATCAGCCTGCCATTTCACTTCTTTTGAATTAACCCTATTAGACTTGTGGAAGATAATTTTCAAAAAATCCTTGACTCATTGTTGATCTTTTGTTGTCACCTTCCTCGCATTCCCGATAGGAGCCAGAACCTGTGCTAGTCATTCCTGATTGGAGGATCATCTGATTAAAACTTTGGGTAGATGGTCATCCAATGCTTACACCAGATATTTCAGAACCTCTGACCACACTCTACAACAGGCCCAGTATTCCTTATGCCCATACTGACACACATTTACTAGAAAGGCAGCATCAAGTAGTAATGACAATCACTTGAATTCATGCTCCCGTGGTAGTTTGGATGAACATGTGTACATGTAGCAGAAGCAATTTTTATTGCTGAGGCAAGATATGATGGGTGCAAGTTAGATGCTTGTTGGTGGAAGTGTACTCAAAGATCTAATTTCTACTAGCAGTGCATACATATGTTGCAGTAAGCAAAACTTGTCTCGCAAATGTATATAGTCTAGCTACATCCACCAACATTGTTGCTTGCAGTGTTTTCACAGGTCTTTGTATATTATATTGTATAATAGGCCTCCATTTTAGATAATAAATTTAAAAGGTGGGTGTCAGCGCATGGAAGCAACTGTGTCAGGTTCATGACTCGGCAGTGAGGCTTCCCAGCATTGTCATGAATGCATAAATCGACCTTGTTCTATGTGTAAACAACAATTCTCTATCAGTTACCAGTATTCGAGCCCATTTCTATATATGCACGCATTCCTCACAGATCATCTGCCCAGCCACACCGACCATCTGCACACAAGACAACCTGCACATTGAAATACGTATATATTCAATAAAAAATGATATTAAGCATATCACAAGTTCTCTTGGTTGATAAATGTTGAGAAAATATAGCATGTATTTCCATGGGTTTATCAACCTGAGAACCTGCATGTTACCTCATTACTCTAAATATTTGGACCCAGCATACATGTACAGACTCTTCAACCAGCATGTACGTTCTGTAACTATGGTGACCAGCTCCAAAAGAGAAATTCAGACGAGGTACATAAATTCATCTGATAGACGTACACGTACATATTTAGGTCATGAATTGAGAGACGATTGTACTTAGGACAGCCCCCCCCCCCCCCCCTCCCCAAAAGAAAAAATTAAAAAGAGGATGTAATGCCCCATTTTGGAATGGGACATTTCAGCCTTGAGACCTTTTGGATGTGGGGCATTTCGACCAGGAATGTTTCAGACTGTGTTTCTTTCCTCATTGTCTAACAATGAACAGCTCATTCATGGCTGACAATTTTCATCAATAGAAGAGATTTATGAAAAAGTTAGCTCCCCGTAATTTCCTAAGGCTGTCAGTAAATTTAACAATAAAAGTATCGGAATTTCATATAAAAATTGAAATTTCAAAATATTAGTGAATTTTTATCATCGATGGTGTGCATCAATTCTCAAATTTCAGGCATTTTCCTGTACAGTTGTATAAAAATACTGAAATACAGAATCTGGCTTTTTTAAATTTTTTTCCCAAACAGTTTGAACGTTTGACTATTATTAAGTCATTCAACAAAGTTTGAATGACTTAATGCGATCATTAGCCCTTTTTTTTTTTCTTTTTTCTTATTCTGCCTCTCATTTCCACAGTTTTAAAGCTACACACACAAAATTTGGCAAACAATATTAAGGACCATCTAGATTGAAATGTAGCTGAGCCGGATTTTTGATTTTCAACTTTTATCCAAAATAATTCACAGTTTAATGTTTTTTATTTGTATTTTAATATCAACTGTCTTTCAAATTTTTGGATTTTTTAATTTGATTTCATTTTTGAAGTTTTTACATCAGTTTATGTTTTTACACCCCCTCCTATTTTGTGACAACCCTACCTCAACAATTGCAAAAGATACCTCAATAAAAAGTAAACACACATTGGAACGGATAGTTGGAATGATGTCCAGGCACAATTGTATGCTCATTGAAACAACAAGCTGTGACCATGGTCACAAACACAAAGTTGAAATTTTTTTTCAAAATCACACGTTGGACACCGAAGATATGGCGTAAACAACATCAGGGGTACACCACTCCCATTTTCTGACAGCCCAACCCCCAAAACTATAAAACAAAGCACTAAATTTATCATACAGATGTCTAGAGGAATAACTGAAGATCAAAAACTATCCTATGGTAAATGTGGCCTGTAGGCCATGTCAAAGAATGTTGATGCACAAATGCAATAAATTCAATGATTGTTGCTAACAGCAACAGTTGTTGATGGAAATGAAAAGAAAATCAATTGCTCCTATCTTTGTCACCATGCATAAGCATACAAAGTTTCAAATCAACCCGGTAATGAATGTGCCCTCTGAGGCATGCCAAAGGAAGATGTTAATGCACAAAGGCACTAAGTAGAAGGTCATTGCCTGTGGCAATGGTTTTGGGTTTTTTTTATGGAAATTCACAAATATACCATGCAGAGAGTGCAAAAGGGATAAGTTGATGCACAAATGGAGTAAGTTCAAAGGCTGGTGATAACGACAATAATTTTTTATGGAATTGATAAAAAGCAATAGCTCACATTTAGAGGTCACCCCGACCTCACATGAAAAGTTTCAAAGTGATCCGATCATAAATGTGCCCTGTAGGGTGTGTTAAAGGAAAATATTGAGGTCTGACTAAAATAAGTTCAAAGGTCAGCGGCAACATTTTTTGACAGAAATGGAAGAAAATCGACAGCTCCCATATAGATGTCACCCCACACAAGCACACTAAGTTTTCAAGCGATCCAATCATAAATGTGCCCTGCAGGGTGCATCAATGGGAAATATTGATGGTTAACTGCACTAAGTGTTTACTAAGTTCATCGAAGGTCATTGCCAATGGCAACATTTTTTAATGAAAATCGATAGCTCCCATCTAGAGGTAACCCCAAATAAGCATACAAAGTTTCAAACTGATCTGATCATAAATGTGCCCTGTAGGGCATGCCAAAGGAATATATAGATGCCTGACTAAACTAAGTTCAAAGATCGTTGCCAGCGGACATTTTTTGACAGACGGAAATGGAAGAAAATCAATAGCTCCCATCTAGAGGTCACCCCAAACAAGCATGCCAGGTTTCATAGCAATCCGATCATAAATGTGGTCTGTAGGGTGTGCCAAAGGGAAATATTGAGGTCTGACTAAACTAAGTTCTAAGAATGTTGGCCACGGCAACATTTTTTGATGAAAATGGAAGAAAATCGATAGCTCCCATTTAGAGGTCACCCCAAACAAGCATGCCAGGTTTCAAAGCAATCCAATCATAAATGTGCCCTGTAGGGTGTGCCAAAGGGAAATATTGAGGTCATAAATGTGACCTGTGAGGTGTTCCAAAGGAAATTGTGGATGTACGTACGAATGTACGCCGACGAACGAGAAGTGATGGCAGTAGCTCAGCTTGACTTTGTCAAGTTGAGCTAAAAATGAAATGCACCATGGTTTCTATTTTTTTGTAGTGGATTTTACGTCACTTTATGTTTTTACATCCCCTCCTATCTTTTTACAACCCTTTGTCAAAAACTGCAAAAGATGCTGCTATAAAAATTCACCACATGTCGCAAGGCATAATTGTATGCTCATTGATGCAACCAACTTGATGCTATGACATCAAGTGTGATGGAGCTGGAAAAAATGTCAAAATTAAATTCCACTTTCAGATGGTTTGACCTTGTGACCTTTTAGCATTCATGGTCCCAAAAACAAAGTTGAAAAAAAAATTTAAAATCAGACATCAGTCACCGTAAACGTAAACGTAAACAGCATCAGGCATCGGGGTTACACCACTCTCATTTGCTGACAACCCTACCCCAAAAACTACAAAACTTAGCACTAAATTTATGTCACAGATGGCTAGAAGAATAATTGAAGTCAAGCATTGCCAATTTTTATCCACATTGCCCAAAAAAAATGTTGACACTGTGACGTAAATGTCTATTGAGGGTTGGGAAATGTCAAAATTAAATTTCACTTCCTGGAGTTGAAATTTACTTATCCACTGTGATATCAATCTTCAGAGTCTCTACCCTTTATAAGGGTAAATGCAGCTTTTAGAAGCAAATGCAGTCAGCTGATTTAACAACTGAAAATGTTTGAAATACATTTTTTTTAAACACTCTCTGTAACACCAGGAGAGTGAGAAGCACCTAATACAGAATATTGTTAATGATCAAGGGCTGGTGAATGTATTTCATGGATTGACATCAGATGATAGCTCTGCAATTATAACTGATATCTTGATTTACTTTTTCTTTTTCAGATTAAATTTAGAATTTTCAACTGATCATGGACAAAGCTGGACACTAGTGCATTCTCCATGTTTACCTGGAGCATGTTCAAGAAATTATCAAACATTAGCAGGAACGTTTTCATCCCTATGGTATCCATCGTAAGTGTTTTTAGAATGTCACTTTGAATATCTACATTGAGTAATTCTTCTTGATGACTTTACCGTAAGAGGTTTTGCAAATATGATTTGTTTTTCCAACTGCGTGGTTCTAGATGGAATTTAGGAACTGAGTCTACTAATTTGATTTAAGCTAAGCTTTAGCGAGGTATGAATTCAGTTCAGTAGATACATTGCTTTTTATTACATAATTGTGATAGAGACAAAATAAAAAACATGGCTTCATCGGCTGGTTTTTGGTTATACAATAAATTGCTATCACACTAATTTTCTTCCTACAACTTCCACAACAAAACATAGTCACAAATTTCATTTCATGTTTAGTGCAAACCATCAGCATTACATACTGCAACATATGTTCATATTTAAAATCATATCAACATTGAATTATTAAATGAAACATTAATCCAACAATTGATAAATTTAATTTTCCCACAACTTGGAAGATTTTCAACCTGCTGTTCATTTTATCCATAATTAAGGTCACTAATGTCACTCACTAGCTGTGTAGCTATTGATTGTTTGAATCCTTTTATGTTTCTAAGCTGGACTTTTCTCTTTATTGTATTTGTTTATGTTAATTATTAGGCTTTCCCAAACCCAGTTTGGGAAAGACTCTTGTTATTCTTCTTTTTCAAAAGTTTTTTTTTTCTTTTTTTTTTAGGCTTTCCCAAACCCAGTTGGGAAAGACTATTGTTATTCTTCTTTTTCAAAAATTTTTCTTCATTATTTTTAGTCAAGTTGTGACAAAGCAAACTCGACTTATAATTTGATGAATGGCGGGCAGGCGGTCGGGTGGGTGGGCATAAACAATTGGTGTCCGGATGATAACTTGATAATGGTTCGACCCATGTTCATGAAACTTCATAGGTAGGTTGGCCTTGGTGAGAGGAAGAACCCTATTTATTTTAGACTCGCTAGGTCAATGGTCAAGGTCATAGTGACCTTGAACATACTAAATCGTAACAACTGGTTTCCAGATAATAACTTGATAATGGTTTGACCCACATTCATGAAACTGCATAGGTAGGTTGGCCTTGGTGAGAGGAAGAACCCTATGTATATTGGATGCACTAGTCAAATGTCAAGGTCACAGTGACCATGAACATTGTAAATCATAAAAAATTGGTTTCTGCATGATATTGGTTTCCGGATGATAATTTGACAATGGTTCAACCCACATTCATGAAACTTCATAGGTTGGTTGGCCATGGTGAGAGGAAGAACCCTATCTATATTGGATTTGCTAGGTCAAGTCACAGTGACCTTGAACATACTAAATCGTAAACAGTTGGTTTCCGGATGATAACTTGACAATGGTTCAACCCACATACGTGAAACTTCATATGTAGGTTGACCTTGGTGAGTGGAAGAATCCTATTTATTTTGGACTCCACGAGATGAACGGTCACGGTCACAGTGACCCTGAACATAGTAAATCGTAAACAATTGGTTTCAGGATGATAACTTGATAATGGTTTGACCCTCATTGATGAAACTTCATAGGTAGGTTGTCCAAGGTAAGTGGAAGACCTCCCCCCCCATTTATTTTGAACTGGAAAGGTCAAGGTCACAGTGATTTTGGACCCATAAGATGAACAGTCATGGTTCAACCCACATACGTGAAACTTCATATGTAGGTTGGCCTTGGTGAGTGGAAGAATCCTATTTATTTTGGACTCCATGAGATGAACGGTCATGGTCACAGTGACCCTGAACATAGTAAATCATAAACAATTGGTTTTGGGATGATAACTTGATAATGGTTCGACCCACATTCATGAAACTTCATAGGTAGGTTGGCCTAGGTAAGTGGTAGACTCCTATTTATTTTGGATTCAAAAGATCAAGGTCAGTGACCTTGAAAATATTAAATCATAAACAAACGGTTACCGGGTGATAACTTGACAGCTGTTCAACCCATATTCATGAAACTTCATCTGAAGGTTGGCCTTGGTGAGAGGCTAATACTAGGTCAAAGGTCACAGTAACATTTTACATAGTAAATTGTAAACAATTGGTTTCTGGATGTTAACTTAAAAATCGTTCAACCCACTTTTGTTAATCTTCATAGGTATGTTGGTCTAATTTGTTTTGGAATCAGTAGGTCAAAGGTGAAGGTCACAATGACCCTTCACATAATAAATCGTAAATAATTGGTTTCTCGATGATAAGTTGTTAATGATTAAATCCACTTTTGTACTGTCACAACTCGACATTTGATCGGTGATCCTATCGGCATTTTTTAGCTCACCAAAGGGAGCTTAACTTATCACTTGCTGTCCATCGTCTCCCTCGTCATCCGTTGTCGTCTGCCGTGAACTTTACATTATCGACTTCTCACAAACTACTCGACCAAATTGAACCAAATATTGTGTGCATGTTCCTTATCATATATCAATTCAAGTTTGTACAAATAAACTTGCCGTGCCCACAGGTGGCACCAGAAGGGGCATCACTCTGATAGCACCCATAAATTTTTTCAAAAATTAAAAAAAATCTTCTTCAGATCCACTAGTCAGAATCTTTTCATATTTGTTATACAACATCTCTTTGTTCAAATCGAGTCCCTGGGTTAAGATTTGTGCTTTCTATTGGAGCCCAAAGTTTAACTTGGTGCAATTTGAGGAAATTTCTTTAAAAATCTTCTTCTTCAGATCCACCAGTCAGAATCCTTTCATGTTTGGTATACAACATCTTGGGGGGGGGGGGGCTTGGGGGCAAATTCATGTTTGTTCAAATCCAGTCCCTAGGTTAATAATTGGGCTCCCTCTGAGAGCGCAAATTTTAACTTACTGAAATCTGAGGACATTTCTTTAAAAATCTTCTTCTTCAGATCCACCAGCCAGAATGCTTTCATATTTGGTATACAACATCTCTAGGTAGGTCAGATTCAAGTTTGTTCAAATTGGGTCCCTGAGTTAGTATTTGGGCTCTCTGTTGGAGCCCAAAGTTTAACTTGGTGCAATTTGAGGAAATTTGTTTAAAAATCTTCTTCAGATCGGCCACGCAGAATCTTTTCATGTTTGGTATACAACATCTATAGGGGGGAGGGGGGGGGGGGTGCAGATTCAAATTTGTTCAAATTGAGTCACTGGGTTAATATTTGGGCTCCCAAATTTTAACTTTGTGCAATGCGTGGAATATTCTTTAAAAATCTTCTTCTTCAGATTCACTAGTCAGAATCCTCTCATATTTGGTATACATCATATCTAGGGAGGTCAGATTCAAGTTTGTTCAAATCGAGTTTCTCGGTTATTATTTGGGTTCCCTATGGGAGGGAGCCTGAAGTTTAACTTAGTGCAATATGAGGGAATTTCTTATAAACTCTTCTTCTTCAGATCCACCAATCAGAATCCTTTCATATTTGGTATACAACATCTCTAGGTGGGTCAGATTCAAGTTTGTTCAAATCGGGACCCTGGGTTAATATTTTGGCTCCCTATTTGAGCCCAAAGTTTAACTTAGTGCAATGTGAGGTGGTTTCTTTAAAAACCTTCTTCATATCCACCAGTCAGAATTCTTTCCTATTTGGTAAGTGACATCTCAAGGGGGATGAGATTCAAGTTTTTTTCAATTTGAGTCCTTGGCTTTATATTTGGGCTTTATGGGCAGAGGTCGGGTGGGGGTGGGGGGCATGTTACGTTCAAGTTTGTTCAAATCCAAGGGTGTGATGGGGGGGGGGGGGGGGGGGGAGTTACGTTCAGGTTTGTTCAATTCCATTTCTTAGTGTTTTCCCATAAAATTTGCCTCTCATGACTTCATTCCTTTGTAGGGTTGATGAACCATGTCTAACTGAATGTGACCCCAAATACTTCTTTGAACCACTTTGGCTGGTGAGCAATTAAGGACCCTTGGGGCCTCTTGTTTATTTTTAGGCTTTCCCAAACCCAGTTTGGGAAAGACTCTTGTTATTCTTCTTTTTCAAAAATTTTTCTTCATTATTTTTAGGCTTTCCCAAACCCAGTTACACCAAAATCATAACACAAATATTTAAAAATTAACCCCTAAAGGCCAAAAATGATATGAATATAGAATTTTTGTCTTCAAAATTGACAAACTTCGAGGGCAAATTTCTCAAATTGCAAGGTTGTTGTAACAATTGTTTTGGTATGAATAGATGCAACAATGATTGCAGAAGAAAGTTACTGTTTATTTTTTAATCTCAGATTTAACCCTCAAGCACAGTGAGGCTGAGAATAAGTACCGTTTGAACATGCCAAAATTAGACAACTTTTGTTGCTTTCTTCTATCATTTTGGAATGGGTTAAATTCAAACACTTTGCATGTCCATATTCACAATTGACTACCAAGCATATTTGCTGTTGTAAGTTTGGTTGTAATGTTGAACCCTATGCCTATTCTGATTGCATAAAAGTAGATACCATCCCCCCAAAAACTCCCATTTTTTCAGAATTTGGTAAATTTAAGCGACAATTTACTCAATTTCTAATTGATTGAGTGCTGAACGTTTTCTATGGCTGCATGCAGTAGTCAAAGTATGACAGCTTTTGTTTTTCATTTTACCTTTACATCTCCAATGCTATTTGAGAGTACTACCTGAAAAACTGTAATTTTCAAAATATTCTTTCACCTTCTTAAATCGAAAAATCTAGAAGGAGGGGGTTGGACGGGAACGATGTGTCCAACAGGTTTGCTATTTAGCCCTAACTTGGACATTAACCATACAGCATTCACGCCAATGTGAAAGAGTATTGCCGAAAGAATTGTTAGACACTGTAGGGAGTTTTCTATCGGCTATGCACTTAATATAGCCTAAAAACCTACCACCTCTATGTGCAATCTTATTTCGTCGCTGCCTAAAAAAACAAGCAGAAAAGGTGAATCTCTCGATTTCTTGAAATCGAAAAATCTAGAAGGAGGGGGTTGGACGGGTACAATGTGTTCAACAGGTTTGCTATTTAGCCCTAACTTGGACATTAACCATACAGCATTCACGCCAATGTGAAAGAGTATTGCCGAAAGAATTGTTAGACACTGTAGGGAGTTTTCTATCGGCTATGCACTTAATATAGCCTAAAAACCTACCAGCTCTATATGCAATCTTATTATCTTATTTCGTCGCGGCCTAAAAAAACAAGCGGAATAGGTGAATCTCTCGATTTCTTGAAATCGAAAAATCTAGAAGGAGGGGGTTGGACGGGTACGATGTAATCAACAGGTTTGCTATTTAGCCATAACTTGGACATTAACAATACAGCATTCATGCCAATGTGAAAGAATATTGCCGAAAGAATTGTTAGACACTGTAGGGAGTTTTCTATTGGCTATGCACTTAATATAGCCTAAAAACCTACCAGCTCTATATGCAATCTTATTTCGCCGCTGCCTAAAAAAACAAGCGGAATAGGTGAATCTCTTGATTTCTTGAAATGATCTGTTCAACAGGTTTTCTATTTAGCCCTAACTTGGACATTAACCATACAGCATTCAGGCCAATGTGAAAGAATATTGCCGAAAGAATTGTTAGACACTGTAGGGAGTTTTCTATTGGCAATGCACTTAATATAGCCTAAAAACCTACCAGCTCTATATGCAATCTTATTTTGCCGCTGCCTAAAAAAACAAGCGGAATAGGTGAATCTCTTGATTTCTTGAAATCGAAAAATTTAGAGGGAGGGGGTTGGACGGGTACGAACTGTTCAACAGGTTTGCTATTTAGCCCTAACTTGGACATTAACCATACAGCATTCACACCAATGTGAAAGAGTATTGCCGAAAGAATTGTTAGACACTGTAGGGAGTTTTCTATCAGCTATGCACTTAATATGGCCTAAAAACCTACCAGCTCTATATGCAATCTTATTTCACCGCTGCCTAAAATAACAAGCGGAATAGGTGAGTGAATCTCTCGATTTCTTGAAATCGAAAAATCTAGAGGGAGGGGGTTGGATGGGTACGATCAGTTCAACAGGTTTGCTGTTTAGCCCTAACTTGGACATTAACCATACAGCATTCACGCCAATGTGAAAGAGTATTGCCAAAAGAATTGTTAGACACTGTAGGGAGTTTTCTATCGGCTATGCACTTAATATGGCCTAAAAACCTACCAGCTCTATATGCAATCTTATTTCACCGCTGCCTAAAAAAACAAGCGGAATAGGTGAGTGAATCTCTCGATTTCTTGAAATCGAAAAATCTAGAGGGAGGGGGTTGGATGGGTACGATCTGTTCAACAGGTTTGCTGTTTAGCCCTAACTTGGACATTAACCATACAGCATTCACGCCAGTGTGAAAGAGTATTGCCGAAAGAATTGTTAGACACTGTAGGGAGTTTTCTATCGGCTATGCACTTAATATGGCCTAAAAACCTACCAGCTCTATATGCAATCTTATTTCATCGCTGCCTAAAAAAACAAGCGGAATAGGTGAGTGAATCTCTCAGTTTCTTGAAATCGAAAAATCTAGAGGGAGGGGGTTGGACGGGTACGATCTTTTCAGCAGGAGGTTTGCTATTTAGCCCTAACTTGGACATTAACCATACAGCATTCAAGCCAATGTGAAAGGGTATTGCCGAAAGAATTGTTAGACACTGTAGGGAGTTTTCTATCGGCTGTGCACTTAATATAGTCTAAAAACCTACCAGCTCTGTATGCAATCTTATTTCGCCGCTGCCTAAAAAAACAAGCGGAATAGGTGAATCTCTCGATTTCTTGAAATCGAAAAATCTAGTTTTCCTTAATTTTACTGAATTCTACATGTATACTAATTTTTCTCTCATTAAATCCAAGCCCACACAACTTTATTATGAACTGACTATTAAAGTAACTAACTGTTTGCCAAAAATTTTTTGCACATGTAGAGGAACATTGCTGTTCGTGTTTCAGTCTCACATTTAACCCTCCAGGACACTGATTGCTATAAAAAGTGTATCATTTGAAAATGACAAAATTGGCCAACTTTGGGTGCTTTCTTCCTATCATTTTGGAAAGGGTTAATTTCAAACACATTGCTTTGCTATATGCTATCTGCCTTTTCACATTAAAAAGTTGGGAAAGCCTGTAATTTGTCCAACAAATTACTATTCTGTAGTTTTTTTTTTACGCTGTCAATTTTGTCTGTTGTACTGCTCAAAAACAAACTGTACGATTTCCACCAAATTTGGCATACTTATGTAATGCCATAAAATCTAGTGAAATGATGTATTGCCATATCCGTCAAAACGTGTATTTTCAAAATATTCTGCCAAAACCTTCAAAATTTCACTATTTTTGAACATAGCTCAAAATCAAGCTGTATGATTTCACCCAGACTTGGTAAACTTATTTATTGTCACAATATCTAGAGAAATGAGGTGTCGTCATATTCATGAAAATGCTTATTTTCAAAATTTTCTGCCAAAACCATCAAAATTTCACAATTTTTCAAAAGTCTCAAAATTGTTTACAGTTATCTACCTCAAATTTTCCAAACATTTAGAGCATAATATGATACACCAAAATCACCACACAAATATTTCAAAATTAAC
Organism: Pictodentalium vernedei; assembly: GCA_031216915.1. NCBI lineage: Eukaryota > Metazoa > Mollusca > Scaphopoda > Dentaliida > Dentaliidae > Pictodentalium > Pictodentalium vernedei. Next base: position 556,963,767 of record CM062296.1, read on the forward strand.
CCCTGTGGGCCAAAAATGAAATGAATATAGCAGTTTTCTCTTCAAAATTGACCAACTTCAAGAGCAAATTTCTCTATTTGCAAGGTTGTTGTAACAATTATTTTGGTATGGATACATGCAACAATGATTGCAGGAGAAAGTTACTGTTTACTTTCTAACCTCAGATTTAACCCCCAAGCACAATGAGGGCGAGTATAAGAGTTGTTTGAAAATACCAAAATTATACAACTTTTTTCTATCATTTTCAAAAGGGTTAATTTCAATCACTTTGCATATCCGTATTCACAATTGACTACCGAGCATATTTGCTGTTGTAAGTTTGGTTGTAAACTTTAACCCTATTCCCATTCTGGTTCCAAAAAAACTCCAATTTTTCAGAATTTGATAAGTTTAAGTGACAATTTACTCCATTTCTAATTGATTGAGCTCTGAATGTTTATATGGCTGCTTGCAGCAGTCAAAGTATGTCATATTTTGTATTATATGTTATTATTAAAAGTTTAAACCTTGGCAGATTTTAGACTTCCCATAAGGGTACTGTCGGAATAATTGTTATTTTCACCAAATGTTACATGTGATTTCTCAGCACTGAAGCCATATTTTCTCAAAACGTTCTCCATGAAAAGATAGGGCATTCATCCATAAACAACTTTGCTGTTATATGTTTTGTTCAATACTTTAACCCTCACCCACTTGTCAGGCCTTGAATTGGAGTACTCTCAACTTGCACACATTCATTCAAATACCAAGATTCAAGATTCCTCCATGTCTCTTATCAGACACTCAGACTGTGATTGATGTCCACACATTTAGAGCATAAAATGATGCACTAAAATAACCATACAAATATTTAAAAATTAACCCCTGTTAACCAAAATTGATATGACTATAGCACTTTATCTTCAAGATTGACTAACTTCAGGGCAAATTTCTCTAATTGCAAGGTTGTTGTAACAATTATGTTTGTATGCATAGATGCAACAGTGATTGCGGAAGAAAGTTACTGTTTACTTTTTAATTCTCCTTTCATCCTCAAGCACAATGAGGGCGAGCATAAGAGTACCATTCAAAAATAACCAAAATTAGCTTTTACTTATCACTTTGGAAAGGTTAATTTCAAACACCTTGATTTGTTATAGGTAGAGATGCTTAATGAACAAAACCACTGCTGTGTAAGTTATGCTTTGGGGCTTAACCCAACATATGCTTTGGCCACTTAAAGAATAGTACTGTCCGAAAAAATTTGATTTTCAGTGAATTTTGCAAACATCTGTACTCATTTGCTCTAATTGCATGGTTGTAGTAACAATTATTTTGGTATGGAGAGTTGCAATAATAATTGCAGAAGAAGGTTACTGTTAACTTTTTAATCTCAAAATTTAACCCTCAAGCAAAACGAGGGTGAGAATAAGAGTACCATTATAAAATGCCAAAATGAGCCAACTTTGGATGCTTTTTGTTCATCATTTTGGGGATGGTTAATTTAAAAAACTTTGCTTTGCTATATGTAGTCTGCATTTTCACATTGGAAAGTTGGGAAAGCCCGTAATTTGTCCAACAAATTACAATTCTCTAATTTGTTTTTTAGTTTTTTAGCTCACCTGACTGCAAGTCAGTGTGAGGTATTGCCATTACTTGGCATCCGTCGTCCATCATCTGTCGTCCGTCAACCGTCATCCATCGTCCGTTAACTTTTTAACTTTTGCAAACCTGGCTTCTTCTCCACAGCCATTCAGCCAAATTCAAACATATATTGCACAAACCATCCCTGGGGTATGCACTTTCTATTTTGTTCAAATGGAGCGGCTGCCTTCTTCGGACTCTAGGCAATGTTGCCAAAGCCTAAAAATCTTCTTCTCATGAACCACCAGAGAGATTGCCTTGATATATGGGATGTAACACTCTTTGGTGTTGAAGATTAAAGTTTGTTCAAGAGAAGGTGGTAGATCAATATTTGGGCTCTCTGTAGGCACATATCCATTTTGGGCTCTGCCCAAAATTTCTATTTCAAGAACTGATGGGCCAATTTGAACCAAATTTGGCATGTAGCATAAGTGGGTCCAAAGTACTTGATTGCTGCCAAAATTTTTTTTTTCGTTGCCCCGTGGGTACCCCAGGAGCTAAAAATAGAAAAAAATTCAAATGCCCATATTTTCCAAACTATACAGAACAGAGAACTGTTATTTGGTATGAAGCATCCTTTTGACTGGTAGAATGGATTAAAAAAAAAATGGCCATCGGTTGTGTTAGGGTGTTCTGTAGGGGCGTTTGAGAAAATGCTGAGTCAGCATATTTGCAAAAATTGAAAAAAAAATTTTCTTCAGAACTGCTGATCAGAATCTTTTGATATTAGGTATACAGAATCCATAGGACGGTCATCTACAAGTGTGTTTAAATCGACCCCCTCAGTTCATATTTGGGCTCAACAGAGGAGCCCAAATAATTAACTTAGGGTGCAATGGGGAATAAGATTTAAAAATCTTCTTCAGATCATACAGTCATATTCTTTTGATACTTGGTATACAGCATCTCTATAGGGGTCAGATTGAAGTTTGTTCAAATTGAGTTCCTGGGTTAATATTTGGGCTTCCTATGGAACCCCGAATATTAACTTGGTGCAGTATGGAGAATAATCTTTAAAAATCTTCTTCTTCAGATCCACCAGTCAGATTCTTTTGGTATTTGGTATGCAGCATCTCTTGGGGGAGTTAGATTCAAGTTCGTTCAAATAGGATCCCTGGATGAATATTTGGGCTCTTTATTGGAGCTCAAATTTTAACTTTGTGCAATATGAGAAAATTTCTTAAAAATCTTCTTTTTCAGACCCACTAGTGAGAATCCTTTCATATTTGGTATGTGACATCTCTAGACGTGTAAGATTTGAATTTTTTCAAATCGACTCCCTGAGTTAATATTTGGGCTTCCTATGGGAGCCTGATTATTAAATTGGTGGAATAGGGGGGATATTCTTTAAAATTCTTCTTCTTCAGATCCACTAGTCAGATTCTTTTGACATTTGGTATTCAGCATCTTTACAGGGAGGGGGGGGGGGGGTTAGATTCAAGTTTGTTCAAATGGGATCCCTGGATGAATATTTGGGCTCCTTATTGGAGTACAAATTTTAACTTAGTGCAATATGAGAAAATTTCATTAAAAATCTTCTTTTTCAGACCTGCTATTGAGGTGTAAGATTTGAATTTGTTCAAATCGAGTCCCTGGGTTAATATTTGGGCTTCCAGTGGGAGCCTGAATATTAACTTTGTGCAATATGGGTAATAATCTTTAAAAATCCTCTTCTTCAGATCCACGAGTCAGATTCTTTTGATATTTGGTATGCAGCATCTCTAGGGATCTAGATTGAAGTTTGTTTATATGGGATCCCTGGATAAATATTTGGGCTCTTTATTGGAGCCCAAATTTTAACTTAGTGCAATATGAGAAAATGTCTTTAAAAATCTTCTTTTTCAGACCCACTAGTGAGAATCCTTTCATATTTAGTATGTGACATCTCTAGAGATGTAAGGTTCAAATTTGTTCAAATCGAGTTCCTGGGTTAATATTTGGGTTCCCCAAGGGAGCCCAAATATTTACTTAGTGCAATATAGGGAATTATCGTTTAAAATCATCTCCTTCAGATCCAGCAGTCAGATTCTTTTGATATTTGGTGTACAACACCTCTGGAAGGGTTAGATTGAAGGTTGTTCAAATCAGGTCCCTGGTTTAATATTTGGGCTTTTTATTGAAGCCCAAAGTTTAACTTAGTGCAATACGAGAAAATTTCTTGAAAATTCTTCTTCAGATCCACCAGTGAGAATCCTTTCATATTTGGTATGTAACATTTCTAGGGGTGTCAAATTCAAGTTTGTTCAAATCGATTTGCTTGTTTTTTTAGCTCACCTTACTTAAAGTCAGGGTGAGCTTTTCTTATCACTCTTCGTCCATCAGTCTGTCCGTCTGTCCGTCCATCCATCATCCTGCGTGAAGGTGGTGTTTGAGCCTCTTTCTCCTAAACCACTGGCCACATTTTAATTAAATTTCATGTAAGTAGTGATTATATAGGGGCATTTTGATTTTTATGCAAATTAGGTTACGGCTCATATTGAGTAGAGGTGTGGGGAAAAAATGGCCAAATTTTTTGAAAATCTTCTTCTAATGAACCATCAGTTGCAGAGACTTGATATGTGGTATACAGAGTCCTTTTGAGGTTTAGAGTCAAGTTTGTTCAAGAGAAGTTTGTCGGGCATTATTTGCCTTCGTTATGGGAAGAGCAAGAATTTTTGCCACTCCCAAAATTTCTATTTTCCAAACCGAGAGGCAGATTTGAACCAAATTTGATATGAGGGCTTATTGGGTCATAAGTACTTAATTTATTCCCAAATTTTTTTTCCCGTCACCCCATGGGAACTGCAGGAGCTAAAAATAGAAAAAAATTAAAACGTCGATATCTCCAAAACTACATGGCACTGAGAATTCTTATTTGGGGTGAAGCTTCCTTAGGACCAACAGAATAGAATGGTAAAAAAAATTGCTATCGGTTTTATCATGGGGTACTTTTTGGGGACTCTGAAAAAGTGCTGAGTCAGTTTTTTTTTAACACTGTGGGTAATGGGAAAAACATTTAAGACTACTTTTCTCCCAAACCACTGCTCCAAAAGCTTTTAAATTTCACATATAACATCTTTCTAAGATTGTTTCACAGGTTTATTGAAATCAATTCCCTGGGTCCATATTTGGGCTCTCTATGGGAGCCCAAATGTTTAAATTAGTGCAGTATGAGGAATATTCTTTAAAAATCTTCTTCTTCAGATCTACCAATAAGAATCTTTTGATATTTGGTATGCAGCATCCTTAGGGGGGTGAGATTCAAGTTTGTTCAAGCCAAGTCCCTGGGTTCATATTTAGTTCCGGACTTAGAAATTTTGGACCAAAATCCGGAAATTTTTTTTTTGTTTTTTTATGCGTTTCGGTCAATTTTAAGACAAAAAAAATTTTTTTTTTTTACACTGAAAATTTGGGGTCCTGGTGGGACTTGGAAAATTTTGGACCAAAATCCAGAAATTTTTTTTTGTTTTTTATGCGTTTCAGTAAATTTTAAGACAAAAAAAAATTATTTTTTTTTACACTGAAAATTTGGGGTCTGGGTGGGACTTTGAAAATTTTGGACGAAAATCCGGAATTTTTTTTTTTGTTTTTTATGCGTTTCGGTCAATTTTTAGACAGAAAACATTTTTTTTTTACACGTAAAATTTGGGGTCCGGGTGGGATATTTTTGGGGAAAAAAATATGTTTGTTTATGCATTTATCTCAATTTTGGAACGGAAAAGTGCAGGAACTGAAAATAGAAGGAAAATCCTGTGTATTGTGTGGGCACAATTGCTTCATCTAGTTGGTATATGCTTTTCTTAGGAGAGGCATATGCAGCTTATTCAAGTCAAGTCCCTGGTTTGATATTTAGACTACCATGTCAGGTGAGCGCCCTCAGGCCCCCTGGGGCTTCTTGTTTTAATTTGTTTTTTGGTTTTTTTGGGGGGGTTGGGGGGGGGGGGTACTAGAGAGAACACAGTAGTTTAAAACAAAACAAAAATTTCTTTCGGTTGTTGTTTTTTAATACTTCACAGAGCAGAGTTTGCTAGGAAGCTTTCCTAGGACCAGCAGAAATGAATAGCCAAAAAAGTTGCCTTTGGTTGTGTCATAGCAAATAAAAAAATTGCTCTTGCTGCTGATCACATGCTGATACACTCATCTGTTTTGACAATTTGAGCATATGCAGCTTATTCAAGTCAAGTCCCTGGTTTGATATTTAGACTACCATGTCAGGTGAGCGCCCTCAGGCCCCCTGGGGCTTCTTAATTTGTTTTGTTTTTTGTTTTTTTTTTGGGGGGGGGGGGGGGTGCTAGAGAGAACACAGTAGTTTAAAACAAAACAAAAATTTCTTTCGGTTGTTGTTTTTTAATACTTCACAGAGCAGAGTTTGCTAGGAAGCTTTCCTAGGACCAGCAGAAATGAATAGCTAAAAAAGTTGCCTTTGGTTGTGTCATAGCAAATAAAATGAAAGTGTCAATGACACTGTAGCTCCAAGACAAAGACATGCACATGTGTAGTATGTGACACAGCAATGACAAACATCTAGGTAATGACCTGATAACAAAGGTACATATAAAGTATTGTAACGGTCTGTACATAAATACTGACCGTTGCCTGTAACAAATGTATAGGTAAAGTATTGTAAAGTTGGGTGACAGTCAGATGCTAAACTAGAAAAGAAAACTTTGAGTCCCAGAGTCGGTCTGACTGAACCCCAAAATATTTGTTCTCATAGCACAGCGATAACAAAGGCATCCCAAAACACACTCGTTCCTGTCCCAAGGTGAAAACAAAGGTACCCAAGAAGTTTTGTGAAGATCAATTCATAAATACGAGCTGTATAGAACTTGTGACAAAAAACTGATTGGACCTAATTTTGGTACAAAATGGCCACTGGCAGCCATCTTGAATTTTGGACAGTACCCAGAAACACTCATTCTCGTCCCAATGTGATAACAAAGGTACCCAAGAAGTTTTGTGAAGATCGGTTCATAAATACAGCCTCTACCCTGAGCCGTATTGACATGTGTGCTCACATTGTGTAAGTAGCACTGAATAAATCAAATTTCATCTAATTTGCATAATTTCTGCACGAAAAAAAACCCCTTACAATATGTGATGTATTCCATGTTACTAAACATTCATACAAAAATTTATTCAAATCAGAACTTTCATACAGAAGTTCTGTACAAAAGACTGATTGCACTAATTTTGGTACAAAATGGCTGCTGGTGGCCATCTTGAATTTCAGACCACACCCAAAAACACTCGCTCTCATCCCACGGTGATAACAAAGGTACCCAAGAAGTTTCGTAGAGATTGGTTCATAAATATATCCTCTAGTCTGAGCTGTATAGAAGTTGTGTACAAAAAACTGATCAGACCTAATTTCGGTACAAAATGGCCACTGGCAGCCATCTTGAATTTTAGACCGCAACCAGAAACACTCGTTCTCGTCCCAAGGTGATAACAAAGGTACCCAAGACATTTCGTGAAGATGAGTTCATAAATACAGACTCTAGTCTGAGCCGTATTGACATGTGTACTTACTGTGTGTAAGTCGCACTGAAAAAATCAAAGTTCATCTAATTTGCATAATTTCTGCACGAGAAAAAAACCTGTATTATATGTGATGTATCCCATGGTACTAAACATTCACACAAAAAATTATTCAAATCAGCGCTTTCATATGGAAGTTCTGTGCAAAAATCTGATTGCACCTAATTTTGTACAGAATGGCTGCCATCGGCCATCTTGAATTTCGGACCGGACCCAAAAACACTCGCTCTCGTCCCACGATGATACCAAAGGTACCTAAGAAGTTTCGTAAAGATCGGTTCATAAATACGGCCGTATTGGCATTTGCACTTACAGTGCTGAAAGTTACACCAAAAAACATCAAAATTAGTCTAATTTGCACAATTTACGCACAAGAAAAAAAAACGTATTATATGTGATGTATTCCATGGTACTAAACATTCATACAAAAAATTATTCAAATCAGAGCTTTCATATGGAAGTTCTGTACAAAAAAACAGATTTCTGCTTCATCGGTACAAAATGGCGGCTGGCAGCCATCTTGAATTTCAAACCACACCCCAAAACACTCGTTCTCGTCCCACGGTCATAACAAAGGTACCCAAGAAGTTTCGTAAAGATCGGTTCATAAAAACGGCCTCTAGCCCGAGCCGTATCCAATTGTTGACGTACGGACAGACGGACGACGGGCCATGACAAAAGCTCAAATTTGGCTTCGCCAAAGTTGAGCTAAAAATTGCTCTTGCTGCTGATCACATGCTGATACACTCATCTGTTTTGACAATTTGAGACAGGTGAGCATTTTAGGCTCACTTGAGCCTCTGGTTTATTTTTAGTTTTTTTTTTCCCCCCTCAGTTTTGTCTGTTGCACAGCTCAAAAACAAGTTGCACGATTTCAACCAAATTTGGCATACTTATGTAATGTCATAAAGTCTAGTGAAATGAGGTATCATCATGTCTGTGAAAATGCTTATTTTCAAAATTTTCTGCCAAAACCATCAGAATTTCACCATTTTTCAACAGCTCAAAAACAAGCTGTATGATTTCAACCAAATCTGGCAAACGTATGTACTGTCACAAAACCTATTGAAATGAGGTATCGTCATATTCGTGAAAACGTTTATTTTCAACATTTTCTGCCAAAACCATCAAAATTTCACCATCTTCCAAAAGTCGCAAAACTGTTTATAGTCAATTAGACTTTTAGAGCATAACATGATACACCACAAACACCACACAAATATTTTAAAATTAACCCGTATTGGAGTATCGGTCAAAGATGAAATGAGTATAGCAGTATTCTCTTCAAAATTGACCAACTTCAGGAGCAAATTTCTCTACTTGCAAGGTTGTTGTAATAATTATTTTGGTATGGATAGATGCAACCATGATTGCAGAAGAAAGTTACTGTTTACTTTCTAATCTCAGATTTAACCCCCCAAACACAATGAGGGCAAGAATAATAGAGCTGTTTGAAAATGCCAAAATTAGCCAACATTGGTTGCTTTTTTTCTATCATTTTGGAAAGGGTTAATTTAAAACACTTCGCATGGCTGTATTCACAAATAACTACCGAGCATATTTGCTGTTGTAAATTTAGTTGTAAAGTTTAACCCAATGCCCATTCTGGTTGCATAAATGTAGGTACCATCCCAAAAAACTCCCATTTCTTCAGAATCTGATAATTTTAAGTGACAGTTTTCTCCATTTCTAATTGATTAAGTGCTGAATGTTTTCTATGACTGCATGTAGCAGTCAAAGTATGACAACTTTTGATTTATATGTTATTATTAAAAGTTTAACCCTTGACAGATTTGAGACTTCCATAATGGGACTGTCTGAATAATTGTTATTTTCGCCAACTTTACATGCGATTTCTTAGCACTGGAGCCATATCTCAATACGTTTCACATGAGAAGATAGGGCATTCATCCAGGAACAATTTTGCTGTTATATGTTTTATTCAAAGTTCTAACACTCACCCAGTTGTCAGCCTTGAATTGGAGTACCATCAATTTGTACATTTTCATCCAAATACCAAGATTCAAGATTCCTCCAAGACTCTTATCAGAAACTCAATCTGTGATTGATCTCCACGCATTTAGAGCATATATGAGACACCAAAATCACCACATACATATTTACATGTGAGTTCTCTGCACTGCAGCCATATTTTTTCAAAGCGTTTCCCATGAGAAGATGGGTCATCCATCCAAGAACAATTTAGATGTTATATGTTTCATTCAAAGTTTTAACCCTCACCCAGTTGTCAGGCCTTGAATTGGAGTAACTCAACTTGTACATGTTCATTCAAATACCAAGATTCAAGATTCCTCCATGTCTCCTAACAGGCACTCAGTCTGTGATTGATGTCCACACATTTAGTGCATACTATAATACACCAAAATCACCACCCAATTATTTCAAAATTAACCCCTGTTGGCCAAAACTGATATGAATTTCAAACTTGACTAACTTCATGGGCAAATTTGTCTCATTGCAAGGCTGTTGTAAAAGTTATTTTGTTATGGACAGATGCAACAATGATTGTAGAAGAAAGTTACTGTTTACTTTTAACCTCAGATTTAACCCTCAAGCAAAATGATGTCGAGAATGAGAGTACCATTTGGAAATGCCAAAAGTAGCCAACTTTGGCTGCTTTTTTCTAACATTTTGCCAAGGGTTAATTTCAAGCACTTTGCTTTGCTATATGTAGAGATGCTTGATGAACAAATCCGCTGTGGTAAGTTATGCTCTGGGGTTTAACCAAACATATGCTTTGGCCATTTAAAGAATAGTACTGTCATAAAAAAATGGATTTTTAGTGAATTTTGCAAATTTCTGTACTCATTTGTCCAGAAACAAGAAAGAAATAGCTCATAGTGCTTCCATAACTGCATCAACAATCAATGGCAAACAAATTTTGTAGTGATGAGCCAATATGGGCGTTATTGGTATTTGCCGATATCCGATATTTCAATTCAATATCGAACTGATACCAATACCGATACCGATATTAGTTTTCGTGGCGATACAAGCTTGTGTATAATGACATTCAGACAGGACAAATGAGACATGGGGTTGTTCAGCAGTCAGTGTGACTCGACACACATCCTGGGTGGATCTCAACGTAACGTGCATGTGTAATGTATCAATATCATCACCAACAGACAATACAATTTCGAATTTCGATATAAACAATTTAAACATACCACTTTTGTATGATGAATTTGTATCCATTTAGGCATGAAAATCAGTGTAAGTCAGTTACACATCACTGGTTTAATCCATTGAGCATGTTTCCCATTCAAAATTAAATAGAATTGTGGAAACCAACGAATCAAACAGACTATAGAAATATGAAAAGAATGTCTATAAACAATAATATTTAACAAACTCACATGATTTCCAGATGCGGGTACCGGTATGCTAAAAATAAAACGTCGACTTAGTGGAGTAAACTTATTGAACTCAGAAACATATCATTGGGTACCGGTAAAAGTGGTAGCCTATTTTTACTTCCATCTTCCAATCAGTATAAGAGCATATATTCACTCAAAAAGAAGTTAGCCGGAAATGGGCGTAGAGTTTTTTCCAAATAAGTTAAATAACCAACACAAATATTTAATCTACATCTTTTATTTTCCTATTATTTTCTCCAAATTTACTCCCATTTCCCCAGGAGTTTGAGTTATTTCCCCAGGAGTTTGAGTTATCTTTGCCGATAGCGAGCTGCGAGGCACCAAATGTTCTCACACAGAATACGGAACAGTAAATTCTGTACTGAATGTTCCGAAGTCCGATTACTCCGGTTGTAATTGACCACACCCACGTCCTGATGTCCCATGTGTTTGTTTCTGTTTGTAAACATTTTTTCAGGATTGGCTGTCACAGTCAGATCCGTTGTTACCTGTAGTTTTAGGAGACCCACATGGTACCGGGTAATTGTTAAATATCTCTTTAAACCTTGCACCCAGCCCCCCTAACCTGAGTAACCACTACTATTTAGTTGAGATTATCAGCGATTGGCCTGAGAACTTGATATGAAAAAAAAAGAAGACATATTGGCTTCCAATATCGGCAGAATTGGTATTTTTTGCTGATACCAATACCCGGTCGATAAGCCATTTATCGGCCGATACCGATAACCCGTACTGATAATCGGCTCATCACTAAAATTTTGTGTCATGTTTTTGTGTCCCGCTTTATCCAATACCAGTTCTGGCTGTACAAACATGAGTATCGTCAGACAAAATTCATTTTCCGATTAATTTTGTACTTTTCTGTACACAGTTTCCCTGGGTGGGATTGGAATAGTCTATTTTCCTTTGCATATGTGTATTTTGTGTTATAGGGAAACAAATTTTCTGTGATACGTTTTGGTGTCACACATAATCCAACACATGTTTTGACAGGACTATCCAGAAAAAACCTTTCAATTTCCTTAATTTTACTGCATTCTGCATGAATAATCATTTTTCCTGTCATTAAATCCAAACCCACACAACTTTATTTCCGCTGAAATGACTATTAAAGTAACTAACTGTTTGCCAAAGAATATTTTGCACATGTAGAGGAACATTGCTGTTCATGTTTTAGTCTCACATTTAACCCTCCAGGACACTGATTGCTATAAAAAGCATATCATTTGAAAATGAAGAAATTGGCCAACTTTGGGTGCTTTCTTTCTATCATTTTGGAAAAGTTTAATTTCAAACATATTGCTTTGCTATATGCTGTCTGCCTTTTCACATTAAAAAGTTGGGGAAGCCCGTAATTTGTCCAACAAATTACAATTAATTCTCTAGTTAGGCTTTCCCAAACCCAGTTTGGGAAAGACTCTTGTTATTAAGCTTTCCCAAACTTTTTTGGGGAAAGACTATTTAGGCTTTCCCAAACTTCGTTTGGGAAAGACTATTGTTATTCTTAAATTTAAAAAAAAATTTTCCTTGTTATTTTTTAATTTTTTTTCTTCCTCCCTAATTTTGCCTGTGGCATAGCGCGAAAACTAGTTCAACGATTTCAACCAAATTTGGGACACTTATGTAACACCATGGGAACTCGCAAAATCCCATTTGCCATGTCTGTGAAAACGAGTATTTTCAAAATATTCTGCCAAAACCTTCAAAATTTCACTCTTTTTCGAATGTCTCAAAATTGTTTACAGTTATTTAGCTCAAATTTTCCACACATTTAGAGCATAATATGATACACCACAATCACCACTCAAATCTTTAAACATTTTCAACATTAACCCCCATTAATAAAAAAAAAACATGAATATAGATTTTTTCTTCAAAATTGACCAACTTCATGGGCAAAGTTCTCTAATTACAAGGTTGTTATAACAATTATTTTGGTATGGATAGATGCAACAATGATTGTGGATGAAAGTTACTGTTTGCTTTTTAATCTCAGATTTAACCCTCAAGGACAATGAGAACGAGAATAAGAGTACAGTTTGAAAATGCCAGAATTAGCCAAGTTTGGTTGCTTTTTATATCATTTTGGAAAGGGTTAATTTCAAACACTTTTCATGTACATATTCACAATTGACAACCGAGCATATTTGCTGTTGTAAGTTTGGTTGTAAAGTTTAACCCTATCCCATTCTGGTTGCATAAAAGTAGATACCGTCCAAAAAAACTCAATTTTTTCAGAATTTGGTAAGTTTAGATGACAGTTTACTCCATTTTTAATTGATTGAGCTCTGAATGTTTTCTATAGCTGCATGCAGCAGTTCAAGTTTGACAAATTTTGTTCTATATGTTATCATTAAAAGTTTAACCTTTGGCAGATTTGAGACTTGCCATAAGGGTACTGTCAGAATAATTGTTATTTTTGCCAACTTTTACATGCAATTTCTCAGCACTAGAGCCATATTTTCTCAAAACCTTTTCCATGAGAAGATAGGGCATTCATCCAAGAACAATTTTGCTGCTTTATGTTTTATTCCAAGCTTTAACCCTCACCCAGTTGTCAGGCCTTGAATTGGAGTACCCTCAATTTGTACATGTTCATTCAAATACCAAGATTCAAGATTAGTCCATGTCTCTTTTCAGACACTCAGTCTGTGATTGATGTTCACACATTTAGAGCATAATATGATACACTAAAATCACCACACAAATATTCAAAACTAACCCGTATTGGCCACAAATGATATGAATATATCATTTTATCTTCAAGATTGACTAACTTCAGGGGCAAATTTCACTAATTGCGAGGTTGTTGTAACAATTATTTTTGTATGCATAGATGCAACAGAAGAAAGTTGCTGTTTAGTTTTTAATCTCAACTTTAACCCTCAAGCAATTCTCCCCTAATTTTGTCTGTGGTATAGCTCGAAAACTAGCTGAACGATTTCAACCATATTTGGCACACTTATGTAGCACCATGGGAGCTCACAGAATCCCATTGCCACGTCTGTGAAAACGCGTATTTTCAAAATATTTTGCCAAAACTCAAAATTTTAACATTTTTCGAAAGTCTCAAAACTGTTTACAGTTATTTAGCTCAAATTTTCCACACATTTAGAGCATAATATGATACACCACAATCAACACTCAAATCTTCCAATATTAACCTCCATTGGTCAAAAATGACATGAATATAGCTTTTTTCTTCAAAATTGACCAACTTCAAGAGAAAATTTCTCCAATTACAAGAAAGTTGTAACAATTATTTTTGTATGGCTAGATGCAACAATGATTGTGGAAGAAAGTTACTGTTTACTTTTTAATCTCAGATTTAACCCTCAAGCACAATGAGGGCGAGAATAAGAGTACCATTTGAAAATGCCAAAATTAGCCATCTTTGATTGCTTTTTCTATCATTTTGGAAAGGGTTAATTTCAAACACTTTACTGACTAGATTTTAGAAACTCTAGTGTGTACACACAAAGTAAACCCTGACAATTCATCATTTATGTACAGAAAAATCGGGTTAAATAATTAATGAGGCTGATAGTTTCATGTGTACACAAAACCGCCGCCTTTTTCACATTAATAAGTTGGGAAAGCCCGTAATTTGGTCAACAAATTACAATTTTCTAGTTATTCTTAAATTTCCAAAAAATTTTAGGCTTCATTTGGGAAAGACTATTGTTATTCTTAAATTTCAAAAAAATTTGTCTGTGATATAGCTCGAAAACTAGCTGAACGATTTCAACCAAATTTGGCACACTTATGTAGCACCATGGGAACTTGCAAAATCCCATTTGCCATGTCTGTGAAAACGCATATTTTCAAAATATTCTGCCAAAAGCTTCAAAATTTCACCATTTTTCGAATGTCTCAAAATTGTTTACAGTTATTTAGCTCAAATTATCCACACATTTAGAGCATAATATGATACACCACAATCACCACTCAAATCTTTCAACATTAACCTCCATTGTCCAAAAATGACATGACCATAGATTTTTTCTTCAAAATTGACCAACTTCAAGGGCAAATTTCTCTAATTACAAGGTTGTTGTAACAATTATTTTTGTATGGCTAGATGCAACAATGATTGTGGAAGAAATTTACTGTTTACTTTTTAATCTCAGATTTAACACTCAAGCACAATGAGGGCGAGAATAAGAGTACCATTTGAAAGTGCCAAAATTAGCCAACTTTGGTTGCTTTTTCTATCATTTTTGAAAGGGTTAATTTCAAACACTTTTCATGTACATATTCACAGTTGACTACAGAGCATATTTGCGGTTGTAAGTTTGGTTGTAAAGTTTAACCCTATCCCATTCTGGTTGCATAAAAGTAGGTACCGTCCACAAAAACTCAATTTTTTTCAGAATTTGGTAAGTTTAGGTGACGATTTACTCCATTTTTAATTGATTGAGCTCTGAATGTTTTCTATAGCTGCATGCAGCAGTACAAGTATGACAAATTTTGTTCTGTATGTTATTATTAAAAGTTTAACCATTGGCAGATTTGAGACTTCCCATAAGGGTACTGGCGGAATAATTGTTATTTTCGCCAACTTTTACATGGAATTTCTCAGCACTTCTTGACACTATCAAGTAAAGCTAAACTGATAAGAATTTTTAGGCGTGGCCCCCAAGGGTTTGGGGCCAGGGGCCTTAAGGTACTTTTTGAAATAAAAGTTAATTTAATGCTGATATAATAAAATTAGCATCATTTAATTATAAAATTACCTCGAGTGGCTCAGAGCGATTTAGCATAATGAATTTCAGGAGTTAGGCACAAAGAGCTTAAGAGCTAGGCCCTTCTAAAGAGCTCATTCTGCTGCAAAATACCTTGAAAAATCAGCTTTTTCTGAAAATTCTCAAATATTTTCAGTGTTGTTCAATTCAGAGGTTCCACAAATTTAGGGCACAATAGGATACACCAAAACTAGCACACAAATTTTTCAATGTTAACCCCCAAGAAAAATCGAGTTAAATAATTAATATGGCTGATAGTTTCATGTGTACACAAAACCGCCTTCTTTTTCACATTAATAAGTTGGGAAAGCCTGTAATTTGGTCAACAAATTACAATTTTCTAGTTTTTAGTCGAGCTGTGACGAAGTCAAACTCGACTTATAGTTTAGTGAATGGCGGGCGGGCGGGGCGGGGCGTAAACAATTGGTTTCCGGATGATAACTTGATAGTGGTTCAACTCACATTCATTAAACTTCATACGTAGGATGGTCTTGGTGGGAGGAAGAACCCTATTGATTTTGGACATGCTACGTCGAAGGTCAGGGTCACAGTGACCTTGAACGTAGTAAATCTTAAACAATTGGTTTCCGGATGATAACTTGATAATGGTTCAACTCACATTCATGAAACTTAATAGGTAGATTGGCCTTGGTGAGGGGAAGAACCCTATTGATTTTGGACTCGCTACGTCAAAGGTCAAGGTCAACGTGACCTTGAACATAGTAAATCGCAACAATTCCTTTCCGGATGATAACTTGATAGTAGTTCAACCTACATTCATGAAACTTCATAGGTGGGTTGGCCTTGGTGCGAGGAAGAACTCTATTGATCTTGGACTCACCAGATCAAAGGTCAAGGTCACAGTGACCTTTAACATAGTATATCGCAACAATTGGTTTCCGGATGATAACTTGATAGTGGTTCAACCTAGAGTCATGGAACTTCATAGGTGTGTTGGCCTTGGTGTGAGGAAGAACCCTATTGATCTTGGACTCACCAGGTCAAAGGTCAAGGTCACAGTGACCTTGAACATAGTATATCGCAACAATTGGTTTCCGGATGATAACTTGATAGTGGTTCAACCTAGAGTCTTGAAACTTTACAGGCGTGTTGGCCTTGGTGCGAGGAAGAACCCTATTGATGTTGGACTCACCAGGTCAAAGGTCAAGGTCACAGTGACCTTGAACATAGTATATCGCAACAATTGGTTTCCGGATGAGAACTTGATAGTGGTCACAACTCGACATTGGATCGGTGATCCTGAGCGGCATTTTTTTTTTTTTTTTTTCCACTGCTAATTTTGTCTGTTGCACTGCTCAAAAACCAGCTGTACAATTTTGACCAAATTTGGCATACTTATGTAATGTCATAAAATCTAGTGAAATGCGGTATCATGTCTGTGAAAACGCGTATTTTCAAAATATTCTGCCAAAACCATCAAAATTTCACCATTTTTCGAATGTCTCAAAATTGTTTACAGTTATTTAGCTCAAATTTTCCACACATTTAGAGCATAATATGATACATCACAACCACCACTCAAATCTTTCAACATTAACCTCCCATTGGCCAAAAATGACATGAATATAGATTTTTTCTTCAGAATTGACCAACTTCAAAGGCAAATTTGTCTAATTACAAGGTTGTTGTAACAATTATTTTGGTATGGATAGATGCAACAATGATTGTAAAAGAAAGTTAATGTTTATGTTTTAATCTCAGATTTAACCCTCATGCACAATGAGGGCGAGTATAAGAGTACCGTTTGAAAATGCCAAAATTAGCCAACTTTGGTTGCTTTTTCTATCATTTTGGAAAGGGTTAATTTCAAACACTTTTCATGTACGTATTCACAATTGACTACCGAGCATATTTGCTCTTGTAAGTTTGGTTGTAAAATTTAACTCTTTCCCATTCTGGTTGCATAAATGTAGGTACCGTCCAAAAAAACTCCAATTTTTTCAGAATTTGGTAAGTTTAGGTGACGATTTACATTTTTTTTCAATTGATTGAGCTCTGAATGTTTTCTATAGCTGCATGCAGCGATCAAAGTATGACAAATTTTGTTCTATATGTTATTATTAAAAGTTTAACCCTTGGCAGATTTGAGACTTCCCATAAGGGTACCTTCGGAATAATTGTTATTTTCGCCAAAATTTACATGCAATTTCTCAGCACTGCCGCCATATTTTCTCAAAACCTTTCCCGTGAGAAGATAGGGCATTCATCCAAGAACATTTTTGCTGTTATATGTTTTATTCCAAGTTTTAACCCTCTCCCAGTTGTCGTGCCTTCATTTGGAGAACCCTCAACTTGTACATGTTCATTCAAATACCAAGATTCAAGATTCCTCCATGTCTCTTATCAGACACTCAGTCTGTGATTGATGTTCACACATTTAGAACATAATATGATACACCAAAATCACCACACAAATATTTCAAAATTAACCCCTGTGGGCCAAAAATAAACTGAATATAGCAGTTTTGTCTTCAAAATTGACCAACTTCAAGGGCAAATTTCTCTATCTCTAAAGTTGTTGTAACAATTATTTTGGTATGGATAGATGCAATAATGCAGAAGAAAGTTACTGTTTACTTTCTAATCTCAGAAATAACCCCCAAGCACAATGAGGACGAGAATAAGAGGGTTGTCTGAAAATGCCAAAATTAACCAACTTTGGTTGCTGCTTTCTATCATTTTGGAAAGGGTTAATTTCAAACACTTTGCATGTCCGTATTCACAATTGACTACCGAGCATATTTGCTGTTGTAAGTTTGGTTGTAAAGTTTAACCCTATGCCATTCTGGTTGCATAAATGTAGGTACCGTCCAAATAAACTCCCATTTTTTAGCTTAACTTTGGGGAAGCCAAATTTGAGGTATTGCCATGGCCCGTCGTCCGTCTGTCTGTCCATCTGTCCATCCATCGCGCTGTACACACGGCTTGGGCTAAAGGCCGTATTTATCAACCGATCTTTATGGAACTTCTTGGGTACCTTTGTTATCACCATGAGACTAGAACAAGTGTTTTTGGGTCCGGTCTGAAATTTAAGATGGCCGCTGGCAGCCATTTTGTTCCAAGATTAGGTGCAATCAGATTTTTGCGCAGAACTTCCATATGAAAGCTCCGATTTGAATAATTATTTTGTATGAATGTTTAGTACCATGGGATACATCACATATAATACCGGTTTTTTTCTCGTGTGTAAATTCTGCAAATCAGACTAACTTTGATTTATTTAGTGTTACTTTCAGCACTGTAAGTGTAAATGCCAATACGGCTCGGGCTAGAGGCTGTATTCATGAACCGATCTTTACGAAACTTCTTGGGCACCTTTGTTATCACCTTGGGATGAGAATGAGTGTTTTTGGGTGCAGTCCGAAATTCAAGATGGCTGCCGGCAGCCATTTTGTACCAAAATTGGTGCAAACAGTTTTTGTACAGAACTTTTGTATGAAAGTTCTGATTTGAATAAATTTCTGTATGAATGTTTAGTAACATGGAATACATCACATATAATACTGGTTTTTTTCTCGTGCAAAAATTATGCAAATTCGATGAACTTTAATTTATTCAGTGCTACTTATATACAGTAAGTGCACATGTCAATACGGCTCGTGCTAGAGTCTGTAATTATGAACCGATCTTCACGGAACTTCTTGGGTACCTTTGTTTTCACCTTGGGATGAGAACGAGTGTTTCTGGTTGCGGTCCAAAATTCAAGATAGCAACCAGTGGCCATTTTGTACCGAAATTAGATCCAATCAACTTCTATACGGCTCAGGCTAGAGGCCGTATTTCTGAACCGATCTTTACGAAACTTCTTGGGTACCTTTGTTATCACTGTGGGACGAGAACGAGTGTTTTTGGGTGCAGTCCAAAATTCAACCTTTTTGTACCAAAATTAGTGCAATCAGTTTTTTGTACAGAACTTCTGTAGGAAAGTTCTGATTTGAATAAATTTTTGTAGGAATGTTTAGTAACATGGAATACATCACATATAATACAGGTTTTTTCTCGTGCAGAAATTATGCAAATTAGATGAACTTTGATTTGTTCAGTACTACTTATACACAGTAAATGCACATGTCAATACGACTCGGGCTAGAGTCTGTATTTATGAACTGATCTTCACGAAACTTCTTGGGGTACCTTTGTTATCACCTGGTGACAGGAACGAGTGCTTTTAGGTACCTTTGTTATCACTGTGCTATGAGAACAAATATTTTTGGGTTCAGTCAGACCCACTCTGGGACTCAAAGATTTCTTTTCTAGTTTAGCATCTAACTGTCGCCCACCTTTACAATACTTTACCTATACATTTGTTACAGGCTACGGTCAGCATTTATGTACAGACCGTTACAATACTTTACATGTACCTTTGTTATCAGGTCATTACCAAGATGTTTGTCATTGCTGTGTCACATACTATCCATGTACATGTCTTAAACAAGTTGAGCTGCAGTGTCATTGACACTTTCATTTCAGAAGTTGATGAGTTTAAGTGACAATTTACTCTATTTTTAATTGATTGAGCTCTGAATGTTTTCTATGG
This sequence comes from Pictodentalium vernedei, assembly GCA_031216915.1. Classification (NCBI taxonomy): domain Eukaryota; kingdom Metazoa; phylum Mollusca; class Scaphopoda; order Dentaliida; family Dentaliidae; genus Pictodentalium; species Pictodentalium vernedei. The sequence continues at coordinate 556,983,614 of CM062296.1, forward strand.
CTGCATGCAGCAGTCAAAGTATGAAATATTTTGTTTTATATGTTATTATTAAAAGTTTAACCCTTGGCAGATTTGAGACTTCTGATAAAGGTACCGATGGAGTGATTGTTATTTTCACCAACTTTTACATGTGATTTCTCAGCACTGAAGCCATATTTTCTCAAAACGTTTCCCATGAAAAGATAGGGCATTCATCCAAGAACAGTTTCACTGTTATATGTTTTATTCAAAGTTTTAACCCTCACCCACTTGTCCGGCCTTGAATTGGAGTACCCTCAACTTGTACATGTTCATTCAAATACCAAGATTCAGTTTTCCTCCTTGTCTCTTATTGGACACTCAGTCTGTGATTGATGTCCACACATTTAGAGCATAATATGACACACCGAAATCACCACACAAATATTTCAGAATTAACCCCTAGTGGCCAAAAATGAAATGAATATAGCATTTTTTCTTCAAAATTCACTAGCTTCAAGGGTAAATTTGTCTAATTCCAGGGCTGTTGTAACAATTATTTTTTTATGGATAGATGCAACAGTGATTGCAGAAGACAGTTACTGTTTACTTTTTAACCTCAGATTTAACCCTCAAGCACAATGAAGGCGAGAATAAGAGTACCGTTTGAAAATGCCAAAATTAACCAACTTTGGTTGCTTTTTAGCTCACCGAAGGGTGCTCAACTTATCACTTGCCATCCGTCGTCGTGAACATTTTTCAAACAACTTCTCCTCTGAAACCTCTGGTCCGATTTTCACAAAACTTCATGTGGACGTTCATTACTATATGGCAATTCATGTTTGTTCAAATGAAATGGCCACGTCCCTTGGGGGCTCTGCATGGGGCATATCTCTGATAGCACCATATGAATTATAGAAAAATTATTAAAAAATCTTCTCCAGAACCAGTGGGAAGAATCTTTTGGTATGCATCATCTTGGTATGGTTCTGATTCAAGTTTGTTCAAATTGAGTCCCTCAACCAATATTGGGGCTCACAATGGGGGCGTGAATTTTTACTTAGTGCAATTTAAGAAAAATTCTTTAAAAATCTTCTTAACCAGAACCAGTGGGCAGAATCTTTTGATATTTGGTATGCAGCATCTTGGTATGGGACTGATTCAAGTTTGTTCAAATCAAGTCCCTTGATCAATATTGGGGCTCCCTATAGGGGCATGAATTTTTCCTTAGTGCAATTTAAGGAAAAATCTTCTTCTCCAGAACCAGTGGGCAGAATCTTTTGATATTTGGTATACAGCATCTCGGTATGGGTCTGATTCAAGTTTGTTCAAATGAAGTCCCTTGATCAATTTTGGGGCTCACTATGGGGATTTGAATTTTTACTTAGTGCAATTTAAGAAAAAAAAATTGAAAATCTTCTCCAGAACCAATGGGCAGGATCTTTTCATATTTGGTATACAGCATCTTGGTATGGGTCTGATTCAAGTTTGTTCAAATTGAGTCCCTCGATCAGTATTGGGACTCACTAAAGGGGTGTGAATTTTTACTTAGTGCAATTTAAGAAAATTTCTTTAAAAATCTTCTTTTCCAGAATCGATGGGCAGAATCTTTTGCTATTTGGTATACAGCATCTTGGTATGGGTCTGATTCACGTTTGTTCAAATCGAGTCCCTCGATCAATATTGGGGCTCCCTATGGGCCGTGAATTTTCACTTAGTGCAGTTTAAGAAAAAATTCTTTATAAATCTTCTTCTCCCGAACCAGTGGGCAAAATCTTTTGATATTTGGTATGTAGCATCTTAGTAAGGTTCTGATTCAAGTTTGTTCAAATTGAGTCCCTCGATCAATATTGGGTCTCATTATGGGGGCGTGAATGTTTACTTTGTGCAATTCAAGGAAAATTCTTTAAAAATTGCGACATCAATGCCATAGCTGCGACGGGTAGTGCAATCTGCAAGTCCAAAAAATATTCTCAGGGGCAATTTACAGGTGATGGTGAAAAAAAACAAGAAAAATATTTGGAACAACATTTGCATTGGACATGGGCTAGACATGAATGAGATACACTTGCATATCAAATATGAAGTCATTCCACCAGGTAGTTTGAAAGTTATTCTTTTAGGAACTTGTTAGTCACAAAATTCTAAGTTCATCAAGGGCCATAACTCCAAGAAAAATATTTGGAACAACGCATGCATTGAACAGTGGCTAGACATCAATACGATACACTTACATGCCAAATATAAAGTCATTCCATCAAGTATTTCAAAAGTTATTGAGTTTTGAAACTCGTTGGTCACAGACAGACCGACCAACCGACAGACAGACAGACCGACATTGCCACTTATAGAGCTGCTAGTCACAGCTAAAAATCTTCTTCAGAACCATCATGCAGAATCTTTTGATATTTGATCAGCAGCATTGTCCCATTCAGTCCTGTTGATGTTTTAGCTCCACAGAGAGTATAGATTTCCTCTGTAGAGCCTTAAGAATAGCTTTTGATAAAATTTGTGTCTTAACAGTATGGAATATTTGGTGAGGGCCTAAGGCCCCCTGGGGCCTCTTGTTTCTATCATTTTTGAAAGGGGTAATTTTGAACACTTTGCTTTGCCATATGTAGAGATGCTTAATGAACAAATCCACTGTTGTATGTTATGCTCTGTGACTTAACCCAATCTATGCTTTGGGCACTTAAAAGAATAGTACTGTCCAAAAAAAAACCCCAAAAAATGGATTTTTAGTGAATTTTGCAAATGTTTGTAGTCATTTACTCTAACTGCAAGATTGTTGTAGCACTTATTTTGGTATGGATAGGTGCAACCATAATTGCAGAAGAAAGTTACTGTTTATTTTTTAATCTCAGATTTAACCCTCAATCACAATGAGGGTGAGAATAAGTGTATCATTTGAAAATGCCCAAATTAGCCAACATTGGCTGCTTTTTTTCCATCATTTTCGAAAGGGTTAATTTCAAAAACTTTGCTTTACTATATGCTGTCTGCCTTTTCACATTAAAAAGTCAGGAAACACCGTAATTTGTCCAACAAATTACAATTCTCTAGTTTTTTTTTTTGTTTTTTTATGTTTTATTTTTTTTTTCGCTGTCAATTTTGTCTGTTGCACTGCTCAAAAACAAGGTGTACGATTTCAACCAAATTTGGCATACTTATGTAATGTCATAAAATCTAGTGAAATGAGGTATCGTCATGTCTTTGAAAAAGCTTATTTTCAAAATATTCTGCCAAAACCGTCAAAATTTCACAATTTTTCAAATGTCTCAAAATTGTTAACAGTTCCTTAGCTCAAATTTCCCACACATTTAGAGCATAACATGTTATACCAAAATCACCACAAAAATATTTCAAAATTAACTCCCATTGGCCAAAAATGACATGAATATAGCTTTTTTCTTAAAAATTGACCAACTTCAAGGCCAAATTTCTCTAATTTCAAGGTTGATGTAACAATTATTTTGGTATGGATAGATGAAACAATGATTGCAGAAGAAAGTTACTGTTTACTTTTTAATCTCAGATTTAACTCTCAAGCAAAATGAAGGCAAGAATAAGAGTGCCATTTGAAAATGCCAAAATTAGCCATCCTTGGTTGCTTTTTTCTTATCATTTTGCAGAGTGTTAATTTCAAACACTTTGCATGTCTGTATTCACAATTGACTACCGAGCATATTTGCTGTTGTAAGTTTGCTTGTAAAGTTTAACCCTATGCCCATTCTAGTTGCATAAAAGTAGGTACCGTCCAAAAAAAAAACTCCCATTTTTTTCAGAATTTGATAAGTTCAGGTGACAACTTACTCAATTTCTATTTGATTGAGCTCTGAATGTTTTCTATGGCTGCATGCAGCAGTCAAAGTATGACAAATTTTGTTTTATACGTTATTTATTAAAAGTTGAACCCTTGGCAGATTTGAGACTTCCCATAAGTTTACTGTCGGAATAATTGTTATTTTCACCAACTTTTACATGTGATTTCTCAGCACAGAAGCCATATTTTCTCAAAACGTTCCCCATGAAAAGATAGGACATTCATCCAAGAACAATATTGTTGTTATATGTTTTATTCAAAGTTTTTTTAACCCTTACCCTCTTATCAGGCCTTGAATTGGAGCTTGTACATGTTCATTCAAACAACTTGCACATGTTCATTCAAACACCAAGATTCAAGATTCCTCTATGTCTCTTATCAGACACTCAGTCTGTGATTTACGCATTTACACTAAAGTCACCACACAAATATTTCAAAATTAACCCCTATTGGCCAAAAATGATATGAATATAGCCTTTTATCTTCAAGATTGACTAACTTCAAAGGCAAATTTCTCAAATTGCAAGGTTGTTGTAACAATTATTTTGGTATGTGTAGATGCAATAGTGATTGCACAAGAAAATTACTGTTTACTTTCTAATCTCATCGTTAACCCTCAAGCACAATGAGGGTGAGCATAAGAGTACCATTTGAAAATGCCCAAATTAGCTAACCTTGGTTGTTTTTTTTCTCTCATTTTGAAAAGGGTTAATTTCAAAAACTTTGCTTTGCTATAAGCAGAGATGCTTAATGAATAAATATGCTGTTGTAAGTTATGATCTGGGGCTTAATATGCTTTGGCCACTTAAAGAATACTATTGTCCAAAAAAAAATGATTTTCAGTGAATGTTGCAAATTTCTGTACTCAGTTGTCCAGGAACAAGAAAGAAATAGTTCATTGTGCTTTCCATAACTGCATCAAAAATCAATGGTGAACAAATATTGTGTTATATGTTTTTGTGTCCTGCTTTATCCAAAACCAGTTTTTGCTGTACAAACATGAGTGCCGTCAGACAAAAAATTATTTTCCAATTAATTTTGTACATTTCTGTACCCAGTTTTCCTGGGTGGGATTGGAATAGTCCATTTTCCTTTGCATATGTGTATTGTGTGTTAACAAATTTTCACACAAATTTTCTGTTATAAGTTTTGGTGGTGTCACACATAATCCAACACATGTTTTGACAGCATTATCCAGAAAAAAAACTTTCATTAGGCTTTCCCAAACCCAGTTTGGGAAAGAGTATTGTTATTCTTCATTTTCAAAATTTTTCTTCTCTATTTTTTTAGGCTTTCCCAAACCCAGCATATTTCCTGTTGTAAGTTTGGTTGTAAAGTTTAACCCTATCAATTTGGTAACTTTAGGTGGCGATTTACTCCATTTTTAATTGCTTGATCTCTGAATGTTTTCTATAGCTGCTTGCAGCAGTCAAAGTATAACAAATTTTGTTCTATATGTTATTATTAAAAGTTTAACCCTTGGCAGATTTGAGACTTCCCATGAGGGTACTGTCGAAATATTTGTTATTTTCGCCAACTTCAAGAGCAAATTTTTCTAATTACAAGGTAGTTGTAATAATTATTTTGGTATGGCTAGATGCAACAATGATTGCGGAAGAAAGTTACTGTTTACTTCTTAATCTCAGATTTAACCCTCTAGCACAATGAGGGCGAGAATAAGAGTACCGATTGAAAATGCCAAAATTAGCCATTTTTGGTTGCCTTTTCTATCATTTTGGAAAGGGTTAATTTCAAACACTTTTCATGTACGTATTCACAATTGACTATCGGGAATATTTGCTGTTGTTAGTTTGGTTGTAAAGTTTAACCCTATCCCATTCTGGTTGCATAAAAGTAGGTACAGTCCAAAAAATTTCCAATTTTTTCAGAATTTGGTAACTTTAGGTGGCGATTTACTCCATTTTTAATTGCTTGAGCTCTGAATTTGTTCTATAGCTGCTTGCAGCAGTCAAAGTATGACAAATTTTGTTCTATATGTTATTATTAAAAGTATAACCCTTGGCAGATTTGAGACTTCCCATAAGGGTACTGTCAGAATAATTGTTATTTTCGCCAACGTTTACATGCACTTTCTCAGCACTGGAGCCATATTGTCTCAAAACCTTTTCCATGAGAGGATTGGACCTTCATCCAAGAACAATTTTGCTGTTATGTATTTTATTCAAAGATTTAACCTTCACCCAGTTTTCTGGCCTTGAATTTGTGTGCCCTAAAATTCTTCATAAAATTGGCTAATTTGGAGCTCACTTTTCTTCCATTTTCGAAAGGAATATCGAAAAAATGATTTACATGTTCGTATTTACAATTGCCTACCAAGCATATTTGCTGTCATAAGTCTAGTTGTAAAGTTTAACCCTATGCTCGTTCTGTTTGCATAAAGATAGGTGCAGTCCAAAAAAACTATCGTTTTTCAGAATTTGGTAAGTTCAAGTGACGATTTACTCCATTCCTAATTGATTGAGCGCTGAACTTTTTCTATGGCTGTATGCAGCAGTCATAGTATGACAACTTTTGTTTTATATGTCATTATTAAAAGTTTATCCGTTGGCAGATTCGAGACTGCCCATATGGGTATGGTCGAAATAATTGATATTTTCATAAAATCACTGAATATTGATAAGCGTGCAGTGGTAGTTTGGAATAGAATATAACGAAAATACTTTCGAAATTCGGATTCACAGTTCAATTCCAAGAATATTTTCTGTTATAAGGTTGCTGTAAAGTTTAACGCAATCCCCGTCTCTGATGCATAATGGTAGATGCCGTCGAAAAAAACTCATTTTTTTCAGAATTCTGTAGGTTTAAGTGACAATTTACTCCATTCCTAATTCATTGAGCGCTGAATGTTTTCTATGCCTGCATGCAGCAAGCATAGCATGACAATTTCTGTTTTATACGTTATTATCAAAAGTTTAACCCTTGGCATATTTAGGAGTTCCCATGTGGATATAGTCGGAATAATTGTTATTTTCGTAAAATCAATCCCTGAATATATTGGTAACCGTGCAGTGGCCTTTCGGTGGTGCTACATGAAGCCGCAAATAGTTAAGGTTGAAAAGTTCATAAAATAGACAGATATAATGCCTAACTCAGCCGGCGACAGGTAAATAATGAATGGAAAAGTCGTTGAATTGAGAATAATGTAGGGACGAATCGTGCCCTCGGTTTCCACCTGATCCACGGTATTTCCACTTGCTGCACTTGACAAAGATACTAAACTGTCGGGCAGGGTCAGTAGAAAACATTCTGAGAATTTCAAGTTGCTGCCTTGCATGGTCGGGACGTAATTGGAATATATCCGACATTGTAACTGTTCAATTTGAATGTTAATTTAGCCAGATGACGGCTTTTTCTCCACCAGATCGAGTTGTCATATTCTGTCGAGACGGTTTAAAATAAGCAGTTTAACTCAAAACTTTCTGTCCCATATGAATGTGCGAATATTTAAAGCTGGACAGTTCATCAAATAGACAGAAATAATGCCAAACTCGACCGGTGATAGGTAAATAGTGAATGGAAACGGCATTGCATTGGGAATAGAGTAGGGACAAATCATCCCCGCAGTTTCCATGCGATCCACGTTGCTCCCACGCGTTCACGCCACTCGACAAAGATACTGTTCTGTCAGGCAGGGATAGCAGAACAACGTCTGAAGATTTTGTGCATCTGCCTTCACTGGTCTGGACTGCATGTCGATGGTGCACATGTCTTTAACCAATCTAACCCTGCCTGTGCTACAGTGCGGAGGCACTATGTTGGGGAGCTGGCAGCTGCTCGTCATTGCTCGGTGGTTCTCTCTGGGTACTCCGGCTTGCGCCACTCATACGACTGTCACCGACATAATATGACCTTGGCTGTTAATGTGTCGTTAAACCCTAATAAATAAATAAATAAATAAATAAATAAATAAATAAATAAATAAATCCAGTACCAGTTTTGCTCATACAAATATTAGTACTGTCAGACAAAATTCATTTTCTGATTAATTTCGTACGTTTCTGTACTCACCTTCCCTGGGTAAGATTGGTATATCTTTTCAATCTCAGATTTAACCCTCAAGGACAATGAGAGCGAAAATAAGAGTACCATTTGGAAATACCAAAATTATCCAACTTTGGTTACTCTCTATCATTTTTGAAATGAAATGAAATGAAATGAAATTTATTCGCGGTATACAAATATTTTTACAATAATAGTGCATAACAGAATTTTTTTTAAAAAGTGTTTATATGTATACTGCTGGGAAATGACATAATCTAGTGACTGTCTTCCCGTCATTCCCAGGGTAAAATATGTACATATATACAATATTGAAACATGCAGAGAAAATGGTATATGGTGAAATATTAAGATAAAATAAATATTAAGGTAGATAGATAAAACCTGAAAGAAGAGAAAAAAAAAAAAGAAATAAAAATAAAAATGAATTATTTTATTTTATTTGATCCTTATCTTATTTTATTTATTTATTCATTTTTTTTTTTTTTTGAACAGCAGAATCCGATTTTACAGAATTTTATTTTTAGTATTCTTTTTTATTGTTGTATTTTTTAAAAGATTATTTCTCTTTTTAATTGTATTTGTATATTTATATTGTTTATTTACTTTTTATTTCTTGACCCCTTTTTTTGTTTTTTTCTGTTTTGTTTTTTTTTGTTTTTTTTTTTCCCCACATATGTTACCAGATCTGAATGCAAAGCAGCAATTGAGGTTTGCCCCATTAGGAATTCCGAAATTAAGATATCTTTACGAATGAAGTGAGTGTACGCAAAAACGATCAGAAAGATAATGATAATCATTACGGGAAAGATGGGGCACTTGTGTTAGGAAAGTAGGTAGATGATAGTGATCCAGAATTAGCCAAGCAGTCAGTGCAAGATGGATTAGTACAGTGGATAGTGGATTGATTTGAATCAAGATATTTCTTTGTTTGTATTTTCTTAAATGCTGACCGGGTAAGGGCTTTTGTGAACGAGTCGAGTTCGTTCCACATTTTCGGAAAGGTGAAATGTGGCAGGGCCATTGAGAATTGGGTTCGTGGTTTATGTATTGCTAGATTTCCGGTTTGTCTGGTTACCCTTCCAGAAGGGTTTGTATGAATCTGGAAACAGTCGTCGAAACTTCTTGGTAAGTTATTGCTCGACCAGTCATGCATGAATAAGAGGGAATATAACTTGTACAAGTCGTGTATTTTCAAAATTTCTAACCGTTTGAAAAGTGGGTCAGTGTGAGAATTAAATTTTTTGTTGGTTATAATCCGTATAGCCTTTTGTTGAAGATTTAATAGCCTATTGGTAGAAGACGAATTGCCCCAGATTTGGACACCATAGATTAGGTGACTTTGGGTCAAGGTGAAATATAATTGTTTTAGCGATTCGATGGGTAACAAACGTTTGACTCTATTCAACACGTAAACTGCCCTGGCCACTTTTGTGGCGACCGTCGATATGTGATGCTTAAATTTTAGGTTTTCATCCATGTTGATTCCAAGAAATTGTATGAATTTAATTTTCCTGTTATTTCCTGCGACCTCAACCTCAGTACTGTTTAATGATATAGGTGAGATATTTTGGTCAAAATTATAATTGTCATGTTGGGGGTGCAATAGAATGGCCTTAGTTTTGCTCGTGTTCAGTGCCAGTTTATTGGCTTGACACCAGTCACTAATTTTTAGCCCACCTGACTTTCATCAGGAGAGCTATAGTGATCACTCACCGTCCGTCGTCCGTCGTCCGTGAACATGGTGTTTGCGTCTTCTCCTCCCAAACCGCTGAACCAATTTAATTGATATTTGAGATAATAGTTTGTTATGACATCGCAATTTGATTTTGTTCAAATCAAGTTGCCCCGCCCGTGGGTAGGGCCACACCCAAAAAGTGTGCTGAAATCTTAAAAAATCTTCTTCTCATGAACCAGCAGTAGCAGAGACTTGATATTTGGTGTGCAGCTTCCTTTTGAGGTGTAGACTCAGATTTGTTCAAGAGAAGTTTGTGGGGCTATACTTGGCGTCGTTATGGGAGGGGCAAAATTTTTGGCCCCGCCCAAAATTTATATTTTCCAAACCGAGAGGCTGATTTGAACCAAATTTTATGTGAGGGCTTATTGGGTCATAAGTAACTAATTTATGCTGATTTTTTTTTTCCCGTAGCCCCATGAGAACCGCAGGAGCTAAAAATAGAAAAAAATTAAAACGCCCATATCTCCAAAACTGCACGGCACCGAGAATTTTTATTTGGTGTGAAGCTTCCTTAGGACCAACAGAAAGAATTGGTAAAAAAAAATTGCCATCGGTTTTATCATAGGGTACAGTTTCGGGACATTGAAAAAGTGCTGAGTCAGCACTTTTTAACACTGTAGGCAATGGGAAAAACATTAAAAAATCTTCTTCTCCAGATCCAGCAGGCAGAATCTTTTGATATTTGGTATGCAACATTGGAGGGTGGATCTGATTCAGGTTTGTTCAAATCGGCCCCCTGGGTTCATATTTGGGCTCAGTATAGGAGCCCGATTTCGAACTTAGTGCATTTCAGGCAAATTTCTTAAAAAATCTTCTTCTCCAGATCCAGCAGGCAGAATCTTTTGATATTTGGTATGCAACATTGTGGGGTGGATCTGATTCAAGTTTGTTCAAATCGGCCCCTTGGGTTTATATTTGGGCTCAGTATAGGAGCCCAAATTTGAACTTACTGCATTTCAGGCAAATTTCTTTGAAAATCTTCTTTTCCAGATCCAGCAGGCAGAATCTTTTGATATTTGGTATGCAACATTGTGGGGTGGATCTGATTCAAGTTTGTTCAAATCGGCCCCTTGGGTTTATATTTGGGCTCTGTATAGGAGCCCAAATTTGAACTTAGTGCATTTCAGGCAAATTTCTTTGAAAATCTTCTTCTCAAGATCCAGCAGGCAGAATCTTTAGATATTGGGTATGCAACATTGTGGGGTGGATCTGATTCAAGTTTGTTCAAATCGGCCCCTTGGGTTTATATTTGGGCTCAGTATAGGAGCCAAAATTTGAACTTAGTGCATTTCAGGCAAATTTCTTAAAAAATCTTCTTCTCCAGATCCAGCAGACAGAATCTTTTGATATTTGGTATGCAACATTGTGGGGTGGATCTGATTCTATTTTGTTCAAATCGGCTCCCTAGATTCGTATTTGGGCTCACTATAGAAGCTCGAATTTGAACTTAGTGCATTTCAGGCAAATTTCTTCAAAAATCTTCTTCTCCAGATCCTGCAGGCAGAATCTTTTGATATTTGGTATGCAACATTGTGGGGTGGATCTGATTCCAGTTTGTTCAAATCGGCCACCTGGATTCATATTTGGGCTCACTATAGAAGCCCAAATTCGAACTTAGTGCATTTCAGGCAAATTTCTTTGAAAATCTTCTTCTCAAGATCCAGCAGGCAGAATCTTGTGATATTTGGTATGCAGCATCCTTAGGGGGGTGAGATTCAAGTTTGTTCAAGCCATGGCCCTAGGTCCATATTTGGGCTCAATGTGGGAGCTTGAATTGTAACTTTGTTCGAAATGAGGAATTTTCTTAAAAAATCTTCTTCTTCAGATCCAGCAGTCGGAATGGTTTGATATGTGGTGAGTAGCATCCTTGGGGGGGAGGGGGGATTCAAGTGTGTTAAAGCCAAGTCCATGGGTCCATATTTGGGCTCCCTGTGGGAGCCCAAATTATAACTTAGTCAATATGAGGAATTTTTCTTTAAAAATCTTCTTCTTCAGATTCAGCAGTTGGAATGTTTTGATATTTGGCATGGAGCAACCTTAGGGGGCTGAGATTCAAGTTTGTTCAAGCCAAGTCCCTTGGTTCATATTTAGGCTCACTATGGGAGCCTGAATGACAACTTAGTTCAAAATGAGGAATTTTATTTAAAAATCTTCAGATCCAGCAGATGAATGCTTTTGATATTTTTTATGCAGCTTCCTTAGGGGGGTAAGATTCAAGTTTGTTCAAGCCATGTCCCTAGGTCCATATTTGGGCTGATTGTGGGAGCTCGAATTGTAACTTGGTTCAAAATGAGGAATTTTCTTTAAAAATCTTCTTCTTCAGATCCAGCAGTCGGAATGTTTTGATATTTGGTGTGCAGAATCCTTAGGGATGTGAGATTCAGATTTGTTAAAGCCAAGTCCCTGGGTTCATATATGGGCTTCCTGTGGGAGCCCGAATTATGACTTAGTTCAGTATGAGGAATATTCTTTAAAAATCTTTTTTTAGATCCACTGGTCAGAATATTTGGATATTTGGTTTCAGCTTTTCTTAGGAGGAGCAGATGCAACTTGTGGAAATCAATTCTCTGGGTTGCTATTTAGGCTACCATGTCAGGTGTGCGCCCTCAGGCCCCCTGGGGCCTCTTGTTGATAGTTCATAATTGGCTTCCCTACTTATGTTGTTTAGGTTATTCCCAGATGTATGAGCAGTAGTATCGTCAGCAAATAATAATACTTTCAAACTTGTGGACTCACAAATATCGTTCACATACAAAAGAAATAAGAGGGGACCCAGGACAGAACCTTGAGGAACACCTGTTGTGATAGTTTGCGCATCCGAAGAACTGGTCATGAATTGAACAAATTGGGTTCGTTGGCAGAGATAATTTTTAAACCATGAGTTTGCTATACCTCGTATACCATAGTGCTCCAGTTTTTTAATCAGGATACTATGGTCAATTGTATCAAATGCTTTGGAAAAATCCAAAAATATAGATAATGTACAGTCTTTTGAAGGTGTGTCATTCATTTTGGCAACATGATTAATAAGATGTAGAATGGGGTGAATAGTAGAGTGTCCTTTTCTAAAGCCAAATTGGTAATTAGAAATAAGTTTATGTTCATCCAGAAAGCCTGTTAGTCTTTTGTGCATTATTTTTTCCAAAATTTTGGAAAAAGATTGCAAGATACTTATGGGTCGATAGTTATTAGTCTGTATGAAACACACAGACTATTGTTTTTGCACGGTTTCTTTTTCTTTTTCTTTTTTTTCTTCTTTTTTTTTTTTTTTTTTTCTTCTTCTTCTTCTTCTTCTTCTCCTGTCTTCTGTCTTCTCATCACTTTTTTGTCCGCAAGATAACTCGAAAACGAATTGCCCTATCTCGTTGATTTTTGGCTTGCTGATAGACAGCCACAAGTTCTTGCCCACCTATGTTTTTCAGATTCCTGGGGTTTCAGGGATGCCTGTAGGGGTGTTTTGAAAGTGGGTCACGCCCATATCTCAGGCGTGGTATGACCTACAGACCTGGGACCAACACCAAATGAGTCGACACTCGACGGAGGTTCAAAATATGGGTCAAGGTCACGGAGGTCATCTAGGGGTCATTGAGTGCATTTTTCAGAATTGCTGGAAATCACATTTTTTGACCCCCTAAAGCATTCCTGACAGACACAAATGCATTTTGACGTGAAAAAAGTGGGCGTGGCCAAAATTTTTGAAAGTGGGCCACGCCCATATCTCAGGCATGGCATGACGTATGGACCTGGGACCAACACGAAATGAGTCGACACTTGATGGAGATTCAAAATATGGGTCAAGGTCACAGAGGTCACCTAGGGGTCATTGAGTGCATTTTTCAGAATTGCTGGAAACCATATTTTTTGACCCCCTAAAGCATTCCTGACGTACACACATGCTTTTTGATGTAAAAAAAAGTGGGCGTGGCCAAAATTTTTGAAAGTGGGTCACGCCCATATCTCAAGCGTGGTATGACGTACGGACCTGGGACCAACACCAAATGAGTCGACACTCGATGGAGATTCAAAATATGGGTCAAGGTCATGGAGGTCACCTAGGGGTCATTAAGTGCATTTTTCATAATTGCTATAAATCACATTTTTTGACCCCCTAAAGCATTCCTGACATACACACATGCATTTTGACGTAAAAAAAGTGGGCGTGGCCAAAATTTTTGAAAGTGGGTCACGCTCATATCTCAGGCATGGTATGACGTATGGACCTGGGACCAACACCAAATGAGTCGACACCTGATGGAGATTCAAAATATGGGTCAAGGTCACAGAGGTCAACTAGGTGTCATTGAGTGCATTTTTCAGAATTGCTGGAAATCACATTTTTTCAGTATGGCCCAGTAGGCCACAGGGTTTTCACAGCCTCCAATTTCCTGATACAGTAAATTCTCCCCAAGCAATATGATGTTATGTTCACACTGGAGACTATGTAAACACCAGTGGAGTAAGTTGTCAATATGAAATCTGACCTTGTCATCATTATGGGATGTTAGTTCCTGAAACTAAGTTGAGAGAAACCCTTTGCCTTGCAAGGAAATAAATTGTAAATTATTCAGTTTACTGCTTTTAACCCTCTCCAGACTTCTATGTGGATTGCACATATTTTATTTCAGACAGAATAAAGTTAACCCTTTCCATAAAACTGCACTGAATAATTGTTGAAACCTATCTTATTCAGTTCAATGCTTTTAACCCCTCTCAAGACTTCAATGTGAATTGCACATGTTTTATTTCAGGCAGAATAAAGTTAACCCTTTCCATAAAACTGCACTGAATAATTGTTGAAGCCTATCACAAAACTGTCAGGGTGCCGGTAACAATGCAATACTGGCATGGTCGACTGTACTGTTAACTGTGTTAGTGCTATGACTGTTTAAAACTAATTTGTTAGAGGAGTTCTATAGTCTTTCACTGCGCTCATCTCGGCCTCACCGAGAGTGCAGAAACCTTTGGTGTCAAAGTGCCATTAAGAGAATGTCTCTGATTTGTGCCGTTCCATCCCTCCGGAGTGCAAAAGCAGGTACTGTCAGCTGAGAAACTTAATGTTTTTCGCTTTATTTTCTTAACATTTAATTGTATGTGGAATGAGACACCTTTTCAGTGTGCCTTCCAAAGTAAGGGATTCTTAACCCTTTAGCGAACATAACAGCGAAAATCGGTCAACATTATTCACAGAAACGTCTATTCAGTTTTAATTACCTTTTCATTTTTGCTTGAAAAAACATAGCTTATGACCCTTTACTGGATTGAGCTCATTTTTTAAAGGATTATTTATTTATTGGCGTTTAATGTCACATATTTCTGCACAGTGGCTAATCATGACCACGACAGTTTTTTAGGTGGAGGAAGTCGGAGTACCCGGGAAGAACCACCGGGCAACAACGAGCAACTGTCAGATCCCCCACATACTAACTCCACACAAGCAGGGTTAGCATTGGTTGAAGACGGGTGCACAATCGATGTGCAGTACGCTTTAGAACACATCGCCACCATGCACGCATGTGGGCAATGGGGTGAAGTGGCTTGCCCAAGGACAGAGTGAGGACCTCACGCCTTGCACCTCTGCCAACTGAGCCAATGCGCCCCCATTTAAAGGATTAACATGGAGTATTTAAAGGGAATATTTTAACCCTCTGAAGATCTTAGTATGGGGGCATTATTCAGAAAGACGGGGAAATGCATTTTATTACACCTTAATGCATTTCTAAAGTTTATGAGTGTATTTCATCACTCAAATTATTGGGCAGAGACAAAAATATCCATTTCTGATGCGTGTATCAAACCCTTTGAATGCTGGTCACATATATGCTATTTCTGGTTTCTTATAAAAATTTTCTGATTCCTGTATGAATATTTTCTATCCCCTTCCTTTTGTCTTGACGATAACTCAAAAACAAATCATCTGTTCTGGGGGGGGGGGGGGGGGGGGGGGGTGGCTGAGTTGGTAGAGGTGAAGGCTGAAAGCCGAGAGGTCCTCGGTTCGAATCCCACCTGCGGCAACCACGTTGTGTCCTTGGGCAAGACAATTCACCCCCCATTGCCCACGGTGTATTAAGGTGTACTGCACATCGATGGTGCACCTGTCTTCAACCAATGCTAACCCTGCTTGTGTGGAATTAGTATGTTGGGAAACTGACAGCTGCTCGCCGTTGCTTGGTGGTTCTCTCCGGGTACTACAGCTTCCTCTACCCGTAAAACTGTCATGGTCCTGATTAGCCATTATGCAGAAATATGTGACCTTACACACCAATAAATAAATAAATAATCTGTCCTAGGGCTGTTTGGCATACTGGTAGCCTGTCACAAGTACTGGCCCAGCTATGTTATCAGGGAACCTTTGGGAGTGGTCCATTGGGCCACAGAGTTTTTTATACCCCCTAATTTCTTTGTAACAGAAAAGCATCATAAAGAAATAGCTGTTTATATTTATATACACAAGAGAATAATGTAAACAATCAAATTAGAGAGAAGTTGCTATAGATGACAGCCTGACACATATTTACTCTTATCAGCTGTCAGATCAGAATTAAATTCCATCCCCAAACCAAGTTGAAAAAAACCCTTTGAGTGGCAAGAAAATTTGTTTATTATCCAGATCTATCTTACAACACTTGATTAATTGTAGTTGAATAAATAACCCTTCACCTTTCATTGCATTTTTTAATTTTTTTTTTCATTCTCAATCATAACTCAAGATCAACAGGTTTCGGGCCGAGTGGTAAGCGGCTCTCTCGAAACACTTATCACAATTATGAATTAATGAAATGGAATATTTAAATGGTCTGTCTTTAACCCTCTTCATACTTCATCGCCCTCTTCATACTTCACCGCAAAGATCAAACAACATCATTTAACTTATGACGGTAGAACCTTTTGCACGCTTCCTGCCATATTGCCACTCTTTACGCAAATGCCATGATTCAAGATGCCACCATCTTATTTTATGTATGCCTTGTTTAGGGCACTAGATGCTCTTAAGGGTAGGCCTTTAAACGAGCTCTTGGGGCTTTTAAGTTTTTATGGCACTATCCCCAATATAGAGTCTATGCACCCTTTGTCGGCTCGATAACTCAAATACGAATCATCCTATCTCTATTCGTTTTGGCATGCTGGTTACCAACAACCAGTTTGCACTCATCTTTGTTTTTTCAGCTAGTTTGAGGCCTTGTGTGAGATACAGTAGGCTGATTGCCCTGGAGGCTTCTAAATCATAATAAATATTTGCTATCATCACCCAAAAATGACAGATCTGTAGTTGGTGGAGCCATTTCTTTAAAGTAGGTGTATACATGGGACTATACTGACTGATTTAAAAATTGCTGGAGGTTCAATATATGGTCCACCTGAAAGAGGTCACCAAGGTCATCCAGTGCATATTATTCAGAAAGACTGGGGAATGCATTTCATTACACCTTAATGCATTTCAAAAGTTCATGAACGTATTTCATCAATCAACTTGGTGGGCAGAGCCAAAAATGTCCACTTCTGATTCGTGTATCGAACCCTTTGAATGCTGGTCACATATATGCCTTTTCTGGTTTCTTATAAAAAAAATGTTCTGATTGCTGTATGAATATCTGTAAATACTATTAACGAAAATCCATTTCTGATTTGTTTGAAAATAATTTACTCCTGAAAATAAGCCTCCATAAATTCTCCTTCTGTATAGTTTATTCCTTATACTTTAACCCTTTTCACACAGACTTGAATTTACTGGGTGCAGTAAATTCTGTTTCTCTAGTTGAATAAGTGTTTATCTCCTGACTTGAAAATGGGTATTACTTTTGCAGTTTTCATTTTCTGAGGTACAATACCAGTGGCGAATGACAGGTTTATTATATGCGTAAGGGGTACTGCTATCTCCTGTATGATTTCTTTCAATATTTTCGAGGAGATATTATGACAGTCTAATGATGACTTTGGAGATAGGCTTTTTGTACAGAGGATAACCTCTTGGACGCTAGTAGGCGATACAAAGAAAGAATCAGACACTCCGTTTTTTAGGTAGTCAGTGAAATGATTGGTAGGTTCTGTCATATTATTAGCTATACCTTTTCCAATGTTAACAAAATAATTGTTATACCCCCGCTTCGAAGAAGTGGGGGCTATATAGGAATCGCCCTGTACGTCCGTACGTCCATCCATCCGTACGTCCATCCATCCGTCCGTACGTCTTTCTGTCCGGACAAATTCTTGTGTGCGCAACTCCTCCTACATTAATGAACCGATTTTGATGAAACCTTCATCTCTACTAAGTGAACATGTGCATATTCCAAACGTTTTGATCTGCGACAATTTTAACCAGGTTATCTCTCTTGAACTTTGATTTAATATGGGTTTCTATATGAAATTCTTGTGTGCACAACTGCTCCTACATTTATCAATCAATTTGGACAAAACTTTTCAGACATCATCACTACTAAGTGAACATGCGCATATTCCAAGATTTTTGATCTGCGACAATTTTAACCAGGTTATCTCCCTTTGACTTAGATTTATTGTGGCTTTCCATCCGAACAAATTCTTGTGTGCGCAACTCCTACATTAAAGAACCGATTTTGATGAAACCTTTCAAACATCATCTCTCCTAAGTGAACATATGTGCATATTCCAAACTTTTTAATCTGCGACAATTTTAACCAGGTTATCTCTCTTGAACTTTGATTTAATATGGGTTTCTACATGAAATTCTTGTGTGCGCAACTCCTCCTACATTTATCAATCAATTTGGACAAAACTTTTCAGACATCATCACTACTAAGTGAACATGCGCATATTCCAAGATTTTTGATCTGCGACAATTTTAACCAGGTTATCTCCCTTTGACTTAGATTTATTATGTCTTTCCGTCCGAACAAATTCTTGTGTGCGCAACTCCTCCTACATTAATGAACCGATTTTGATGAAACCTTTCAAACATCATCTCTACTAAGTGAACATGTGCATATTCCAAACTTTTTGATCTGCGACAATTTTAACCAGGTTATCTCTCTTGAACTTTGATTTAATATGGGTTTCTGCATGAAATTCTTGTGTGCGCAACTCCTCCTACATTTATCAATCAATTTGGACGAAAGTTTACAGACATCATCACTACTAAGTGAACATGCGCATTGAACTTTGATTTAATATGGGTTTCTGCATGAAATTCTTGTGTGCGCAACTCCTCCTACATTTATCAATCAATTTGGACGAAAGTTTACAGACATCATCACTACTAAGTGAACATGCGCATATTCCAAAATTTTTGAGCTGTGGCAATTTTAACTAGGTTATCTCCCTTTAACTTAGATTTATTATGGGTTTCTACATGAAATTCTTGTGCGTGCAACTTCTCCTACATTTATCAATCAATTTTGACGAAACCTTTCAAACATTATCACAACTAAGTGAACATACGCATATTCCCAAATTTTTGATCTGCGACAATTTTAACCAGGTTATCTCCCTTTAACTTGGATTTATTATGGGTTTTCAAATGGGATTCTTGTGTGTGCAACTCCTCCTACATTAATGAACCGATTCTGAATACATGTTGCACATTGTAAATGTGTTTTTCCAAATGTAAACCATATATGTGTGGGCTCTTTAAGTATTCAGTGCTGTTCTGTGGAAGGCCACATGCAAATACAAATTTCAACAACAAAAAATGATCTTTATGTATACATTTCCTTATGGCCTTCGCCTACATGATCAGAAGTGCATTCCTCTAAAAACCCAAAGCGGGGGTATTAATCACCTTCAGTGATAGTTCTAGTTGAATTTATCAGCGATTGCTGTCAGACTTTTTAGTGTTAGGTTGCCATCTGAGAATGATGACGGTAGAGGTGGTGAATTGTTTGACTTATTGATTCGAAGGATATCCCAGGTTTTCTTGACATTTCCTTTGTTTGTTTCTAATACTTGCTTGTAATAAGTTTGTTTGTGTTTGCGTTTAAGACGGTTAAAGACATTGCAATAGACTTTGTATCGGGAAATGTTGTCATTAGATGGGTGTTTTAATTTTTTAACTACGAGTTTATGTTTGTTTTGGGATGACTGCATTAGACCTGCGGTCATCCATGGTTCTCGTTTTACATATTTATTCTTAGTACTAACCCTTTGCATGGGAAATGACTTCTCAAATGAATCTGATAAAATCAGAAGAAATTTTTCATAGGCGTCATTCGGACAAATCTCTGAAGATATGTTAGAGAAATCTGATTCGGAAAGTAGGCATTTAAATGAAGCGATATTCCTAGTACTGAAAATTTGTTTGTATTCCGTGGGGATGTTGGGTCTTGATATGTTTGTCCTATCGATGTAAAATGTTGCGAAGTGGTCACTTACGTCTGTTATGATTATTCCTGAGGTAAATTGATTTAAGTTATTGCAAAATATATTGTCAATTATGGTAGCCGAATGATCTGTCACTCTTGTAGGTTTGGTAATAGTTGGAGTGAATCCAGCACTAAATAATAAATCTAGGTACAGGTTGGTTTTATTATGTTGATTAAAATTAAGTAGATCTAAATTAAAGTCGCCCATTAAATATGTGTTTTTATTTTCGGAATTTACTTGGTCAAGTAAGTTGGTAAATTTTGACAAAAACAAGTCTATGTCACTTTTTGGAGCTGTATTTGGTCTATATATGACCTCTACTATGGATTTACCGGTGTCGGTAAGCTCTATGAACAGGGATTCAAATACATGGGGAATGAATATACTTAGATCGTGTCTTATTTTATAGGCTGTCCTTTCTTTAACAAACATACCAACTCCGCCTCTACCGTCATCGTCTATCGGTCGTGTTCGTTATAAGAGCGGTTGATAACCTTCTAGAGTATATGAAATGTCTTTGTTAATGCTGAATGTCTCTGTTATGCCGATGATGTCAAAGAAAGTCTGGTCTAACTGGAGGTCGGAAATGAGCGATTTGAATTGATGAAAGTTAGCGTTTAAGCTACGACAATTAATATGAAGCAATGCTATTGACTTCTTTTTGGTAACTATCGTGGTCGAGAAAGTTTCCGGTGTATGATATTTACAGTTATCTTTGTCAACAGTCAATGGTGTAATTGGATCATCTTTAGACATGGGCGAGATTTCGTTATTAAATACAGTAATGAAGTCAAAGGCATCTTCATTCTGGATCTCATCTAGGGATAACTTATTATCCATTATTGAGAATGGTGAATAAACCTACAATAACACTTTGGGGGTACTTTTTAGGATATATGTCAATGTTTTGTGAGAATTTACAGTTGCTAAATGGTCTTCGGAATCCGCTGTTCAGCGCGAGAAATCCAAAAATAATGAAAAAGTAAAAAAGATAAAAGTAATGGATAAGGTATTTAAGACAAACCTTAAATACCATGGTCAAGTGCGTGGGCAAATTTATGGGCCAAGATATAAAAAGATAAATGTAGACTTGATAAAAGGAGTGATTGTAAGCCAAATTGGTATAGAGGGAAGAATATCATACTGTTCATGAAACAGACGTTTTTTTAGAATATCACTGGGCGAGGTGCTTGTCAATACACATTAATTATTACACATTAATTATTTGCCTTGTTATTGTCCACTGGAGACGGAATATAATCCCTTCTCCAGTCGACTGTAACAAGGCAAATCTTGATAAAAAATGTACGCTAACAAGAGGTCACATCCAGCGGATGATAACATGAAAACTTCATGTGAAGATAATACTGATAGGAAGCAAATCAGAGATAGATTAGCGATTAACAGTCAAGTGCATGTTGGGTGAATGAACAAGCAATGAGAATAACGAATAGGTAACTGAATAAATGAATGAACAAATGACGAATAAATGAATCAGTGAATGAATGGATGAATAGATATTACATGAATGGGGGAACGAATAACTTGATGGTGGTAGCAACTTCCGTCGGAAAACAGACGTTTTGTTAGAATATCACTGGGCGAGGTGCTAGTCAATACACATTAATTATTTGCCTTGTTATTGTCCACTGGAGACGGAATATAATCCCTTCTCCAGTCGACCGTAACAAGGCAAATCTTGATAAGAAATGTACGCTAACTAGAAGTCACATCCAGCGGATGATAACATGAAAACTTCATGTGAAGATAATACTGATAGGAAACAAATCAGAGATAGATTAGCGATTAACTGTCAAGTGCATATTGGGTCAATGAATGAGCAATGAGAATAACGAATAGGTAACTGAATAAATGAATGAACAAATGACAGATAAATGGATAAGTGAATGAATGGATGAATAGGTATTACATGAATGGGGGAACGAATAACTTGATGGTGGTAACAACTTCCGTCGGAAAACAGACGTTTTGTTAGAATATCACTGGGCGAGGTGCTTGTCAATACACATTAATTACTTGCCTTGTTATTGTCCACTGGAGACGGAATATAATCCCTTCTCCAGTCGACTGTAACAAGGCAAATCTTGATAAAAAATGTACGCTAACTAGAAGTCACATCCAGCGGATGATAACATGAAAACTTCATGTGAAGATAATACTGATAGGAAACAAATCAGAGATAGATGAGTGATTAACAGTCAAGTGCATGTTGGGTCAATGAACGAGCAATGAGAATAACGAATAGGTAACTGAATAAATGAGTGAACAAATGACGAATAAATGGATGAGTGGATGAATGGATGAATAGATATTGCATGAATGTGTATTGAAAACAACAATGAATAAATAAACTTGTGGATGAGCGAATGAATAAATAAGTGGATGAATGAACGAGCAGCGAACAGACAAACAAACAAATGGGGCCGAGCAATGGATTAATTTATAAAACTGCATTTTGTTGTTGGTTTCAGTAGAAATCTTAGCGATTTTATAAATAAATAGCCAAACATTTCCACGTTTGCCGAGGACACTGCTCACTACTCCCCATTGGAACAAGCTCGATGAGCCCGTACCAATGGGGGGGGTCATAAAATATGCCTCTGCATGGAGCCAATAGCTGGAATGGAGAAACGAATGAAAGAAACAAAAAGCAATTGAACAATTCAATTTGAAAGGGATTTTGTTTTAAACTGCGCTTCCAGATTATGATCGTAACATTAGGTAAAGGCCAAATAGATGCATACGGGGAGAGAGAGAGAGGGGCGGGGAGGGGGTATGGAGTATTCGGGTATATGCTAAAAGGATTTTACGGTATTAGCATAAGAAGGGTCAATAAGATGGAAAGAAAAGAAAATATGTTGATTAGAATTTGATAAGTGGACCAATTAGTCAATTCATTACACATCCCATTCTGGTGTGTTTCAGTGCTACCTATAGCGATTGCTGAAACAGCTAACTAAGCATATCCATTTTTTTTTTATCAAAACATAGCTCAAGCTCCCATTGGAACGACCTCAACAAGCTCGTCCCAGTGAAGGGTCATGTGATATCTTTTGTGGCGGTAATTGAAAAGAAACAAAATTCGAATGGAGAATTTTGCGGATGGAGCTGCCCAGTTATGTCCACAGCATTGAGGATAGGGTCAAGTAGATGCGTACTCAGAGGCATAGGGATTATGAGTATATGAGGGTAGACTGAATGAATGAGCGATGGAATGAACGGATTTGCCGTTGGATGAATCATTTAAGGACACTGCCTTTTGTACATGATTTTGTCGAGAACATAGCTCATGATTCATTCCCCCTTCAGAACAAGCTTGGTGAGCTTCCTCCAATGAAGGGACATGAGATATGTTATTAATGGCAATAGTTGGAAACGATACGAGACGAAAAAAGAACAAAAAAAAAAAGAAAAAAAACCCCAAGGCAACAATGCTGGCAGGTAAAAGCCGTTACATAGGATAAGGGTCAATTTGATGCATACTAGGGTGGGGGTGGGTAGGGTGGGGGGGATATAACACCGCCTTATTTGAGAGGTTTCAATAGTGGTTATGGCCGTTACATGGGGTAAAGGTCAATTTAATGCAAACGGATGGTGGTGGGGGGGGGGGGGGGGGGTTGGGGTGGATGTAACACCACCTTTTTGAGGGGTTTCCATACAGACCAAAGTGATTTTGAGTAACAAACTAAGGAGGGGTGGGGTGGTTATGAGGTAAACGGGTGTATCCAAGTAAAGGTTCTGTACGATATTAGCATATAAAGTGTCAATAATTGGGAAAAAAGAAACAATACAATAAACTGTACAATAAACTGGATTAAGATTTGACGAGTGAGCCAATTAGTCAATTCCTAACACCTCCTATTCTTATGGGTTTCGGTATACCCTAAAGCGATTACATGAACAACTAGCTAGACATATCTACTTTTTTTCGAAGACATAGTTCATGGCTCTCTATTTTTTATCGAAAACATGGCTCATAGCTCCCATTGGGACGAGCTCGATAAGGGGGGGGGGGGGGGGGGGGGCAGGGGGGGTTGGGAATTGTCACAAAAATATATTTTGTGGCAGTGAAACAGTAAAATTTGAATGAGAATTTTTGCGAACAAGACTGCCCAGCCCTGCCCGCAGCATAGGGGAAGGGGTCAAATTGGTGCGTACTGAGGAGCATGGTGAGTATGAGTGTAGAACATACCGCCCAGAAACAGTTTATGCCGGTCATTTGGGTGGTCAGCTGTATTTCCAATGAGTGAAATAAGGGGTGGGGTTGGGGTGGAGAGGGCTTGAGGTAAAAGGGTATATTGGGGCATGGGGGAAGGGGGAAGGGGTCAAATTGGTGCATACTGAGGGGCATGGTGAGTATGAGTGTAGAAAATACCGTCCAGAAACAGTTTATGCCGGTCATTTGGGTGGTCAGCTGCATTTCCAATGAGTGAATGAAGGGGATATGGGTGGGGGTGGAGAGGGCTTGAGGTAAACGAGTATATTGGGGTAGATTTTGACAGGTGGTAAATAGAAACTTCCATCAGAAAACAAGTTGCTCTGGCCATTTAAGCTGTAAGCTGGATTTCCAAATAATAAATTAATGTGTAGATGAATAAATAGATGAACGACTGAATAAAAGAACAAATAAATGAATGTACGAGCGAGCGAGCGAACTCTATAAATATAGATTTCGGTGCCATCCACAGTCATTTCTTGAACAGTTCGCTGAACATGTCCAAGTTTGTCGACAGTATAACTCATAAATTTCCCACGAACCCTATAGATACAGGTTTCAGAATAGTCAGTAGTGATTTTTTTAACAACTGACTTGTGAACATTAACACGTTTTGGCGATATAAATCTCATGACACCCCATTGGAACGAGCTCCCATATGAGCTCATTCCAATGAGGGGGCCATGAGATATGCTTTTGTGGGAATAGTTGGAAAGAAATACAGTTTGAAAGTTTTCTTTTTCCTGATTAGCGTCACATAATGCCCACTTGTAAGTTTCCGTACAGCCTATAGCGATTTCTTGGTCAGCCGACTAAAGATTTCCATGTTAGCAGGAAACATAGCTCATAACTCCCCATTGGAATGGGCTTAGTTAACTCATTCCATTGAAGGGTCATAGGCAATGTCAATCTGACAATCTGACAATAATTGGAAGGAAAAAGATGTAATAAGCGAT
This sequence comes from Pictodentalium vernedei, assembly GCA_031216915.1. NCBI lineage: Eukaryota > Metazoa > Mollusca > Scaphopoda > Dentaliida > Dentaliidae > Pictodentalium > Pictodentalium vernedei. The sequence goes on from CM062296.1 coordinate 557,008,678, forward strand.
GTAATAAGAGAGATTTATAGGGACAGAGCTCTTCAGCTGTTTAGCTATGGCCATTACACTGGATAAGGGTAAAAGTAGATGAGTACAGTTGGGGGGAGGGGGGGGGGGGGTGTATATGGGCATATCAGCGTACGGTCTTATACGGTTTTAATAAAAACTTCCGTCTGGAAACAGGTTGCTCTGATTATTTGATTGGTCAACAGTATTTACAACGCCTAAGATATTGTCTAGTTCTTCCTCGGTTCGAAACCGGTGAATTTGTCCACTGCCCATTTTTACAAAAAGTTTTTCATTCAAGGACCAGGAGTTTGCAACCATAGAAGATCGAAATGCTTTGTTTAAGAGAAATGAGTTAAGTTTTGTCAAATCGTCCCTAATTGTAATGCCAGTACCTTTTAGGAGTTTTTGGTTTGCGATAACTTTACTTTTTATTTGTCTCGACGTGAATTTGGCTATAATTGGCTGTTTGATATTCTGTTGATTGTTCTGCTGATTGGTCTGTCGATTTGATCCTTTAAGACGATGAGCTATTGAAATATCTCGTATGTCGATGTGCACTTTCAACTTTTCTGATATTAAGTTTTTAACCTTATCTGCACATTGATCAATTGTTTCGTTCTTGTCTTCAGCAATACCGTAAATCCGAACACTATCCTTTCTTCCATATTGTTCAAGATCGTTCAGATGGTATTTATCCCTATTTTTATCTGTCTGTAGTTCATCGCATTTGGCAGATAGGTGCTTATTTTCCTTGATCTGACTATCCATATTTTTTTCCAAGCTAAAGACTCGGGATTCTAGATGATCGATTTTAAACATCAGTTTTTCGATTATCTCCGTTTTCATTTTATCTATTTCTTTCCCAAACTCGGATTTACTTAACTGAGCACCCATCATTTTTGAGAATTCGGATTTTGTCACCAATTGTTTAAGTTTGTTCATAACTGTATTTAATTTCGAGTTTATATCCTTTACGTCGTTTGACACATTATCTGACCCATTTTCATATTCTGAATCTGTATCATCTGTATCATCTGTCTCACCCTCCTCTTCTGTTATGTGTTGTAATGTTTCGTCATCAGAGCCCCCAGAGTCGTTTTTATTTTTACTTTTACTTTTATCCTTATTCTCACTTTCCTTATCTGGATTTTGTTTGAAATCGAACAGTGTAGTTTGTCTTTTACGAGATGGCGTAGCCGCTTCTTCGCTGCTAGTTGACAGTTTTCGCGACCATTTTAGATCTTTCGTTTTACTTTCTTTATTTTTTCCCATTTTCAAGAGAATGTCTTGGAAATCTTGAAATCCTGCTTAGTTCTTATAAATGTTCCGTTCTGATCTATCCTCCGTTGTTCATAGACGGAGCACAGGTGAATTAATTTTTCTCCGTGTATGTGTAAACACAGTTCTACGCTAGAGGTCTAAACCCTGTCTTATGATTAATATATGTTACCTCTGGTTGAGAGTTTTTCACACCTTCCATCCAATTCTTTTATCACTACTGTAATATGCATGAGCTGAAATCATTGTAGTAAATTCTCACCACGAAACATAGGAAAATTTAATGAAACATCTAGAAAAAAACAGTTTTTAAAATCCAGTTTTGAATTTCAACTTTTGGAATCCTATAGACTGGAAAATTCCCCTCTACACTATATATGGCATTCTTTAGGATAATTTCGTAAAATATAACTTTTGCCCAAATTTAGAAGAGCGATCTCGATCATGTCTGGATCATTTTGAACACACACTGTATGATGGAATGGGTTAATTTGCTTTGCTATATGCAGAGATGTTTAATCAATAAATCCGGCTTTAGTTATGTTCTGGGACTTAATGAAACATGTGCTTTGGTCACTTAAAAATAGCACTGTCTGCAAAAAATGACTGAGTGAATACTCACTTGTCCAAAAACAAAAGGGAAAGAGGTCTTTGAGCTTTCCATAACTACTTTCAAAAATCAATGGGGAACAAATTTTGTGTTATATGTTTTGGTGTTCCGTGTTATCCAACACCAGTTTGGCCGTACAAATATGAATACCGCCAGGAAAGAAAGCACATTTTCTCAGTGATAGACTGTTTGACTTCTATGATAGAGGTCCCGAGTTTGATCCCTGTCTGGGACGACCCACGTAATGTCCTTGGGCAAGGCACTTTATCCCGGTTGCCAACATGGGGGTACGATGATGCCATGTACTAAGGCATTCTGCATGTTAATGGTGCATATGTCTTCAACCGCTGGTACCCTGCTTCAGCGGAGCTTGAACATAATTAGAATGTTGAGCTGACAGTTGCTCATCGATGCTCGGTGGTTCTCTCTGGGTCCTCCGACTTCCCCCACCTTGTAAAACTGTCACGGTCACGATCAGCCATTGTGGATAAGTATGTGACCGTAAACACCAATAAATAAATACCGTCAGGGAAACCCTCTGTGAATTCCGTCTGTCAATAAATAGCAAAGTAGTAATGTAATGCAAGAAATACTAACAAGCTGTTCAACATCCCTTTAATCAACTCATTTTGACTTGAACTGTACCCATCACTGTGTTTTCTAGCTCTCAAGATGGTTTAAACCATATCAAATAAACAACTAATTTGTGCGTGACAGTACCTCATATTACATGTATTTCATTTTATCTGAAACAGATATGTTGGAAAAATTGTGAAATCATGGAGTAGGAAGCTTACCCTCGTTTGTTGGCAAATCCCACACATTCACAAACAGATAGAATGATAGAGAATACATTAATTATTGATATTTAAGGTCACTTTCAGCATCTACAGCTATATCATGACCATAATGTAGGTATTTATTCAAGTCCAGGTATTCATTGCATAGGCGTACAGGGCTATTTTTCAGGGGGGGTGAACCCTTTTAGCCCGAAAAAGTTGAATCCCAGGAGGAAATGCCAAATGCGGGTATGGGAGAGGGAGGTCTCCCACCACCACCCCCTCCCCTGCCCCCCATTGAGTACCTGGAGAGAACCACGGAGCAATGGCAAGCGACTCAGACTCCCTGACATACTAACTCCACAAAAGGAGGGTTAGCATTGGTTGAAGACAAGTGCACCCTCAAAGTACCCTTAGTATACATCGCCATCATACACCCCCCCCCACCCCTCCCCCCCACGTGGGAAATTAAATTGGGATGAAGTGTCTTGCTCAAGGACACAATGTGGTTGCCACAGGCGGAATTCGAACTGAGGACTTCTTGGATTGCAACAATCATCTCTACCTTCTGAGCCACCGCGCTCCCGTAATATGTAGTAATAGAACTCTTTATATGTACTTGTGTGATTATAAATGAATAATATTAACGTGGATATGGTTCCACTGAATCAACTTGTACAGTATAATGGTCAGTTTACTGGCAACTTCTATGTGATGAGATAGGAAAACAACATTTTGTGTGGAGAGCCAAAATGTTTTGTGGTCATTTCTGGCAACTAAATTGTCCGAAATTTTCTGGCATATTGGCTGAAAAATCGGCTCCTTCCTGACTCAGGAGTGGGTTGGGGCACAGTCCTCCATGAAACCCCGGCCTGTACACCCATAATTCATATGTACTTATTTTTTTCAAAGCAGAAAGGACATCGGTTGTTTTGCTTTCTATGAAAATATTCTGTAATTATTGAAGAGCAAATTTGGTGTTAAATGTTTTGGTGTCCTGCTGTATCTCAAATATCTGTTTTGGCTGCATAAAAACTAGTAGCATCACAAAAACTTTATTTCCACTAAATTTTCTGTTTTCAAAACTGATCGATAGTTTTGTGTACAATACAGTTTGCTTTTCACATTAAAAAGTTGGGAAAGCCCGTAATTTGTCCAACAAATTACAATTCTCTAGTTAGGCTTTCCCAAACCCAGTTTGGGAAAGACTATTGTTATTCTTCTTTTTCAAAATTTTTCTTCTCTATTTTTTTTTTTTTTTTTTTTTTTTTTCCTCCCTGAATTTTGTCTGTTGAACTGCTTGAAAACAAGCTGTACGATTTTGACCCAATTTGGCACACTTATGTAATGTCATAAAATCTAGTGAAATGCGGTATCGTCATATCTGTGAAAATGCGTATTTTCAAAATATTCTGCCAAAACCTTCAAAATTTCTCCATTTTTCAAATGTCTCAAAATTGTTTACAGTTATTTAGCTCAAATTTTCCACACATTTAGAGCATAATATGATACACCACGATCACCACTCAAATCTTTCAACATTAACCCCCACTGGCCAAAAATGACATGAATATAGATTTTTTCTTCAAAATTGACCAACTTCAAGGGCAAATTTTTCTAATAACAAGGTGGTTGTAACAATTATTTTGGTTTGGATAGATGCAGCAATGATTGCGGAAGAAAGTTATTGTTTACTTCTTAATCTCAGATTTAACCCTCTAGCACAATGAGGGCGAGAATAAGAGTACCATTTGAAAATGCCAAAATTAGCCCTTTTTGGTTGCCTTTTCTATCATTTTGGAAAGGGTTAATTTCAAACACTTTTGGTGTATGTATTCACAATTGACTACCGAGCATATTTGCTGTTGTAAGTTTGGTTGTAAAGTTTAACCCTATCCCATTCTGGTTGCATAAAAGTAGGTACCGTCCAAAAAAACTCCAATTTTTTTCAGAATTTGGTAAGTTTAGGTGACGATTTACTCCATTTTTAAATGCTTGAGCTCTGAATGTTTTCTATAGCTGCTTGCAGCAGTCAAAGTATGACAAATTTTGTTCTATATGTTATTATTAAAAGTTTAACCCTTAGCAGATTTGAGACTTCCCATAAGGGTACTGTCGGAATATTTGTTATTTTTGCCAACTTCAAGAGCAAATTTTTCTAATTACAAGGTAGTTGTAATAATTATTTTGGTATGGCTAGATGCAACAATGATTGTGGAAGAAAGTTACTGTTTACTTCTTAATCTCAGATTTAACCATCTAGCACAATGAGGGCGAGAATAAGAGTACCATTCGAAAATGCCAAAATTAGCCATTTTGGGTTGCCTTTTCTATCATTTTGGAAAGGGTTAATTTCAAACACTTTTCATGTACGTATTCACAATTGACTATCGAGCATATTTGCTGTAGTTAGTTTGGTTGTAAAGTTTAACCCTATCACATTCTGGTTGTATAAAAGTAGGTACTGTCCATAAAATTTCCAATTTTTCAGAATTTGGTAAATTTAGGTGGCGAATTACTCCATTTTTAATTTCTTGAGCTCTGAATGTTTTCAAAAGCTGCTTGCAGCAGTCAGAGTATGACAAATTTTGTTCTATATGTTATTATTAAAAGTTTAACCCTTGGCAGATTTGAGACTTCCCATCAGGGTACTGTCAGAATAATTGTTATTTTCCCCAATGTTTACATGCACTTTCTCAGCACTGGAGCCATATTGTCTCAAAATCTTTTCCATGAGAGGATTGGGCCTTCATCCAAGAACAATTTTACTGTTATATATTTTATTCAAAGTTTTAACCTTCACCCAGTTTTCGGGCTTTGAATTTGAGTGCCCTAAAATTCTTCATAAAATTGGCTAATTTGGAGCTCACTTTTCTTCCATTTTCGAAAGGAATATCGAAAAATGATTTACATGTTCGTCTTTACAATTGCCTACCGAGCATATTTGCTGTTGTAAGTTTGGTTGTAAAGTTTAACCCTATGCTCGTTCTGTTTGCATAAAGATAGGTGCAGTCCAAAAAAGGTCTCGTTTTCAGAATTTGTTAAGTTTAAGTGACGATTTACTCCATTCCTAATTGATTGAGTGCTGAATGTTTTCTATGGCTGTATGCAGCAGTCATAGTATGACAACTTTTGTTTTATATGTCATTATTAAAAGTTTAACCGTTGGCAGATTCGAGACTGCCTATATGGATATGGTCGGAATAATTTTAATTTTCATAAAATCACTGAATATTGATAAGCGTTCAGTGGTAGTTTGGAATAGAATATCCGAAAATGCTTTCGAAATTCGGATTCACAGTTCAATTCCAAGAATATTTTCTGTTATAAGGTTGCTGTAAAGTTTAACGCAATCCCTGTCTCAGATGCATAATGGTAGGTAGATGCCGTCGAAAAAACCCTCATCTTTTCAGAATTTCATAGCTTCAAGTGACAATTTACTCCATTCCAAATTCATTGAGCGCTGAATGTTTTCTATGCCTGCATGCAGCAAGCATAGCATGACAACTTCTGTTTTATACGTCATTATCAAAAGTTTAACCCTTGGCATATTTAGGAGTTCCCATGTGGGTATAGTCGGAATAATTGTTATTTTCGTAAAATCAATCCCTGAATATATTGGTAACCGTGCAGTGGCCTTTCAGTGGTGCTACATGAAGCCGCAAATAGTTAAGGTTGAAAAGTTCATCCAATAGACAAATATAATACCTAACTCAGCCGGTGACAGGTAAATAATGAATGGAAAAGTCGTTGAGTTGAGAATAAAGTCGGGACGAATCGTGCTCTCGGTTTCCACCTGATCCACGGTATTTCCACGCGGTCTCGGCACTTGACAAAGATACTAAACTGTCGGACAGGGACAGTAGGAAACATTCTGAGAATTTCAAGTTGCTGCCTTGCATGATCGGGACATAATTGGAATATATCCGACATTGTATCTGTCGGATATATTCCAATTATGTCCTGATCACTTCACCCCGACTGTCCGCATGGGGGCACCAAGACGCCGTGTCCTAAGGCATACTGCACGTCGATGGTGCGCTTGTCTTCAACCAATCTAACCCTGCCTGTGCTACAGTGCGGAGGCACTATGTTGGGGAGCTGGCAGCTGCTCGTCATTGCTCTGTGGTTCTCTCTGGGTTCTCCGGCTTCCTCCACCCATACAACTGTCACCGACATAATATGACCTTGGCTATTAATATGCCATTAAAACCTAATAAATAAATAAATAAATCCAGTACCAGTTTTGCTCGTACAAATATTAGTACAGTCAGACAAAATTCATTTTCTGATTAATTTCATACTTTTCTGTACTCACCTCCCCTGAGTAAGATTGGTATACCTTTTCAATCTCAGATTTAACCCTCAAGCACAATGAGAGTGAGAATAAGTGTACCATTTGGAAATACCCAAATTATCCAACTTTGGTCACTGTCTACTATCACATTGGAATGGGTTAATTTGAGACACTTTGCTTTGCTATATGCAGAGATGTTTAATCAATAAATCTGGCTTTAGTTATGTTCTGGGACTTAATGAAACATGTGCTTTGGCCACTTAAAATTAGCACTGTCTGCACAAAATGACTTTGAGTGAATACTCACTTGTCCAAAAACAAAAAGGAAAGAGCTCTTTGAGCTTTCCATAACTGCTTTCAAAAATCAACGGGGAACAAATTTTGTGTTATATGTTTTGGTGTTCCGCGTTATCCAACACCAGTTTGGCCATACAAATATGAATACCATCAGGAAAAAAAGCACATTTTCTCAGTGGTAGGCTGTTTGACTTCTATGATAGAGGTCCCGAGTTTGATCCCTATCTGCGATGACCCACGTAATGTCCTTGGGCAAGGCACTTTATCCCGGTTGCAAACATGGGGGCACAATGATGCCACATACTAAGGCGAACTGCATGTCAGTGGTGCACATGTCTTCAACCACTGGTACCCTGCATCAGCGGAGGTTGAACATAATAAGAATGTTGAGCTGACAGTTGCTCATCGATGCTCGGTGGTTCTCTCCGGGTCCTCCGACTTCCCCCACCCGTAAAACTGTCACGGTCACGATTAGCCATTGTGGATAAGTATGTGACCGCAAACACCAATAAATAAATACTGTCAGATAAAAACCCTCTGTGAAATCCTTCTGTCAATAAATAGGAAAGTAGTAATGTAATGCAAGAAATATTAACAAGCTGTTCAACATCCCTTTAATTAACTCATTTTGACTTGCTTGAACTGTACCCATCACTGTGTATACTAGCTCTCTAGATGGTTTAAACCATATCAAATAAACAACTAACTTGTGTGTGACAGTAACTCATATTACATGTATTTCATTGTATCTGAAACAGATATGTTGGAAATATTGTGAAATCATGGAGTAGGAAGCTTACCCTGGTCATTTCTGGCAACTCAATTGTCCGAAATTTTCTGGCATATTGTCTGAAAAATCGGCTCCTTCTTGACTCAGGGGTGGGTTGGGGCACAGTCCTTCATGAAACCCCGGCCCGTACGCCCATAATTCATATGTACTATTTTTTCCAAAGCACAAAGGACATCGCTTGTTTTGCTTTCTATGAAAATATTCTGTAATTATTGAAGAGCAAATTTTGTGTTAAATATTTTGGTGTCCTGCTGTATCTCAAATATCTGTTTTGGCTGCATAAAAACTAGTAGCAAAACAAAAACTTTGATTTCCACTAAATTTTCTGTTTTCAAAACTGATCGATAGTTTTGTGTACAATACAGTTTGCCTTTTCACATTAAAAAGTTGGGAAAGCCCGTAATTTGTCCAACAAATTTCGATTCTCTAGTTTTTTTTCCTCCCTGAATTTTGTCTGTTGAACTGCTCGAAAACAAGCTGTACGATTTTGGCCAAATTTGGCACACTTACGTAATGTCATAAAATCTAGTGAAATGCGGTATCGTCATATCTGTGAAAACGCGTGTTTTCAAAATATTCTGCCAAAACCTTCAAAATTTCACCATTTTTCGAATGTCTCAAAATTGTTTACAGTTATTTAGCTCAAATTTTCCACACATTTAGAGCATAATATGATACACCACAATCACCACTCAGGTCTTTCAACTTTAACCCTCACTGGCCAAAAATGACATGAATATAGATTTTTTCTTCAAAATTGACCAACTTCAAGGTCAAATTTCTCTAATAACAAGGTTGTTGTAACAATTATTTTGGTTTGCATAGATGCAACAATGATTGCGGAAGAAAGTTACTGTTTACTTTTTAATCTCAGATTTAACCCTCAAGCACAATAAGGGCGAGGATAAGAGTACCGTTTGAAAATGCCAAAATTAGCCAACTTTGGTTGCTTTTTCTATCATTTTGGAAAGGGTTAATTTCAAAGACTTTTCATGTATGTATTCACAACTGACTACCGAGCATATTTGATGTTGTAAGTTTGGTTGTAAAGTTTAACCCTATCCCATTCTGGTTGCATAAAAGTAGGTACCGTCCAAAAAAACTCCAATTTTTTCAAAATTTGGTAAGTTTAGGTGGCGATTTACTTCATTTTTAATTGCTTGAGCTCTGAATGTTTTTTGTAGCTGCTTGCAGCAGGCAAACTATGACAAATTTTGTTCTATATGTTATTATTAAAAGTTTAACCCTTGGCAGATTTGAGACTTCCCATAAGGGTACTGTCGGAATAATTGTTATTTTCGCCAACTTCGTGTATCTGCCTTCACTGGTCTGGACGCAGTGGGCATATGAGCGACACTGCTGTCTGTTCAATTTTAATTAGCCAAATTACCGTCTTTTCGCCATTAACCCATGTGCGATTTCTGTCCACTTTTCATTTTTAGCAATTATCTAACTGTTATCCAAGAACGAATTTGCTGTTATATGTTTTATTCCAAGTTTAACCGTCATCCAGTTGTCAGGCCTTGAATTGGAGTACCCCCAACTTGAACCTGTTCATTCAAATAGCAAGATTCAAGATTAGTCCATGTCACTTTTCAGACACTCAGTCTGTGATTGATGTTTACACATTACGAGCCTAATATTATACACTAAAATCACCACACAAATATTTCAAAATTAACCCCTATTGGCCACAAATGATATGAATATAGCATTTTATCTTAAAGATTTACTAACTTCAAAAGCAAATTTCTCATAATTGCGAGGTTGTTTAATCTCAGATTTAACCCTTAAGCACAATGAGGGTGAGAATAAGTGTACCATTTGAAAATGCCAAAATTAGCCAACTTTGGTTGCTTTTTCTATCATTTTGGAAAGGGTTAATTTTAAACACTTTCCATGTACGTATTCACAATTGACTACCAAGCATGTTTGCTGTTGTAAGTTTGGTTGTAAAGTTTAACCCTACCCCATTCTGGTTGCTTAAAAGTAGGTACTGTCCAAAAAAACTCCAATTTTTTCAGAATTAGGTGAGTTTAGGTGACGATTTACTCCATTTTTAACTGCTTGAGCTCTGAATGTTTTCTATAGCTGCATGCAGCAGTCAAAGTATGACAAATTTTATTCTGTATATTATTATTAAAAGTTTAACCCTTGGTAGATTTGAGGCTTCCTATAAGTGTACTGTCGGAATAATTGTTATTTTCGCCAAAATTTACATGCAATTTCTCAGCACTGGAGCCATATTTTCTCAAAACGTTTCCCATGAGAAGATATGACATTCATCCAAGAAGAATTTTGCTGTTATATGTTTTATTCCAAATTTTAACCCTCACCCAGCTGTCGTGCCTTGACTTGGAGTACCCTCAACTTGAACATGTTCATTCAAATACCAAGATTCAAGATTCTGCCATGTCTCTTATCAGACACTCAGTCTGTGGTTGATGTTCACACATTTAGAGCATAATATGATACACTAAAATCACCACACAAATATTTTAAAATTAACCCCTATTGGCCACAAATGATAGGATTATAGCATTTTATCTTCGAGATTGACTAACTTCAAGCACTAATTTCTCTAATTGCAATGTTGTTGTAACAATTATTTTTGTATGCATAGATGCAACAATGCTTGCAGAAGAAAGTTACTGTTTAGTTTTTAATCTCATCTTTAACCCTCAATCACAATGAGGGTAATATTTCCATTCGTAAATGCTAAAATTAGCCAACTTCGGTTACATTTTGCTGTCATTTTGGAAAGGGTTAATTTTAGATACTTTGTTTTGATATAGGTAGAGATGCTAAATGAACAAATCCACTGCTGCAAGTTATGCTTTGGGGCTTAACCCAACATATGCTTTGGCCACGTAAAGAATAGTATTCTTGACAATAATTGATTTTCAGTGAATTTTGCAAACATCTGTACTCATTTCCTCCAATTGCAAGGTTGTTGTAGCAATTATTTTGATACGGATAGATGAAACAATGATTGCGGAAGAAAGTTACTGTTTACTTTTTAATCTCAGATTTAACCTTCAAACACAATGAGTGCGAGAATAAGAGTACCATTTGAAAATGCCAAAATTAGGCAACTTTGGTTGCTTTTTCTATGATTTTGGAAAGGGTTAATTTCAACAACTTTTCATGTACGTATTCACAATTGATTACCGAACATATTTGCTGTTGTAAGTTTCGTTAAAAAGTTTAACCCTATCCCATTTTGGTTGCATAAAAGTAGGTACCGTCCAAAAAACTCCATTTTTAATTGATTGAGCACTGACTGCTTTCTGTAGCTGTATGCAGCAGTCAAAGTATGACAAATTTTGTTTTATATGTTATTATTAAAAGTTTACCCCTTGGCAGATTTGAGACTTGCCATTAGGGTACTGTTGGAATAATTGTTATTTTCGCCAACTTTTACCTGCAACTTTTCAGCACTGGAGCCATATTTTCTCAAAACCTTTTCCATGAGAAGATAGGGCATTCATCCAAGAACAATTTTGCTGCTATATGTTTTATTCCAAGTTTTTACCCTCAGCCAGTTGTCAGACCTTGAATTGGAGTACCCTCAACTTGTGCATGTTCATTCAAATACCAAGATTCAAGAATTAGATTAGTCCATGTCTCTTTTCAGACAATCAGTCCATGATTGATGTTCACACATTTAGAGCATAATATGATACACTAAAATCACCACACAAATATTTAAAAACTAACTCCGGTTGGCCACCAATGATATGAATATAGCATTTTATCTTCAAGATTCACTAACTTCAAGGGCAAATTTCAATAACTGCGAGGTTGTTGTAACGATTATTTTTGTACGCATAGATGCAACAATGCTTGCAGAAGAAAGTTACTGTTTAGTTTTTAATCTCGACTTTAACCCCCAAGCAATTCCCCCCTAATTTTGTCTGTGGCATAGCTTGAAAACTGGCTGAACGATTTCAACCAAATTTGGCCCACTTATGTAGCATCATGGGAACTCACAAAATCCCATTTGCCATGTTTGTGAAAACACGTATTTTCAAAATATTCTGCCAAAACTTTCAAAATTTTAACATTTTTCAAAAGTCTCAAAACTGTTTACAGTTATTTAGCTCAAATTTTCCACACATTTAGAGCATAATATGATACACCATAATCAACACTCAAATCTTCCAATATTAACCCCCATTGGCCAAAAATGACATGAATATAGCTTTTTTTCTTCAAAATTGACCAACTTCAAGGGCAAATTTCTCTAATTACAAGGTAGTTGGAACAATTATTTTCGTATGGCTAGATACAACAATGATTGTGGAAGAAAGTTACTGTTTACTTTTTAATCTCAGATTTAACCCTCAAGCATAATGAGAGTGAGGATAGGAGTACCGTTTGAAAATGCCAAAGTTAGCCATCTTTGGTTGCTTTTTCTATCATTTTGGAAAGGGTTAATTTCAAACTCTTTTCATGTACGTATTCACAATTGACTACCAAGCATATTTGCTGTGTAAGTTTGATTGTAAAATTTAACCCTATCCCATTCTGGTTGCATAAAAAAACTCCAATTTTTTCAGAATTTGGTGAGTTTAGGTGACGATTTACTCCATTTTTTGCTCACCTGGCTTAAAAGGCCATGTGAGCTTTTCTCATTACTTGACGTCTGTCGTCATCTGTCGTCCGGTATCCATAAACTTTTCACATTTTCATCTTCTTCACTGTAACCGCTGAGCTGGTGTGAACCAAACTTGGCAGGAATGGTCTATGGGACTGTCCTCATTTTGTTCCCGTTGGTGAAAAAAATGTGGCCGCCAGAAGCATTCTTTGATTCTGGTTGGTCGATTTTGAAAACTCTTCTCCTCTGAAACCACAGGGCCAAATGTTTTGAAACTTTGCATGGTTGATAACTGGGACACCCTCCACCAATGTTCCTCATTTTAAAGTTGATCGTATTACAAACATGGCCACAATTGCAGTTTATAGTTACTACACAAAAAAACCTATGGGAAATCACATTTTCATCTTCTCTCTGAAACTACTGGGCTGATGTGAACCAATGGTCTATAGGACGCCCTCTACAAATGATCCTCTTTTTGTTCCCGTTGGTTGGAAAAATATTGCCACCAGAGAAATATGGCCACCAGAGACATTCTATGATTTTGTTTGATGGATTCAAATGTTTTAACCCTTGACAGATTTTAGACTTCCCATAAGGGTACTGTCAGAAAAATTGTTATTTTCACCAACTTTTACATGCAGTTTCTCAGCACTGGAGACATATTGTCTCAAAACCTTTCCCATGAGAAGAAGGGCATTCATCCAAGAACAATTTTGCTGTTATATGTTTTATTCCAAGTTTTAACCCTCACCCAGCTGTCAGGCCCTGAATTGGAGTACCCTCAACTTGTACATGTTCATTCAAATACCAAGATTGAAGATTAGTCCATGTCTGTGATTGATGTTCACACATTAAGAGCATAATATGATACACTAAAATCACCACACAAATATTTCAAAATTAAACACTAAAGTTTGGTTAAACTTTACAACCAAAACTTACAACAGCAAATATGCTCGGTAGTCAATTGTGAATACGTACATGAAAAGTGTTTGAAATTAAGCCTTTCCAAAATGATAGAAAATGCAACCAAAGTTGGCCAATTTTGGCATTTTCAAACGGTACTCTTATTCTTGCCATCATTGTGCTTGAGGGTTAAATCTGAGATTAAAAAGTAAACTGTTGCTTTCTTCCATAATCATTGTTGCATCTATCCATACCAAAATAATTGTTAAAACAACCTTATAATTAGATAAATTTGCACTTGAAGTTGGTCAATTTTGAAGAAAAAAAGCTATATTAATGTCATTTTTGACCAATGGGGGTTAATATTGAAAGATTTGAGTGGTGATTGTGATGTATCATATTATGCTCTAAATGTGGGAAAATTTGAGCTAAATAACTGTAAACAGTTTAGAAACTTTCGAAAAATGTTAAAATTTTGAAAGTTTTGGCAGAATATTTTGAAAATACACGTTTTCATAGACATGACGAGACCGCATTTCACTAGATTTTATGACATTACATAAGTATGCCAAATTTGGTTAAAATCGTACTGCTTGTTTTTGAGCAGTTCAACAGGCAAAATTCATGGAGGAAAAAAAAGAAAAAAGAAAACTAGAGAATTGTAATTTGTTGGACAAATTACGGGCTTTCCCAACTTTCCAATGTGAAAATGCAGACTACAGATAGCAAAGCAAACTGTTTGAAATTATCCATTTCCAAAATGATAGACAAAAAGCATCCCAAGTTGGTTAATTTTGGCATTCTCTCACGGTTCTCTTATTCATGCCCTCATTTTGCTTGGGGGTTAAATCTTGAGATTAAAAAGTAAACAATAACTTTCTTCTACAATCATTGTTGCATCTATACATACCAAAATAATTGCTACAACAAGCTTGCAATTAGAGGAAATGAGAACAGATGTTTGCAAAATTCACTGAAAATTAATTTTTTTCTGACAGTACTATTCTTTACATGGCCAAAGCTTATGTTGTGTTTAAGCAAAGCATAACTTACAGCAGAGGATTTGTTCATTAGGCATCTCTACCTATATCAAAACAAAAGTGTTTAGAATTAACCCTTTCCAAAATGACAGGAAGATGCAACCACAGTTAGCTAATTTTGGCATTTGTGATGGTACTCTTACCCTCATTTGCTTGAGGGTTAAAGATGAGATCATAAACTAAACAGTAACATTCTTCTGCAAGCATTGTTGCATCTATGCATACAAAAATAATTGTTACAACAACCTCGCAATTATGAGAAATTTGCCCTTGAAGTTAGTAAATCTTGAAGATAAAATGATATAAAACATATAACAGCAAAATTGTTCTTGAATAACAGTTAGATAATTGCCAAAAATGAAATGGACAGAAATCGCGCATGGGTTAATGGCGAAAAGGTGGTAATTTGGTTAATTTGACATTAAAATTGAACAGACAGCAGTGTCGCCCACTGCGTCCTTACCAGTGAAGGCAGATACACAAAATCTTCAGAAGTTGTTCTCCTATCCCTTCTCGACAGGACAGTATCTTTGTCGAGTGGCGTGACCCCGTGGGAACAACGTGGAAACCGCGGGGACAATTCGCCCCTACTCTATTCCCAATGCAATGCTGTTTCCATTCACTATTTATCTATCACCGGTCGAGTTTGGCATTATTTCTGTCTACTTGATGAACTGTTCAGCTTTAAATATTCGCACATTCATATGGGACAGAACGTTTTGAGTTAAACGGTTTATTTTAGACCATCCCAGCAGAAACTGACAACTCGATCTGGTGACATTCAAATGGAACAGATACAATGTTGGATATACGCCAATTATGTCCCGACCATGGAAGGCAGTAACTTGAAATTCTCAGAATATTTTCTACTGTCCCTGCCCGACAGTTTAGTATCTTTGTCAAGTGCCGAGACCGCATGGAAATACTGTGGATCAGGTGGAAACCGAGGGCATGATTCATCCCTACTTTATTCTCAATTCAACTACTTTTCCATTCATTATTTACCTGTCACCGGCTGAGTTAGGCATTATATCTGTCTATTTGATGAACTTTTCAACCTTAACTATTTGCAGCTTTATGTAGCACCACCGAAAGGCCACTGCACGGTTAACAATATATTCAGGGATTGATTTTATGAAAATAACAATTATTCCGACTATACCCACATGGGAACTCCTTAAATATGCCAAGAGTTAAACTTTTGATAATAACGTATAAAACAGAAGTTGTCATGCTATGCTTGCTGCATGCAAGCATAGAAAACATTCAGCGCTCAATGAATTAGGAATGGAGTAAATTGTCACTTAAACCTACAGAATTCTGAAAAAATGGGAGTTTTTTTCTTTATGCATCTGAAACAGGGATGGTGGTAAACTTTACAGCAACCTTATAACAGAAAATATTCTTGGAATTGAACTGTGAATCTGAATTTCGAAAGCATTTTCGGATATCCTATTCCAAACTACCACTGCACGCTTATCAATATTCAGTGATTTTATGAAAATATCAATTATTCCGACTGTACCCATATGGGCAGTCTCAAATCTGCCAATGGTTAAACTTTTAATAATGACATATAAAACAAAAGTTGTCACACTATGACTGCTGCATACAGCCATAGAAAACACTCAGCGATCAATCAATTAGGAATGGAGTAAATCGTCACTTAAACTTACCAAATTCTGAAAAACGATAGTTTTTTTTTGACTGCACCTATCTTTATGCAAACAGAACGAGCATAGGGTTAAACTTTACAACCAAACATATAAAAGCAAATACGCTCGTTAGGCAATTGTAAATACGAACATGTAAATCATTTTTCGATATTCCTTTCAAAAATGGAAGAAAAGTGAGCTCCAAATTAGCCAATTTTATGAAGAATTTTAGGGCACACAAATTCAAGGCCCGAAAACTGGGTGAAGGTTAAAACTTTGAATAAAACATATAACAGCAAAATTGTTCTTGGATGAAGGCCCAATCCTCTCATGGAAAAGGTTTTGATACAATATGGCTCCAGTGCTGAGAAAGTGCATGTAAACGTTGGCGAAAATAACAATTATTCCGACACTACCCTTATGGGAAGTCTCAAATCTGCCAAGGGTTAAACTTTTAATAATAACATATAGAACCAAATTTGTCATACTTTGACTGCTGCAAGCAGCTATTGAAAACATTCAGAGCTCAAGCAATTAAAAATGGAGTAAATCGCCACCTAAACTTACCAAATTCTGAAAAATTGGAATTTTTTTGGACGGTACCTACTTTTATGCAACCAGAATGGGATAGGGTTAAACGTTACAACCAAACTTACAACAGCAAATATGCTCGGTAGTCAATTGTGAATACATACATGAAAAGTTTTTGAAATTAACCCTTTCCAAAATGATAGAAAAAGCAACCAAAGATGGCTAATTTTGGCATTTTCAAACGGTAGCCCTTATTCTCGCCCTCATTGTGCTTGAGGGTTAAATCTGAGATTAAGAAGTTTACAGTAACTTTCTTCCACAATCATTGTTGCATCTAGCCATACCAAAATAATTATTAGAACTACCTTGTAATTAGAGAAATTTGCCCTTGAATTTGGCGAAAATAACAATTATTCCGACAGTACCCTTATGGGAAGTCTCAAATCTGCCAAGGGTTAAACTTTTAATAATAACATATAGAACAAAATTTGTCATACTTTGACTGCTGCAAGCAGCTACAGAAAACATTCAGAGCTCAAGCAATTAAAAATGGAGTAAATCGCCACCTAAACTTACCAAATTCTGAAAAAATTGGATTTTTTTTGTACGGTACCTACATTTATACAACCAGAATGGGATAGGGTTAAACTTTACAACCAAACTTACAACAGCAAATATGCCCAGTAGTCAATAGTGAATACGTTCATGAAAAGTGTTTGAAATGAACCCTTTCCAAAATGATGGAAAAAGCAACCAAAGTTGGCTAATTTTGGCATTTTCAGACGGTACTCTTATCCTTGCCCTCATTGTGCTTGAGGGTTAAATCTGAGATTAAAAAGTAAACAGATTTTATGACATTACATGAGTGTGCCAAATTTGGTCAAAATCATATTGCTTGTTTTCGAGCAGTTCAACAGACAAAATTCAGGTAGGAAAAAAAAAAGAAAAAAAAAAAGAAATAAATAAAAATAAAAAGAAAAAAAAAATAGAGAAGAAAAATTTTGAAAAAGAAGAATAACAATAGTCTTTCCCAAACTGGGTTTGTGAAAGCCTAAAAAAAAATAGAGAAGAAAAATTTTGAAAGAGAAGAATAACAAGAGTCTTTCCCAAACTGGGTTTGGGAAAGCCTAATTACACAACAAGTGATGATTTTATTCTGATGCGATCATTTACACTTTCCCTGGCAGAGACCTCCCGGGTATCCTGGGAAGTAGTTCAGTGCTTGTTTACTGTAGTAAACAAGTTCTACTTTACCAGTAAAATAGGACCTGAAACAACGCTTGGGGTGGAAGTCCTCTGAAGTGGGCAGCATAGGTATCAACGATTTGCTAAACTTGATTTCATACCTATGATGCAGTCATGATGTAGCCAAAGATACAGCAAATGACCTTAAACACCAATAAGACCAAAGTCACGATAATGACATGCAATTCTCTCAATATCTATCGAAAATATACTAGTGCTGGGAGGTTAACTGAAAATACAACTCGCTTTCGGTTATTTTAAAACACTGACCGACCTGAATGTGAGATAACCATCAGTCAGGACACACATGGTTATTTAACTGCACAATCTTGAATGCTGTCACTTCGTGTAATGTGTTAAATAAAAAGGGTGGAAATCACAGAAAAAAATGTACGAATTAAATAAACTTTCTTTCGAATGACAAATGAATGAAATGATAAAAATCACCCCATTCAGTTTGAGATTGAAAGTGCCACCTGGCTTTGGACAAAAATAAAACAAACATCGAATTACCAAAATGACCACACACTTCACTTGAATAAAATATCCATGCATCTGCTGGCCACTGTCACATCATTTCTATGTATTTGTTTGAATGGAATTAAAAAAAAACAGTTGCACACTATACTTGCACCAATAACATTTTCAAGACTGTGGCCAAGATTCGGGGCTTTCAGTATCAATATACGAAACTCAACACGATATTCATTCATTTTCATGACCTTCAACACCAATGTTAAAATACTGTATCTATAAAATGATCAATTTATCAAATGCGGTTTCCTTTGCTGAACTGGAACTTACCACTTGCTCCGCATTTATATGGTCCGATATATTTATTTCTACATGTATTTTTGAAAGATTTAACCTCAAAATAGGTTTCAAATTCAGAGTTGAAGTCTGATAAAAATTAGAGTTACAATGACCTAAATGAGCGATTTTTACTTTGTAAAATTTTGAGAGTCGGCATAATTGTTTAGGGTCAGTAGGGGTACCCCAAACAAAAGGATTTCTTTTCTTTGGCCTGACATTTCACAATATTACATCTTCAGCATATCCAGGGCTCTGTGAACAATCTTCATTTCTTCTGGATTAATGGTTCACTGCACATGTACTGCGCTATATATAATATAATAATTTTAGAGAGAGGGGAATGTACTTGCACTTTGAACTTTTATTAAAACTAATATTTGGGAAAAAAACCAAGTCTTTATTGTGTTTAATACTTGAATATTTTTCTCTAAAAAAAAAACAAAACCGAAACCGGACTCAATTCTCTTTTAAAAAAAACGAGTGGAAAACGAAACCATGGACAAATTTCATAACCACCCAACACTAAAATATACTCTATAATACATAGGAAGGGCACTTTTTAAGTCTTAGAATTTCATGTTACAGTGTACAAGATATGATGGAAAATGTTTTCATTGAAATTTATATTCTTCAGCTGGAAGATGGTTACACTGCCTTTGCCATATTCTGCCTTGGTACCATATGTTAGATTTAGATGGAAACAATCATCTTCTGAGAAACCAAACTGGGCAATAGATAATGGTGAGATGTTATTATTTAGTAACTTACAATATGACTCCAATCCCATAACATATGCTGAAAATCAAGGTTTGTTTCAGATTTTTCTGTCTGGCTCCTTGCTGAAGATTCTAATATTGGTTTGTTTAAAAAGGAAGTGCCTTTCTATATCTGTTATTAGCTCACCTGAGTGAAGCTCAAGAGGAGTTTTAATTATCACTTTCCATCCATCATCCATCTGTCATCTGTCGATCATTTGTCCAGGAGCACGGTGGCTCAGTGGTAGACTGTTGGACTTCTATGCTAGAGGTCCCGAGTTCGATTCCCATTCAGGACGACCCATGTTGTGTCCTTGGGCAAGGCACTTTATCCTGATTGCCTACATTGGAGCTTGATGAAGCCGTGTACTAAAGCGTACTGCACGTCGATGGTGCACATGTCTTCAACCGCTGTAACCCTACTTAAGTGGAGCTTGAACAGAGTTAGAATGTTGAGTTGACAGTTGCTCGTTGATGTTCGGTGGTTCTCTCCGAGTACTCCGGCTCCCTCCACTCATAAAACTGTCATGATCACGATTAGCCATTGTGCATAAGTATGTGACCTTAAACACCAATAAATAAATATAAATAAATACCATTTGTCTATCCTGCATGAACTTTACATTATCAACTTCTCATAAACTAATGTGCCGAACTGAACTTGATATGCATGTATCTTATCACTTGCCAATCCACACTTGTTCAAATAAAGTTTAAATGCTCACAGGTGGGGCACCACAAGGAGCATAATTCTGTTAGCATCCACAATTTTTTTTTTTTTAAATTAAAAATCTTCTCCAGAACTACCAATTAGAATCTTTTGAAGCTTGGTAACAGGGGTCAGATTCAGTTTTGTTTGAAACAAGTCCCACGGTTCATATTTGGGCTCCCTATGGGAACCCAAATTTTAACTTGGTTCAATATGAGGAAATTTATTTAAAAATCTTCTGCTGATCTACTGGTCAAAAGCTGTTGATGTTTGGTATACTGCATCTTTAAGGGAGTCAGCTTGAAGTTTTTTGCAAATTAAGTACCTGGTGTCATATTTCATCTCACTGTGGGAGCCTGAATTTCAACTTAGTGTAACATGAAGAATATTTTTAAAAATCTTCAGATCCACAAGCCAGTATCGCATGAATCCACACTGAGAGAGTTTCCTTCGGCACCAACCGCCTAGCGAAACTATACTGAACTATACTGTGCATGGTTCAGTATAGTTTTGCTAAGCAGTTGGTGCCGAAGGAAACTCTCTCGGCATGGTTCAAACCTGGTAAACAAAAGTAGTGTCTTAGATTCTATTGCATGCGGAAATTTTCACTGATTTCCTTGCTGTGCAGCATGTAGAATTGAGGCAATTACTTGATGAATAAGTCAGTATGTTTTGATATTTGATATGTAGCATCCTTAGTGGGGTGAGATTCAAGTTTGTTCAAATCTAGTCCCTGGGTTCATATTCAGGCTGGCACCCTGTGGGAACCCAAATTTTAACTTTGTGCAATATGAAGAAATTTATTTAAATTTTTTTTTTCTTCCGATCTACAAGTCAGAATCCTTTGATATATGGTATACTCCACCTTTAAGAGGGGTCAGCTTTAAGTTTGTTCAAATTAAGCGTTTCATATTTGGCCCAAATTTTAACTTGGTGTAACATGAGGAATATTTTTTAAAAATCTTCTTCAGATCCATCAATCAGAATCTTTTGATATTTGGTATGTAGCATCCTTAGTTGGTTGAGTTTCAAGTTTGTTCGAATCAATTCCCTGGGTTCATATTTGGCCTCCCTGGGGAAACCTGAATTTTAACTTAGTCCAAAATGAGGAAATTTTGTTAAAAATCTTCTTCAGATCCACCAATCAGAATCTATTGATGATTGGTTTTGAGCATCCTTTGGGTGGGTCAGATTCAGATTTGTTCAAATCAAGTCCTTGGGTCATATTTGGGCTCCCTATGAGAACTCAAACTTTAACTTAGTGCAATATGAGGAATATTATTAAAAAATCTTCTTCTTCAGATATACCAGTCAGAATCTTTAGATATTTGATATGCAGCATCCTTAGAAGGTGCAGATTCAAGTTTGTTCAAAGCTAGACCTGTGGGTAATATTTGGGCTTCCCATGGGAGCCACAATTTTAACTTAGTGCAATATGAGGAATATTCTTTAAAAATCCTCTTCTTCTGATCCATCATATGATATTTGTTTTGCAGTATCCTTCGTAGGGTCGAATTACAGTTTGTTCAAATCAAGTCCCTGGATTCATATTTGGGCTCCTTATTACACTCTAAATTTTAACTTGGTTCAGTATTTATTTATTTATTGGTGTTTATGGTCACATACTTATGCACAATGGCTAATCATGACCGTGACAGTTTTTCGGGTGGAGGAAGCCAGAGTACCCGGAAAGAACCACCGAGCAACAACGAGCAGCTGTCAGCTCCCCAACATCGTAACTCCGCACTGCAGCACAGGCAGGGTTAGATTGGTTGAAGACATGCGCACCATAGACGCGCAGTATGCCTTAGTACACGGCGTCATCATGCCCCCATGAGGACAATCAGGGTTAAGTGCCTTGCCCAAGGACACAACGTGGTAGTTCGAATCGATCGCTCAGATGGTCACCCATCCAAGGACGAGCCGGGCTCAACTTAACTTGGTTCAGTATAAATTCCTTTAAAAATCTTCTCAGTCAGAATCTTTTAATATTTGATATGCAGCAATCTTAGGAGGTTCAGATTCCACTTTGTCCAAATCAAGTCTCTTGGGTCGTATTTGGCTTCCTATGGGGTCCCAAATTTCAACTTAGTGCAATATAAGGACTATTCTTTAAAAATTCATCTTCTTAACATCCAGATTCTGACCGAGCTGACTGTCGAAAACTTTTGTTATCTATAAATGCGGGTACATAAGATTAACTTTTGCTCAAAGGGGGACCATCATAGAGAGGTTCAGAGGGTCTATTGGGCAAAATTATATTTTTTTGCTTGAGAAGATGATTTGGAGAATTTTTAGTGATTTTATGAAAAAAATGAAGTTTTACCCTGTTGGGGAGGGGTAGGAAGTGGGAGGGGGTGCACTGGGAGATTTTTGTTTTTTGGCTTCAAAATGTGTTTTGAAGGGGTTTGAGTGATTTTATGCAAAAAAAATCCGCCCAAAAGACCCTAGCTAAAATGGCTTAACTATATTAACACATTTGGTTGACTGTAACCTTAAATCCTTCTTTAAACAGTTTTACATAAGGAGTCAAAAATTGCCACTTAGTTCCATTCAAACATGCAAAAAATTTTCAACCAATATCCCTTGATTAGAAAATGCAGTGGCTTGAAATTTTGAAAATTTTTTGAACATACTTCTCTCCATCTTTGAAAACAATGATTTATTGGCTCACCTGACTGAAAGGGGTCATCTCATTAACCTGGTTGCTATTGTTTTGGTAAAATGTGTGAAAATTAAGTAGATGAAAGGGAGATGGATTATAGTCAGTATCTAGTAAGTTTGTTCACTTAACTCTATTCGTGTTCATTACAAACAAACAAGCTGATAGGTGAGACAAACCAGATTAATCCATAAGTGCAGTATATTAATTAAAAATTACTTTATAAATACACTAAAATCCAGTACTGTGAGACACAGAGTCCCAGTCTTTGTGTAGATTTCTGGAAAGTCTATATCGGACCGCTGATGTGGCAATGAAGGCCTTGTTTTGGAACGGGAATGGTAGAGTGCTGACTTCACACTAGAATATGGGTATCTTGGCAATAAAGCTTGGATCAATCCCTTCTCTGCGAGACCCGTAAAAAGAAACAAATAGTTTATTTAAAAACAGATCATTTAAAATACATATTTTATCAATTACTAAGTGTTATGGGAACGCAGTGGCTCAGTGGTAGATGTTGGACTTTTATGCTAGAGGTTCCGAGTTCAATCCCCGTCTGGGACGACCCACGTTTTGTCCTTGGGAAGGCACTTTATCCCAGTTGCCTACATGGGGGCACGATGACGTTGTGTACTAAGGCGTATTGCACGTCGATGGTGCATATGTCTTCAACCGTTGTAACCCTGCTTGAGCAGAGCTTGAACAGAGTTAGAATGTTGAGGAGCTGACAGTTGCTCGGCAATGCTTGGTGGTTCTGTCCGGGTACTCTGGAATCCTCCACCCGTAAAACTGTCACGGTCACGATTAGCCATTGTGCATAAGTATGTGACCTTAAACACCAATAAATAAATAAATATTAAATGTTATTATACTAGGCAGATATTAATACTGTGTAACAGTTTTGCTCAGATGAGAAGCCTTGACTAACGCTGTACTCCCAAATGCTAATGCCCCAGCACCCCCAATTGCCCTCACATCATCCTGTCTGTACACATATAATCTGATTCCTGAAATAAAAATAATGTTTAATCTAAATAGTTGATATGTATACTTACTTCCCACTTCTTCTTGGTTGATAGATGCAACTGTGTTCGATTCTTCTTTCATTTTCATTTTTAGCTTAGCTAAAAACCCATCGATTATTATTTGTTAAATATCTGTTTGATGGTTATGGTTGTTGTTATAGGTGTTTACAATGTCATTCATCGTGTTGATAGTTCCACCACATCCTACCTTGCAACATCACCAATGTATCCATTAATTGTTTCTTGACTTTATACTGTATTTAAACTCGTTAAATATCAGATATCATCCACCACGATTGTTGGGAATTATTTATTTATTTACTGGGGTTTAATGACACTTTTGACAGCCAGGGTCACCTTGTGTCAGACAGTTTTATGGGTGGAGGAAGCCAGAGTACCCACAGAGAACCACTGAGCAATGGCAAGCAACTGTCAGGCTCCCCAACATACTAACTCCACATAAGCAGGGTTAGCATTGGTTGAAGAAATGTGCACCATCGACGGGCAGTAAGCCTTAGTACACAATGCCACTGTGCCCCCACATGGGCAATGGGGGTGAAGTGTCTTGCCCAAGGACACAACGCGGTTGCCACAGGTGGGATTTGAACCGAGGACCTCCCGTCTTGATTGCTGGGAATAAAATTAACATTCACTTGAGCGTTAGCCATTTTGAAATTCAAGTGAGAATACTAAGATTCAAGTGTGTTCAAATCGAGTCTCTGGGTTTATATTTGGGCTTCTTATCAGAGCCTTAATTTTAACTTAGTGTAATATGAGAATAACTTCTTCGAAAACCTTCTTCTTCTGATCCCCAGTGAGAGTTTCTTGATATTTGGTATTCAGCATCTTTATGGGGGTCAGATTACATGGGTTCATATTTGGGCTCCATTTAAGTGCCCCAATTTTAACTTGGTTCAATATGTGGAACATTGTTTGAATACATTTCAACTTAGTGTAATATGAGAGAAAGTTCTTTAAAAATCTTTTTCTCATCTACTGGTAAAAATTGTTGATATTTGGTATTCAGCATCCTTATAGGGTCAGATTTAAGTTTGTTCAAATCAGAGTCTGTATTCTTTTGTGGGATCACTGTGAGAGCCTGAATTTTAATTTATTACAATATACGTAATATTGTTTGAATGTCTTCTTCAGATCCACCAGTCCAAATTTTTTGATATTTGTTATACAACATCAGGGGGATCAGTTGCAAGTTTGTTCCAATCAGGTCCGTTGATTCATATTTGGGCTCCATATGGTAGCCTAAATTCTTCAGATCCACCAGTCAGAATCTCTTGATAATTAGGATGCAGTATCCGTATGGGGGTCTGTTTAGAGTTTGCATGACTCAAGTCCCTGGGTTGATATTCTAGCTCCCTTTGGGAGCACTATGTTTAACTTCTTCTGATCCACCAGTCAAAATCATTTGATATTTGGTATACCACACCTGTATGGGGGAAAGGGTGGGGGAGGCAGAATCAGATTTGTTCAAAACAAGTTCAAAACAAGTTCCCAAGATCATATTTGGACCTCCTATTTTAACTTAGAGCAGTATGCAGTATGAGTATAATTCTTTTAAAATTTTCTTATTCAGATCCACCAGTCAAGATCTCTTGATATTTGGTATAAGAAATCCTTAGTGATATCAGATTGTTGAAATTAAGTGCTTACGAATCAGGCCCTTAGTCATTTTAACCTTTTCAACTTTATTTCTCTGTATTCTGTGGAAAATGGTACTTTTGTGTTGCCATGAATTATTTGTAATAAAGCAGTTTTCTTGTGGGAACCCTGAGATGTGTGGCTCTGCTTGTTTTCTCAAACCACAAATCAAAAAATAAATAATAAGTGACAAATTTTTTTTTTTAAATCCTTGAATCACTTGGTGAAGAATCTATGAGACTTTGTCAGGTGAGTGCTTCAGGTTCCTTGGGGTCAAATTTGAATAATTACTCTAAAAATCATCCATGGATCTGAATTTTATTCTGTTCTTCATTCTCTGTCTGCTAGATAAGTCAGCCATTCATCCAGTCGAAATACCACTTGAAACAGGTAGGCACAATCAAGCCACAATAAAAAGATTATCTTTTCTACCTGCTTATAGGCTTTACTAAAGGCCCTGGAGAGTTCATTGACTCACTAGTTAGTGCGTGGGTCTTCAGATTGAAAGGTTCATGGTTGAATCCTGATGTGCAGCATTGGAAAAGTGGGACCATGGCAGTTCTGTGTAATAAGGCATGCAGCACATCATTATTAAACTGTGCTCAAACCATTGGTAACCTTGCTTGTTGAACAATCTGGCAGTTACTCGTGATTACTCAATGGTTGTTCTCTTTGGTATTCTGTAAAACTATAAAATACGATATTGCCTGGTTGTTGAAGACATCATTAAACCCAAATAACAAACAAGAGATTTAAGGCCTATTTATGTCTCATTTTATCTCTATAATGGATTGTTGAACTCACAAAAAAATACATATAGGATTTACTGTCAGGTCTTTTTTTTGCAGAGCTCTGGACCTGGCAGACTTGGGCCAGGAGGACAACTTTGTAAAATTTGAGAGGGACACAACAGATTTTCACTAGGAGTCCTGACGGGAGTCCCAGCATACAGGATGAGTTTTTGAAATTCGTGCGGGGACACCAACAGCCATGTGGCATGGAATCCCACTGCATTGGCCAATTTTTGTAAAATTCAGACTGAGACCTGCGTTTTACAAATTTGAGCATGAGCCTTAGCAGATCTGTGCTGTTCTCTCAACTGAACAGGATGTGTTTATATCATTGCCCAATAGACTTGTGCTGAATGTCTCACTGGACAGAACAAGTTTTGGACATACAAGTGTGGTATCTGAGAGACTTCACCAGGAGTTCTACCACACACAAATAGTTTTTTAATTTCTGTATAATATGTGTCATATAAAAGTCAAAACTAAACAACCTTGAAAAAAAATATTTTGTTTGAAATGATTATCTTTCAAAGCATTTTGTTGAACTTTTACATCATTGTTGGAAATTCTGAAGAAAAATAGGTTTATTTGATAAAATTTATGGCATAAAAAATACAGTTTATTATTTGTCCAGGACAGTATTCTCATTCCTGCCAATTTTTTTCTCTTATCAAAAATAGTTCTCTTCATCAATAATTGTTAATAGTTTTTGGCATTTTTTTTAAAAATTCCTGACCCAAAATTGCAAAAAATCCAAGAATACGCCTCAAGATCTGCCATTGTGACCTTAAATCTCAGGGCTATCTGTCAACAGAGTATAAATAATGGTCTAAATAGCAGAGTGTAATGTTCCATTAACATGAATACAAAAGAAATCGAATTTGCCTCAAATACATTATGAGTTCAAAATGACTGCCAAAACCAAAAAATATGATCTTAGCTCATCTGACTGAAAGTCTGGCTGAGTTGTGATGATCACTCTGAAAGTGGTGTTGGAGACTTCTCCCAAACGACTTGCCCAGTGCCAGTCTAATTTAATGTGAGTGATGACTGGGGTAGGGCATTTCAGTTCTTCTAAAAATCAACATGCTTCCTTCGTGGGGAAGGGATTGGAAGAAAAACCATCTGAAGTTAAAAAAAAAAAAAAAAAAATCTTTTTCTCACAAACCAGTGATCCAAATGTTTTTCATGCTTGACTTATAATACTTTTCTTAGGATGTTTTACAAACTTGTTGAAATCAAGGTCAGGTCACAGGGTAATATTTAAAAAATATATTTAATTTCTTTTAAAAAAAAACTTGGTACTGCGCAATAAACAATGTATTATGCAGTATTACTGCATATGGAATAAAAAAAACAATGCAGTATACAATCATGCCATATTACAAAATAGACAATAATAAACAATGTATTATGCAATAAGATTGGTTAACGCACTATGCAATCAAAATAATATATATCTCAGTTTAGTTGCATTTGAAAAGTAGTAAATGGGACAGGGATGGGGTAGGGGGAAGTCACTCACATGTTTTCTTGGCAACGTTTCTCATGTACTTTGACAACAAAATATTGAATTGAGACCAACAAGATGTATATATATATATGTATTTATTAGTCTGTGTGAAACACACAGACTATTGTTTTTGTACGGTTTCTTTTTCTTTTTTTTTCTTTTTCTTCTTCCCTCTTCTTCTTCTTCTTATTCTCCTGACTTCTGTCTTCTATGCACTTCCTTGTCCTCACGATAACTCGAAAACGAATCATCCTATATGATTTTTGGCATACTGGTGGACAGTCAAAAGTTCTCGGCCACCTATGTTTTTCAAGTCGCTAGAGCCACTGAGTATGGCCCAGTCGGCCACAGGGCTTTCACAGCCTCCAATTTCCTGATACAGTAAATTCTCCCCAAGCAATACGATGCTATGTTATTCACACTGGAGATAATGTAAACACCAGTGGAGTCAGCTGTCAAAAAATGAAATGTAATCTACTAACCTTGTTATGATAATGGGATGTAAGTTCCTGGAACTAAGTTGAGGGAAACCCTTTGCCTTGCAAGGAAATAGATTATAAATTATTCAGTTCAATGCTTTTAACTATCTCAAGACTTCAATGTGGATTGCACATATTTTATTTCAGGCAGAATAAAGTTAACCCTTTCCATAAAACTGCACTGAATAATTGTAAAACTTGTTGAATCCTATCTTATTCAGTTCAATGCTTTTAACCCTCTCAATACTTCAATGTGGACTGCACATATTTTATTTCAGGCAGAATAAAGTTAACCCTTTCCATAAAACTGCACTGAATAATTGTAAAATTTGTTGAAACGTATCTTATTCAGTTCAGTGCTTTTAACCCTCTCAAGACTTCAAAATGTGGATTACACATTTTTTATTTCAGTCAGAATAAAGTTAACCCTTTCCATAAAACTGCACTGAATAATTGTTGAAACCTATTACAAAACTGTCAGGGTGCCGGTAACAATGCAATACCGACATGGTCGACTGTACTGTTAACTGTGTTAGCGCTAGGACTGTTTAAAACTCATTTGTTAGAGGAGTTCTATAGTCTTTCACTGCGCTCGGCTCGGTCTCATTGAGAGTGCAGAAACCTTTGGTGCCAAATGCCATTAAGAGAATTCTCTGATTTGTGCCGTTCCATCCCTCCAGAGTGCAAAGGCAGGTAGTGTCCGCTGAGAAACTTAATGTTATCTGCTTTATTTTCTTAACATTTAATTCTATGTGGAATGGGACACCCTTTCAGTGTGCCTTCCAAAGTAAGGGATTCTTAACCCTTTAGCCAACATAACGGCAAAAAACGGTCAACATCATTCACAGAAACGTCTATTCAGTTTTAATTACCTTTTCATTTTTGCTTGAAAAATATAGTTTATGACCCTTTATTGGATTGAGCTCATTTTTTAGAGGATTATTTATTCATTGGTGTTTAAGGTCACACATTTCTACACAATGTCTAATCATGACCACGACAGTTTTTCAGGTGGAGGAAATCGGAGTACCCGGGAAGAACCACCGGGCAACAACGAACAACTGTCAGATCCCTCACATACTAACTCCACACAGGCAGGGTTAGCATTGATTGAAGACGGGTGCACCATCGATGTGCAGTATGCTTTAGTACACAGTGCGACCATGCACCCACGTGGGCTATGGGGTGAAGTGTCTTGCCCAAGGACAGAGTGAGGACCTCACGCCTTGCAGCCTGCACCTCTGCCAACTGAGCCACTGCACCCCCATTTAAAGGATTAAAATGGAGTATTTAAAGGGAATATTTTAACTTGTAGAGTGCTGGAAGCCCGTATTTGGGCTTTATTCTGAAGTGCAGGTACAACTCTTCAAAGGCCTCATACTTGTGGGTGTGCTTCATATTATCTTTGACGTGAAATTATTTCAACTGTATGGATTTGCCTTGTTGCAATTTATGGGAGAGTGCCAAAAGGCACTCTCCCATAAATAGCAACATGGCAAAGACTGGGGAATTAATTTTGATGACCAGAAATAATTTAGC
Source organism: Pictodentalium vernedei (assembly GCA_031216915.1). Lineage (NCBI taxonomy): Eukaryota > Metazoa > Mollusca > Scaphopoda > Dentaliida > Dentaliidae > Pictodentalium > Pictodentalium vernedei. The sequence goes on from CM062296.1 coordinate 557,038,648, forward strand.
ACTCTACCAGTTAACCCTCTGAAGATCTTAATATGGTGGCATTATTCAGAAAGACTGGGAAATGCATTTTATTACACCTTAATGCATTTCTAAAGTTTATGAATGTATTTCATCACTAAAATTAGTGGGCAGAGCCAAAAATGTCCATTTCTGATTCGTGTATCAAACTCTTTGAATGCTGGTCACATGTATGCCATTTCTGGTTTCTTATAAAAATGTTCTGATTCCTGTATGAATATCTGTAAATGCTGCTGACGAAAACCCATTTCTGATTTGTTCAAAAATATTTTACTCCCAAAAAATAAGCCTCCATGAATTCTCTTTCTTTATAGTTTATTCCTGATACTTTAACCCTTTTCACACAGACTTGAATTTACTGGTGGCAGTAAATTCTGTTTCTCTAGTTCCTATTTGGGTTTGAAAGGTAGTATGTTTGGCCCACATATTTTGCTGGCCAAGAAGACCCTCTCCATTACTCTGCAGTTTTATGTTGTAATACAGGCGGACATGATTTTTAGCTCAACTTTGATGTAAGTCAAAGTTGTTAGCTGAACTTTGACGTAAGTAAAATTTGAGGTTATGCCATGGCCCGTCATCCATCTGGCCACCTGTCCATCTGCCCATCAACAAAATTCAATACTGCTCGGGCTAGAGGCCGTATTTATGAATCGATCTTTACGAAACTTCTTGAGTACCTTTGTTATCACCGTGGGACGAGAACGAGTGTTTTTAGGTGCAGACCAAAATTCAAGATGGCCACCAGCAGCCATTTTGTACTTTAGTTAGTGCAATAAGTTTTTTGTAGAGAACTTCTGTATGAAAGTTCTGATTCGAATAAATTTTTGTCTGGATGTTTAGTAACATGGAATACATCACATATAATACAGGTTTTTTCTCGTGCAGAAATTCTGCAAATTAGATGAACTTTGATTTTTTCAGTTCTACTTACACATAGTAAGTACACATGTCAATACGGCCCAGACAAGAGGCTGTATTTATGAACCGATCTTCACGAAAATTCTTGGGTACCTTTGTTATCACTTTGGGATGAGAACGAGTGTTTTTGGGTGCTGTCTAAAATTCAAGATGGCTGCCAGTGGCCATTTTGTACTGAAATTAGGTCCAATCAGTTTTTTGTACACAACTTCTATACAGCTCAGGCTAGAGGCCATATTTATGAACCGATCTTTACAAAACTTCTTGGGTACCTTTGTTATCACCGTGGGATGAGAACAAGTGTTTTGGGGTGTGGTCTGAAATTCAAGATGGCTGCCAGCAGGCATTTTGAACCAAAATTAGTGCAATCAGTTTTTTGTACAGAACTTCTGTTTGAAAGTTCTGATTTGAATAAATTTTTGTACGAATGTTTAGAAACATCGAATACATCACATATAATACAGGTTTTTTTCTCATGCAAACATTATGCAAATTAGATGGACTTTGATTTATTCAATGCTACTTACACACAGTAAGTACACACGTGAATACGGCTTGGGCTAGGGGCTGTATTTATGAACCGATCTTCACGAAACTTCTTGGGTTCAGTCAGACCCACTCTGGGACTCAAAGATTTCTTTTCTAGTTTAGCATCCAACTGTCCCCCACATTTACAATACTTTACCTATACATTTGTTACAGACTACAGTCAGCATTTATGTACAGACTGTTACAATATTTTATACGTACCTTTGTTATCAGGTCAGTACCTAGATGTGTGTCATTGCTGTGTCACATACTATACATGTACATGTCTTACTCAAGTTGAGCTACAGTGTCATTGACACTTTCATTTTTTTTTAGGTTTGTGTATTGCAGCCCACTTGGACTGGTTTTGCTAATAAGGTTTCTTGTGCATGTGGTACCAGTTCCTATCCATTGCCCTCTACCTTGGTATCTTAAACTAAGGCTGGAATGCTTCAATTTTTACGGAGTTGTGCGCATATAATAGGTCAAAGCTATAGAAGGTTCATGTGCATATTTAGAAAATTCTTTTTTTGTGTTGAGGGAGGACAAGCTGAAATTATAACTTTGAATTGAATCAATTCTACTTCAAAGAAAGTTCAAAACAATGTGTCAGTGTTCCAAATGACATTTGAAAAATAAACTAAATCTTTTATTGGTTTATCTAGTACAAGTAATAATCAAGTTGCATTAATAATGGCATGCCAGTAATAGCATCACCCTCTAATTTAGGTTTAATTAATGGGTAGTTTTGTTGGCTTGGAAGGGAGAGTTAGAAAAGTGGTAACCTTCCTCCCTCAGGAATATAGGTAGTGCAAGGTCAGTCCAAAGATGTGCTGCTCGAAAAATGCCAGATCTCTCAGCAGGGTCAAAATTTGACCATATTTTGGGCATATCCAAGTAGATTTTCGTGAATTGGAGCTCATGCATATACTGGGAATCATACTGCAAAGCAACCTGATGAACGTCTCCAGGCTAGCATATGAAAACTAATTTCTAAAATGATTGTAAAAATTGAGATAGTTAGGAAATTGTTTTTAGGAAATTGTCCTATGTTTTATTTAATAAACTGTGCAGGCTTTTAATTTGGGAAGTATTCTTTCTTTAATAAAAAATAAAATATCTCGGACTTGTTTCATTTCTGAAATGTCAATACCGTTAGGTGGCCTTATTTTTGATCATGTGCAAGCTCCTGTCAATTATTGTTTAAGCCATGTCCACAATCGAATGAAGTTGACCAAATGGTTAAAATCGAGTCGTATTATTTTAAAAATCTTTTTCTGCTACCAAACTGGTTAGTGTATAAGCTGCATCCCCAAATTTTCAGTTAAGTAGCCCCTTTTTACATGTGACTATTCTATTAATTGCAGTGACATTCAACCAGTGATCACTTTTTAAGTAAATTTCAAGTTGTGCAAGTTAATAAGTATCCCCAGACCAGCAATTTCAAAATTGAAAATTAGAGAATTGTAATTTGTTGGACAAATTACTGGCTTTCCCAACTTTTTAATATGAAAAGGCAAACTGCATATAGCAAAGCAATGTGTTTGAAATTAACCCTTCCCAAAATGATAGAAAAAAAAACACCCAAAGTGGGCAATTTGGTCATTTTCAAATGATTCTCTTTTTATTGCCATCAGTGTCCTGGAGTGTTAAATGTGAGACTACAACATGAACAGAAATGTTCTTCTATATGCGCAAAACATTTTTTGGCATTTTTTGGCAAACAGTTAGTTACTTTAATAGTCATTTCAGTGGAAATAAAGTTGTGTGGGTTTGAATTTAATGACAGGAGAAATGAGTATACATGTAGAATGCAATAAAATTCTTGAAAATGAAAGTTTTTTTCTGGACAATGCCTTCAAAACATGTATTGGATTATGTGTGACACCAAAACTTATCACAGAAAATTTGAATAAGAATAAGAATACCGTTTGAAAATTCCAAAATTAGCCAACTTTGGTTGCTTTTTCTAGCATTTTGGAAATGGTTAATTTCAAACACTTTTCATGTACGTATTCACAATTGACTACCGAGCACATTTGCTATTGTAAGTTTGGTTGTAAAGTTTAACCCTATCCCATTCTGGTTTCATAAAAGTAGGTATAGTCCAAAAAAACTCCCAATTTGTTCAGAATTTGATAAGTTTAGGTGACGATTTACTCCATTTTTGATTGTTTTCTATAGCTGCATGCAGCAGTCCAAGTATGACAAATTTTGTTCTATATGTTATTATTAAAAGTTTAAATCTTGGCAGATTTGAGACTTCCCATAAGGGTACTGTCGGAATAATTGTTATTTTTGCCAACTTCAAGGGCAAATTTCTCTAATTACAAGGTAGTTGTAACATTTATTTTGGTATGGATAGATGCAACAATGATTGTGGAAGAAGGTTACTGTTAATCTCAGATTTAACCCTCAAGCCAGGGACCAGCCTAGGGGGGAATTTTAGGGAGACTTCAAGTCTCCCTCCAGAAAAAATAGGGAGACTGCAGAGTCATGTAGGGAGACTTCATAGGCAAGTGGGGAAAATTAAGAATATTCATGTACCACCCCCGCCGCCCCTTCATATTTTCAATTTATGGTCCTCCATTAACGTACAAATAATCCAGGTCCAGTTGTCTATGATGCATCTGTGCCAGGTTAAAAAATCACAATGTAATTATTGACTGAATATCCCCCACTGCTACCTTCTCCTTCATGACCCCTCACCTCTTCTTCGTGCCAATCCCCCATCACCCTCCTGTGGTTGCCTTTCAACAAAGTCTACTAAGCTAATAATTTCCTAAGTCTGAAAGTGTGAACAGGACCAGATGTAAGAAGGTTGCTTGGGAGGTACTTTGTTAGTTAATAAACAAAATACATTCTGGGGTCGAGTATTTTGTAAAAGAAATGTCATTCCGCATCATTTTTATGGCATTCTGGTGTCATTCCGCGTCATTTCATGTCATTCTGATGTTTAGGAGGACCCTTTTTCAAGATCGTCCACATGCACACTTGTGTCCTGTACAAAGCTTTTCTTGACATCACTAAAGCTTTTTTTCATGTGTTTCAATTCCATTCATTTTTTTTCTGGGAATAGACAGCCCAACAGTTAACAGTCGTCAGCAAATCGAAATGAAAATAATGTGTTATAAAATACGTCCGTTGTGTATACATTTTCGGCATCCTAAGCGACGTAACCTACTTTCAAACTGGGTTGTTTTGTTGAGTCGCGTAAGTCACTTATTTTCGTTTCGACACTTGAAGCTCCGACTGGAACGCAACAAAATAGAAATAAAAAAAATCTGCCGAAAGTGACAATGGACAATTGCTTGTCGTGTGATTTCAAATAAATGGACGTTTATTTGACGAATTAAAATGCCCATTTATCACACTCGAGCACATTCGATTTTTGAAAATACTCGTTTTCATGTAAACCTCGCATCACTCAGTTCAGCCTTTTCTCATTTTGGCCAACTTTTAGAGGGCGACTTGTAATCGCCCCGACTATTTTTCTAGGCGACTTTGGGCTTAGAAGGGCGACTTAATCGCCCTAGTCGCCCTCACGGCTGGTCCCTGCCTCAAGCACAATGAGGGCGAGAATAAGAGTACCGTTTGAAAATGCCAAAATTAGCCATCTTTGGTTGCTTTTTCTATCATTTGAAAAGGGTTAATTTCAAACACTTTTCATGTACGTATTCACAATTGACTACCGAGCATGTTTGCTGTTGTAAGTTTGGTTGTAAAGTTTAACCCTATCCTATTCTGGTTGCAAAAAAGTAGGTATCGTCCAAAAAAACTCCAATTTTTGAGCATTTGGTAAGTTTAGGTGGTGATTTACTCCATTTTTAATTGCTTGAGCTCTGAATGTTTTCTATAGCTGCATGCAGCTGTCAAAGTATGACAAATTTTGTTCTATATGTTATATTATTAAAAGTTTAACCCTTGGCAGATTTCTCAGCACTAGAGCCATATTGTCTCAAAACCTTTTCCATGAGAGGATTGGGCCTTCAACAATTTTCCTGTTATATATTTTATTCAGAGTTTTAACCTTCACCCAGTTTTCGGGCCTTAAATTTGAGTGCCCTAAAATTCTTCATAAAATTGGCAAATTTGGAGCTCACTTTTCTTCCATTTTCGAAAGGAATATTGAAAAATCATTTACATGTTCGCATTTACAATTGCCTACCGAGCATATTTGCTGTTGTAAGTTTGGTTGTAAAGTTTAATCCTATGCTCGTTCTGTTTGCAAAAAGAGAGGTGCAGTCCAAAAAACTCTCGTTTTTCAGAATTTGGTAAGTTTAAGTGACGAATTACTCCATTCCTAATTGATTGAGTGCTGAACGTTTTCTGTGTCTGTTTGCAGCAGTCATGGTATGACAACTTTTGGTTTTTATGTCATTATTAAAAGTTTAACCGTTGACAGATTCAAGACTGCCCATATGGGTACGGTAGGAATAATTGATATTTTCATAAAATCACTGAATATTGATAAACATGCAGTGGTAGTTTGGAATAGAATATACGAAAATGCTTTCGAAATTCGGATTCACAGTTCAATTCCAAGAATATTTTCTGTTGTAAGGTTGCTGTAAAGTTTAACGCAATCCCTGTCTCAGATGCATAAAGATAGGTGCCATCGAAAAAAACTCTCATTTTTAGCTTAACTTGACATAGTCAAGATAAGCTATTGCCATCACGCGTGCAGAAGTATGTTAGTCTGTGAATCTGTGAGTCTGTGAGTCTGTTCACATTTTCCTTTAGCACGGGCTACACCCGCAGTTCTTGTCTGACCGTCACGAAATTTCATATGCAAGTTTGGGGTCACGTCTAGATGAGAACGTCCCCTTTTGGTCGTGATCGGGCAACCGATATGGCTGCCCGAGCCTAAAACCTGAAAACCATTAGCACAGTCTACAGGTCGTATTTATGAAGGGATTTCATTATAACTTGGTAGGGTGCCACTGTATAATGCCTAGATGAGAACATTCCCTTTTGGGCATGATCTATCGACCATCATGGCTGCCCAAGCCCGAAACCCAAAAACTTTTAGCACAGTCTGCAGGTCATGTTTAATATGGAGGGATTTCATTGTAACTTGGTAGGATGACTCCTTATGATGTCTAGATGAGAATTTCACCATTTGGGCATGATCTGCCAACTGTGACGACTGCCCGAGCCCAAAACCCAAAAACCTTTAGCACAGTCTACAGGTCATATTTATTGACGAATTTCATTGTAAATTGGTGGGGTGACTTCATACAATGTCTAGATGAGAAAGTCCCCTTTTGGTCCTGATTGGGCAACTGTGATGGCTACAGCGGCCCGAAGCCCGAAAACCTTTAGCGCAGTCTACAGGTCATATTTGACTCCAAATAATGTCTAGTTGAGAACGTCCCATTTTGATCGCGATCATTCAGCCTTGATGTGTGCCCGAGCCCAAAAACCTTTAGCATAGGCAAAAGGTCATATTTATGGAAGGATTTCTTTGTAACCTGTTAGGTTGACTCCATATAATGCCTAGATGATGACATCCCCTTTTGATCGTGATTGGTCAACTGTGATGGCTTCAGGTGCCCGAAGCCCAAAAACCTTGAGCACAGTCTACAGGTCATATTTATAAAGGGATTTCAGTGTAACCTCGTAGGATCACTCCAGATGATGCCCAGATGAGATTGTCCCCTTTGGTTGTGATCATTCAACCATGATGGCTGCCCGAGGCCCAAAGCCCGAAAACCTTTAGTACATAGATGAGAACGTCCCCTTTTGGACACGATTGGGCAATTGTGACGGCTACAGGGGCCCGAAGCCCGAAAACCTTTAGAACAGTCTACAGGTCATAATTATGAAGGGATTTCATTGTAGCTTGGTAGGATGACTCCAAATAATGTCTAGATGAGAACATCCCCTTTTGGTCATGATCATTCAGCCTTTATGGCTGCCCGAGCCCACTGATCTTTAGCATAGTCTATAGGTCGTATTTATGGAAGGATTTCATTGTAACTTGTTAGGTTGACTCCATATAATGCCTAGATGATGACATCCCCTTTTGGTCGTGATTGGTCAACTGTGATGGCTACAGGTGCCCGAAGCCCGAAAATCTTGAGCACAGTCTACAGGTCATATTTATGAAGGGATTTCATTGTAACTTCGTAGGATCACTCCAGATGATGCCCAGATGAGAATGTGCCCTTTTGGTTGTGATCATTCAACCATTATGGCTGCCCGAGCCCGAAGCCCGAATACCTTTAGCACAGTGTACAGGTCATATTTATGAAGGGATTTCATTGTAACTTGGTAGGTTTGACTTTATATAATGTCTAGATGAGAATGTCCCCTTTTGGACCTAATTGGGCAACTGTGACAGCTACAGGGACCCGAAGCCTGAAAACCTTTAGAACAGTCTACAGGTCATAATTATGAAGGGATTTCATTGTAGCTTGGTAGGATGACTCCAAATAATGTCTAGATGAGAACGTCCCCTTTTGGTTGTGATCATTCAGCCTTGATGGCTGCCTGAGCCCAAAAACCTTTAGCATAGTCTACAGGTCATATTTATGGAAGGATTTCATTGTAACCTGTTAGTTTGACTCCATATAATGCCTAGATGATGACATCTCCTTTTGGTCGTGATTGGTCAACTGTGACGGCTTCAGGGGCCCGAAGCCTGAAAACCTTGAGCACAGTCTACAGGTCATATTTATGAAGGGATTTCATTGTAACTTCGTAGGATCACTCCAGATGATGCCCTGATGAGAATGTCCCCTTTTGGTTGCGATCTGTCGACCATGATGGCTGCCCGAGCCCAAAGCCCAAAAACCTTTAGCACAGTCTACAGGTAATATTTATGAAGGGATTTCATTGTAACTTGGTAGGTTGACTTCATATAATGTCTAGATGAGAACGTTCCCTTTGGACGCAATTGGGAAACTGACAGCTACAGGGGCCCGAATCCCGAAAACCTTTAGTGTAACTTGATAGGATGACTCGTTTTGGAATAATTTCACTGTAACTTGGTAACTTTCGTTGATATACGTTAACTGTGAGGGCCACATACATTAACTGTAAGGTCATATTAACCCACCCCTCAGCTCTTAAGTACAGTGTACACCTCATATTATTTTTTATCAAAAACATAGCATACAGGGAACAGAAATGAACATATTCCCAATTATCACAATTCTTGTGTTATTTCATAATCCTTTCATAAACATTGAACATTATCCTTTTCATCAAACACAACACACAAGTTAAGCTGCAGTGTCATTGACACTTTCATTTCAGAATTTCGTAGGTTTAAGTGACAATTTACTCCATTCCTAATTCAATGAGCGCTGAATGTTTTCTATGTCTGCATGCAGCAAGCATAGCATGACAACTTCTGTTTTATACGTTATTATCAAAAGTTTAACCCTTGGCATATTTAGGAGTTCCCATTACACCCGGTAACAGGTAAATAATGAATGGAAAAGTCGTTGAATTGAGAATAAAGCAGGGATGAATCGTGCCCTCGGTTTCCATCTGATCCACGGTATTTCCACGTGGTCTTGGCACTTGACAAAGATACTAAACTGTCGGGCAAAATTTCAAGTTGCTGTCTTGCTTGGTCAGGACATAATTGGCGTATATCCGACATTGTATCTGTTCAATTTGAATGTCAAATTAGCCAGATGACGGCTTTTCGCCACCGGGTCAAGTTGTCAGTTTCTGCCGGGATGGTTTAAAATAAGCAGTTTACATGTAACTCAAAACTTTCTGTCCCATATGAATGTGCGAATATTTAAAGCTGAACAGTTCATCAAATAGACAGAAATAATGCCAAACTCGACCGGTGATAGGTAAATAGTGAATGGAAACTGCATTGCATTGGGAATAGAGTAGGGACGAATCGTCCCCTCAGTTTCCATGCAAGCCACGTTGTTCCCACGCGGTCATGCCACTCGACAAAGATACTGTCCTGTCGAGCAGGGATAGTAGAATAACTTATGAAGATTTCCCTTATCTGCCTTCACTGGTCTGGATGCAGTGGGCGTATGAGCGACACTGCTGTCTGTTCAATTTTAATGTAAAATTAGCCAAATTACCGCCTTTTCGCCATTAACCCATGCGCGATTTCTGTCCACTTCTCATTTTTGGCAATTATCTAACTGTTACCAGCTTGGTGGGGTCCATTTGGCGCCAGTGTACACAATGCATCTTTCAGTCACAAGCATCTCTCTCCACCAGTAACTGAGAATCCAAAGTTTCAAACAGAACTACCCCAGAGGGGGAGCACTGCCACAACCCCAGACATACAGTCAGCGCCAGGTCGCACTGGCTAAAAAAGGACCAAATTCCAATGAAAGTGTCAATGACACTGTAGCTCAACATGTCAAGACAAAGACATGTACATGTATAGTATGCGACACAGCAATGACAAACATCTAGCTAATGACCTGATAACAAAGGTACATATAAAGTATTGTAACAGTCTGTACATAAATACTGACCGTTGCCTGTAACAAATGTATAGGTAAAGTATTGTAAAGGTGGGTGACAGTCAGATGCTAAACTAGAAAAGAAACCTTTGAATCCCAGAGTGGGTCTGACTGAACTCCAAAATATTTGTTCTCATTGCACAGTGATAACAAAGGCACCCCAAAACACACTCATTCCTGTCCCAAGGTGAAAACAAAGGTACCCAAGAAGTGTCGTGAAGATCAGGCCTGGCATTCTGAAAAATGCAGGAGGGCAAAAAATCGCTCTCCTCAATCAGCTTAGGAGAGCAATTAGCTTTACACAGCATTTTAAGTGTCCAGTTAAACGAACTCATTGAAACTGAAACCAACAGACTACATCAGTGATTTTATTAATTTTACTAAGGTAAAGCGAAATCTCTTAGACATCTAGATGTCTCACTCAACAACCGAACACACACTTGACAAGACCTGTGTGTGTACCCAGACCTGTTGTCCAAGAAAGTCATATGCCTACCACTACCACCTTCAACCCCCCAAGGGGGGTTGAAGGTGGTAGTGGTAGGCGTATGACTTTCTTGAACAACAGGTCTGCTTGAATCTACAGTCACATCCTGGTGCAAGTGCTTCAAGGGACAGGATAGTAGTAATGGTAGTATATTATAGTGTCAATATTCCTTGAATAATTACCCCTCAAACTGTGATGTCAGTTCTTGAACTTGAAACTGACAGAAAAAAAAATATTGCTGTGACCCATTTTGCTTCAAATGATTGCAACTGTGTTTGGGTATGGTTGCAGCCATTACCTTTTACCACTAAACCACTTTCAAAATGAAATTACTTTATGTTATGTGACTTCGAAGTTAAATTACATTTTTGCTTTACAACAAAAATTTAATGTGAGCATAATACATGTAATCTCAATCATCCCAGACCAAAATATTTAGGAGGGCAATTTTTCGCTCTCCTTAATTCTTTCAGGAGGGCAGTAAGGAGAGCTAAAAAATCGCTCTCCTGAAATTGCCAGGCCTGGAAGATCAGTTCACAAATATGAGCTGTGTAGAAGTTGTGACAAAAAACTGATTGGACCTAATTTCGGTACAAAATGGCCACTGGCAGCCATCTTGAATTTTGGACCGCACCAAGAAACACTCGTTCTCATCCCAAGGTGATAACAAAGGTACCCAAGAAGTTTTGTGAAGATCAGTTCATAAATACAGCCTCTAGCCCGAGCCGTATTGATATGTGCACTTACAGTGTATAAGTAGCACTGAATAAATCAAAGTTCATCTAATTTGCATAATTTCTGCACGAGATAAAAACCCGTACTATATGTGATGTATTCCATGTTACTAAACATTCATACAAAAATTTATTCAAATCAGAACTTTCATACAGAAGTTCTGTACAAAAGACTGACTGCACTAATTTTGGTACAAAATGGCTGCTGGTGGCCATCTTGAATTTTGGACCACACCCAAAAACACTCGATCTCATCCCACGGTGATAACAAAGGTACCCAAGAAGTTTCGTAAAGATCGGTTCATAATTACGGCCTCTAGCCTGAGCCGTATAGAAGCTGTGTACAAAAAACTGATTAGAACCTAATTTCGTTACAAAATGGCCACTGGCAGCCATCTTGAATTTTGGACCGCATCCAGAAACACTCGTTCTCGTCCCAAGGTGATAACAAAGGTACCCAAGATGTTTCGTGAAGATCGGTTCATAAATACAGACTCTAGCCCGAGCCGTATTGACATGTGTACTTACTGTGTGTAAGTAGCACTGAAAAAATCAAAGTTCATCTAATTTGCATAATTTCTGCACGAGAAAAAAAAACGTATTATATGTGATGTATCCCATGGTACTAAACATTCACACAAATGAAAGAGTCAATGACTCTGTAGCTCAACTTGGATATGACAGGAATTAGTACTTGCTGTGACCAAGACAACTGAATAATGAATATGACAGGAATTAGTATTTGTTTTGGCCCAGTCAACAATAATAAAAGAATTACAAGGTGACTGTAATGGACTACAGATTAAGACCAATCATTGTAGATTATTATTTTTGTGTGGAAATTTTCAGTCCCAAACAAAATATTTTCAGACTAAAATTTTTTCTTCTTCCTCTTAAAATTGACCAAAATGCATCAAAACACAAAAAACTAATTTCCGGATTTTGGTCCAAAATTTTCTAAGTCCCACCCGGACCCCAAATTTTCAGTGTAAAAAAAAATTTTTTTTTTTTGTCTTAAAATTGACCAAAACGCATAAAAAACCAAAAAACTAATTTCCGGATTTTGGTCCAAAAAGTCCCACCCGGACCCCTAATTTGCATAATTTATTCACGAGAAAAACTCTGTATTATATGTAATGTATCCCATGGTACTAAACATTCATACAAAAATTTATTCAAATCAGATCTTTCATTTGGAAGTTCTGCGCAAAAATCTGATTGCACTTAATTTTGAACAAAATGGCTGCTAGCGGCCATCTTGAATTTCAGACTGGACCCAAAAACACTCCTTCTCGTCCCACAGTGATAACAAAGGTACCCAAGAAGTTTCATGAAGATCGGTTCATAAATACGACCTCTAGCCCGAGCCGTATTGGGATTCGCACTCACAGTGCTGAAAGTAACACTAAATAAATCAAAGTTCGCCTAATTTGCATAATTTACGCACAAGAAAAAAACCTGTAATATATGTAATGTATCCCATGGTACTAAACATTCATACAAAAAATTATTCAAATCAGAGCTTTCATATGGAAGTTCTGTACAAAAAACAGATTTCGGCATCGTCGGTACAAAATGGCTGCTGGCAGCCATCTGGAATTTGGGACTGCACCCCAAAACACTCGTTCTCGTCCCACGGTCATAACAAAGGTACCCAAGAAGTTTCGTAAAGATTGGTTCATAAATACGGCCTCTAGACCGAGCCATAGCAGCTTGGCACTTACAGCTCTGAAAGTAACACTAAATAAATCAAAGTTAGTCTAATTTGCATAATTTACGCACGAGAAAAAAACCCGTATTATATGTGATGTATCCCATTGTACTCTACATTTATACAAAACTTTATTCAAATCAGAACTTTCATACAGAAGTTCTGTACAAAAAACTGATTTTTGCATCATCGGTACAAAATGGCCACTGGCAGCCATCTTGAATTTCGGACCACACCCAAAAACACTCGTTCCCGTCCCAGGGTCATAACAAAGGTACCCAAGAAGTTTCGTAAAGATTGGTTCATAAATACGGCCTCTAGCCCGAGCCATAGCAGCTTGGAACTTACAGCTCTGAAAGTAACACTAAATAAATCAAAGTCAGTCTAATTTGCATAATTTACGCACAAGAAAAAAACCCGTATTATATGTGATGTATCCCATGGTACTAAACATTTATACAAAACTTTATTCAAATCAGAACTTTCATACAGAAGTTCTGTACAAAAAACTGATTTTTGCATCATCGGTACAAAATGGCCGCTGGCAGCCATCTTGAATTTCGGACCACACCTAAAAACACTCGTTCCCGTCCCAGGGTCATAACAAAGGTACACAAGAAGTTTCGTAAAGATTGGTTCATAAATACGACCTCTAGCCCGAGCCATAGCCAATTGTTGACGTATGGACAGACGGACAGACGGACGACGGGCCATGACAATAGCTCAAATTTGACTTCGTCAAAGTTGAGCTAAAAATTATTCAAATCATCGCTTTCATATGGAAGTTCTGTGCAAAAATCTGATTGCACCAAATTTTGTACAAAATGGCTGCCATCGGCCATCTTGAATTTTGGACCGGACCCCAAAACACTCATTCTCGTCCCACGGTGATAACAAAGGTACCCAAGGAGTTTCGTAAGGATCGGTTCATAAATACGGCCTCTAGCCTGAGCCGTATTGGCATTTGCACTTAGAGTGCTGAAAGTAACACCAAAAAACATCAAAGTTAGTCTAATTTGCATAATTTACGCACGAGAAAAAAACCCCATGTTATATGTGATGTATCCCATGGTACTAAACATTCATACAAAAAATTATTCAAATCAGAGCTTTCATATGGAAGTTCTGTACAAAAAACAGATTTCTGCATCATCGGTACAAAATGGCGTCTGGCAGCCATCTTGAATTTCGGACCGCACCCAAAAACACTCGTTCTCGTCCCACGGTCATAACAAAGGTACCCAAGAAGTTTCGTAAAGATCGGTTCATAAATACGGCCTCTAGCCCGAGCCGTATCCAATTGTTGACGGACTGACGGACAACGGGCCATGGCATAAGCTCAAATTTGGCTTTACGGACAGATGGACAGACGGACAGACGGACGACGGGCCATGGCATAAGCTCAAATTTGGCTTCGCCAAAGTTGAGCTAAAAATTACCTCCACTCATCAAAACGCTATATCTCAGCCAATTCCTGGCCGATTTCCATGAATTTTTCACTCATTCTTCACAAATAGTTACCGCATCGTTTCACACAGAAAGCGACACCAATTTTGCAAGAGTGTTGCCAAAAGTATTGTTAGACACTGTAGAGAGTTTTCTATTGGTTATGCACTTAATATAGCCTAAAATATCTACCAGCTCTATATATAATCTTATTTCACCGCTGCCTAAAAAAACAAGCCGAATAGGTGAATCTCTTGATTTCTTGAAATAGAAAAATCTAGCATTGAGATTATTTTCAGGCTTTCCCAAACTTCGTTTGGGAAAGACTATTGATGTTCACACATTTAGAGCATAATATGATACACTAAAATCACCACACAATATTTCAAAACTAACCCGTATTGGCCACAAATGATACGAGTATAGTATAGCATAACTTCAAGGGCAAATTTCACTAATTTCGAGGTTGTTGTAACAAATATTTTTGTATGCATAGATGCAACAATGCTTGCAGAAGAAAGTAACTGTTTAGTTTTTAATGTCGACTTTAACCCTCAAGCAATCCCCCCCCCCCCCCCCCCCCTAATTTTGTCTGTGGCATAGCTCGAAAACTAGCACTATGGGAACTCGCAAAATCCCATTTACCATGTCTGTGATAGTGATGAGCCGATAAAAGATTTGCCTATTCATCTGAAACCAAATAGTTTTGATTTACTATCGGCCTATAGCGATGCAGATACCAAATAGTTTTGTTCACCCATATTATTTCCGTAAAAATGGTCGAAAAAAGTGTGGTGACAACATTGAATATACTTTCGGAATTTAGCCACAGTTAAGTGACTGGCGCAGGGGACGTTTTAAGGCTGGAACCCCAAACCAGCAATCCACCAGAGAGACTGCAATACTGGCATCTTAAACTTTGCTTGGGGTGAAAAGGTTTGTTCTGTTGTTGTGACTTGTCAGCTTAAAGAAACTGCAATGGTGACCAGTGTGACCTTAAAGGCTTTAATGACCAAAACTCAATAAAAAATTTAAAAGGTTCATGATATCAAAGTCTGAGATCACTTATATTATTTAAAATCAGCCATAGAACGAAGCATATTAAATTTGGTGAGAGACATGAGGCATCACATATGGCGAGCCAAAAGCCCTGTCAGCAATTTCAAAAATAGCTGAGTTCTTTGATAGCTAATTTGATTACCTCCCTTAGACTAGAATTACCTTTCTACATTACAGACATTTTTATGCTTCTGGTGAGTTCATTCGCAGTCGTTTCATCCCAATACCAGTACAGAGTTGATTGAGTGGTGGATGAAGGACTTTACGAAAAACTGTGGGGTCAGGGCAAGGGGGGTGAAGGCACACCTATGCTCAAGCTTACTGGCGTGTACTGTCAACCAAATTTTGAAATTTAATCTGAAACTAGACTTTATGATTCTGGAGAATCATGGCTTTTCCCGATGAGATTCCATGATTTTTCATGACCCCACAGTGTCGTTGTTTTTAACTCTCACTGAAGGCCCTTCATTGATGTTATGAAAAAGGTGAAGATAGTAATCTCAAATGAGAGAGTTTGATAAAAAATTGTTTAGGTAAAAACCATCATTAACGGTGGACTGGTTTAATGTCAATATCGTCTTCCAACAAGTCAATGACCGACAAAAGGAGTTATGTTTGTTTGACACATACCCACTGAGTGCTGTGTCAATTTAAAAATGGTTCATTTTATCTCAAATGTATCCCAAATATTGATGTCTGGCAGCTTGTAGAGGGTTAACAAGTGGTAACAGGAATATTTATTCATGCAACTTGTAATGTCACATCAAGAACTGTGAATGGCCATTTTTTTCTTTAAAATCTACAAGATGTTTTCAGAGAAATCCAGGGAGAACATGAATTTTAAGCTTTTGATGGGTATCATTGTTTATCCAGCCCAAAACGGGTTAAGTGTTGTTTTTTGAATACTCTTATTACTTCCAAAAATAATTCTCAGTGAATTCTACTTCCACTTATTTTGATCTCTCTTCCCAACTTTGGGTGCTGTGGGTACACAAACACAGCCCATTTTATCAACATTTTGATGTTTGAGAACCTGCATAGGGTTAACAAATGCTTACAGGAATATTTTGTACATGCAACTTGTAATGTCACACTAAGAATGGCCATTTTTTCTTGAAAATCTACGGCATGTTTTTAAAGAAATCCTCAGATAACACAAATGTTTAACCTTTTGAGGGGTATCTCCCTGTAACCAGCTCTAAAGGGTTAATGCTTGGTTTTGTGAATACCTTCATTGCTTACAAAAATGATCGACGGTGAATTCCACTTCCAATGAAGGAGGTTATGTTTATCTCGTAGGTACCCATTTGGTGTTATGGTTGCCCAAGAAGAGCCCATTTTCTCCAAATGTCTATGCTTGGCAGCCTCTGGAGGGTTAACAAATGTTTACCGAAACATTTTGTTCATGCTTGTAATGTCACTCGAAGACCTGCGAATGGTCAATTGTTCTTGAATTTTTTGTTGTTGAGAAATCCATAGAAAACTGGAATTTTAAGCTTTTAAGGGTTATATCTCCTTAACCAGTCAAAAATGGGTTCAGACCTCGATTTTTGAATCCATTTACTTACAAAAATGTTTCCCTGTCAGTTTTGCGTCCGGTAAAAGAAGTTACGTTTCTCTGTTGCATTCCCTTTTGATGTTGTTGTTGTTCAAAAACAGGCTATTTTTTCAAAAATTTGACATTTAGCAAGCCATGGAGGGTTAACAAATGCTTACCGGAATAATTTATCCAATCACCTGGTAATGTGACACCATGACCTATCAATGGCCATTTTCTCTTGAAAACGCTACCAGATGTTTGTAAAGAAATCCAGGGAAAACATAAATTTTTAAGCCTTTGATGGGTATCACTATTAACAACCACAAAAGGGGTTAACGCTTCCACTTCCAACAAAGGAGATTATGGGTAATTCCCAGGTACACGTTGGGTGTTGCGCGTGTCTGAAAACAGCCCATTTCAACAAAATTACGATGCTTGGCAGTCTGTAGAGGGTTAATAAACATCCATGATTTTTTATGACCCTGGAGTGTCTTGAAGAATTGTTTTTAATTGTATCTTTAAAGTATTTTTAGCTCACCTGAGCGAAGCTCAAGGGGAGCTTTACTAATCACTTTCTGTCCGTCGTCCATTGTCGTCCGTCCGGCGTTAACTTTACATTATCGACTTCTCCTCCTAAACCACTAGCCCAATTTTATTCAAATGTTGCCTAAATGTTTATTACCTAATGCCAATTCAGATTTGTTCAAATGAAGTTGCCCCTCCTCCTGGGTGGTGCCACGCCCCCAAGGGGCACCAAAGTCTTTGTAAATCTTCTCATGAACCAGCAGTAGCAGAGACTTGATATATGGTGTGCAGCTTCCTTTTGAGGTGTAGACTCAGATTTGTTCAAGAGAAGTTTGTGGGGCTATACTTGGCGTCGTTATGGGAGGGGCAAAATTTTTTGCCCCGCCCAAAATTTCAGTTTTCCAAACCGAGAAGCTGATTTGAACCAAATTTTATGTGAGGGCTTATTGGGTCATGAGTACTTGATTTATGCAAAAAAAAATTTCCCGCAGCCCCGTGGGAACCGCAGGAGCTAAAAATAGAAAAAATTTAAAACACCCATATCTCCAAAACTGCACGGCATTGAGAATTTTTATTTGGTGTGCAGCTTCCTTAGGACCAACAGAAAGGATTGGTAAAAAAAAATTGCCATCGGTTTTATCATAGGGTACAGTTTCGGGACTTTGAAAAAGTGCTGAGTCAGCACTTTTTAACACTGTAGGCAATGGGAAAAACATTAAAAAATCTTCTTCTCCAGATCCAGCAGGCAGAATTTTTTGATATTTGGTATGCAACATTGTAGGGTGGATCTGATTCAAGTTTGTTCAAATCGGCCCCCTGGGTTCATATTTGGGCTCAGTATAGGAGCCCGATTTCGAACTTAGTGCATTTCAGGCAAATTTCTTAAAAAATCTTCTTCTCCAGATCCAGCAGGCAGAATCTTTTGATATTTGGTATGCAACATTGTGGGGTGGATCTGATTCAAGTTTGTTCAAATCGGCCCCCTGGGTTTATATTTGGGCTCAGTATAGGAGCCCAAATTTGAACTTACTGCATTTCAGGCAAATTTCTTTGAAAATCTTCTTCTCCAGATCCAGCAGGCAGAATCTTTTGGTATTTGGCATGCAACATTGTAGGGTGGATCTGATTCAAGTTTGTTCAAATCGGCTCCCTAGATTCATATTTGGGCTCACTATAGGAGCTCGAATTCGAACTTAGTGCATTTCAGGCAAATTTCTTCAAAAATCTTCTTCTCCTGATCCAGCAGGCAGAATCTTTTGATATTTGGTATGCAACGTTGCGGGGTAGATCTGATTCAAGTTTGTTCAAATCGGCCCCCTGGATTCATAGTTGGGCTTACTATAGAAGCCCGAATTCGAACTTAGTGCATTTCAGGCAAATTTCTTAAAAAATCTTCTTCTCCAGATCCAGCGGGCAGAATCTTTTCATATTTGGTAAACAACATTGTGGGGTGGATCTGATTCAAGTTTGTTCGAATCGGCTCCCTGGGTTAATATTTGGGCTCAATATAGGAGCCCGATTTCGAACTTAGTGCATTTCAGGCAAATTTCTTAAAAAATCTTCTTCTCCAGATCCAGCAGGCAGAATCTTTTGATATTTGGTATGCAACATTGTAGGGTGGATCTGATTCAAGTTTGTTCAAATCGGCCCCCTGGGTTCATATTTGGGTTCAGTATAGGAGCCCGATTTCGAACTTAGTGCATTTAGGCAAATTTCTTAAAAAATCTTCTTCTCCAGATCCAGCAGGCCGAATCTTTTGATATTTGGTATGCAACATTGTGGGGTGGATCTGATTCAAGTTTGTTCAAATTGGCTTCCTAGATTCATATTTGGGCTCACTATAGAAGCTCGAATTTGAACTTAGTGCATTTCATGCAAATTTCTTAAAAAATCTTCTTCTCCAGATCCAGCAGGCAGAATCTTTTGATATTTGGTATGCAACATTGTGGGGTGGATCTGATTCAAGTGTGTTCAAATCGGCTTCCTAGATTCATATTTGGGCTCACTATAGAAGCTCGAATTTGAACTTAGTGCATTTCAAGCAAATTTATTAAAAAATCTTCTTCTCCAGATCCAGCAGGCAGAATCTTTTGATATTTGGTATGCAACATTGTGGGATGGATCTGATTCAAGTTTGTTCAAATCGGCTTCCTAGATTCATATTTGGGCTCACTATAGAAGCTCGAATTCGAACTTAGTGCATTTCAGGCAAATTTCTTCAAAAATTTTCTTCTCCAGATCCAGCAGGCAGAATCTTTTGATATTTGGTATGCAACATTGTGGGATGGATCTGATGCAAATTTGTTCAAATCGGCTCCCTAGATTCATATTTGGGCTTACTATAGAAGCTCGAATTCGAACTTAGTGCATTTCAGGCAAATTTCTTAAAAAATCATCTTCTCCAGATCCAGCAGGCAGAATCTTTTGATATTTGGTATGCAACATTGCGGGGTGGATCTGATTCAAGTTTGTTCAAATTGGCCCCCTGGATTCATATTTGGGCTTAATATAGAAGCCCGAATTCGCACTTAGTGCATTTCGGGCAAATTTATTAAAAAATCTTCTTCTCCAGATCCAGCAGGCAGAATCTTTTGATATTTGGTATGCAACATTGTGGGGTGGATCTGATTCAAGTTTGTTCAAATCGGCTTCCTAGTTTCATATTTGGGTTCACTATAGAATCTCGAATTCGAACTTAGTGCATTTCAAGCAAATTTCTTAAAAAATCTTCTTCTCCAGATCCAGCTTCAGAATCTTTTCATATTTGGTAAGCAACATTGTGGGGTGGATCTGATTCAAGTTTGTTCAAATCGGCCCTCTGGGTTTATATTTGGGCTCCGTATAGGAGCCCAAATTTTAACTTAGTGCATTTCAGGCATATTTCTTAAAAAATCTTCTTCTCCAGATCCAGCAGGCAGAATCTTTTGATATTTGGTATGCAACATTGTGGGGTGGATCTGATTCAAGTTTGTTCAAATCGGCCCCCTGGGTTTATATTTGGGCTCAGTATAGCAGCCCAAATTTGAACTTAGTGCATTTCAGGCAAATTTCTTTGAAAATAATCTTCTCAAGATCCAGCAGGCAGAATCTTCTGATATTGGGTATGCACCATGCTTAGGGGGGTGAGATTCAAGTTTGTTCAAGCCAAGTCCCTGGGTTCATATTTGGGCTCACTGTGGTAGCCCGAATTATAACTTAGTTCAAAATGAGGAATTTTCTTTAAAAATCTTCTTCAGATCCAGCAGTCGGAGTGTTTTAATATTTGGTATGCAGCATCCTTAGGGGGTGAGATTCAAGTTTGTTCAAGCCATGTCCCTAGGTCCATATTTGGACTCACTGTGGGAGCTCGAATTGTAACTTAGTTCAAAATGAGGACTTTTCTTTAAAAATCTTCTTCTTCAGATCCAGCAGTCGGAATGTTTTGATATTTGGTGTGCAGCATCCTTAGGGGTTTGAGATTCAAGTTTGTTAAAGCCAAGTCCCTGGGTTCATATATGGGCTCCCTGTGGGAGCCTGAATTATAACTTAGTTCAATATGAGGAATATTCTTTAAAAATCTTTTTTTTTTAGATCCACTGGTCAGAATCTTTGGATATTTGGTATAAGCTTTTCTTAGGAGGAGCAGATGCAACTTGTTGAAATCAATTCTCTGGGTTGATATTTAGGCTACCATGTCAGGTGAGCGCCCTCAGGCCCCTTGGGGCCTCTTGTTATTGATGTCTTGAGAAAAGTGGGTATAATAGTCTCAAATGACCCAGTGTGATAAAAGAACGTTTTGGTTAAATCATCATTGTTTGTGGAGAGGGTTAATATTAATATCAGCATCTGAGAATCAGCGTCTAATGTAAATAGCCCATTGTATCTCAAATTACCTAAAATTTCGATAGTTGACGGTTTGTGGAGGGTTAATGAAGGCTTCCGAGAATACTTCGCCTCCAGGGTTTATTTGTTTTTAAAAATCTTTAAGAACCAGTTGAAGATATCCACAGAAAATGTGAACTTTAAATTCTTGAGCATGTCATGTATAGTCCCTGTATCAATTATCTCCTATTAGACCACAGTTGTTATGCATGATTATGTCATTTTTTCACACCTTGTAGAGCTCACCTATCACCTGTCTGTTAATAGCAGAAGTAAATTTCTCTCCAATTGGTTTTTCCCCGTAGGATTAGTTTTATTTATTACAATGAAGATATCCATACATACAACGACAAACATGAAGTTATAAACTACAATAATTACATACGAAAATAGGAAGTGTTGTTTGTACATATGTGTAGATAAAATATACCCTGGGACGGAGAAGGGGAGTATAACCGTCTTACAAACTAGTATATATCTAGCCCCACTGCCGGGGGAATGTTGGCGCCATGCACCACTGCATTTGATAACCTACTGAGTAGTAAATATACCTGCCCCCCCTTCCCATGTTGGGGATCCCCACCTTTTATTGTAATGTTCCTTAGGCACAACATAGTGTCAGTAAGATAGATATATACTGCCACGTCGCCACTCTGGGACAGAGGAGGGGCAGTGTACAGCCGTTTTACAGACTATTATATACCTGGACCCACTGTCGGGGAAACGCTATAGTGTCAACACTATTTGATATTATAAGTAACTGATCCCATTGTAGCTAACGTTATTTACTGCTTTCTTATCATGCAGTGGCGGAGCGGTGGCATTGTGGTAGCCGGTTCTCCTCAGATCACCGAAGTTAAGCAACATTGAGCCTGGTTAATCATTGGATGGGTGGCCGTCTGAGCGATCAATTCGGACTCCCATGCTGTGTCCTTGGGCAAGGCACTTAACTCTGATTCTCCATATGGGGGCACGATGCCGCCATGTACTAAGGCGTACTGCACGTCGACGGTACGCATGTCGTCAGCCAATCTAACCTTGCCTGTGCTGCAGTTCGGAGTTACGATGTTGGGAAGCTGGCAGCTGCTCGTCGTTGCTCGGTGGTTCTCTCCAGGTACTGTGGCTTCCTCCACCCGTAGATTAGCCATTGTGCATAAGTATATGCCCTTAAACACCAATAAATAAATAATAAATGATATCATGCAGGGCAGTGTGGAATACGAGGTGAGGCGTACCTTTCAATGTGTGTTTGGTTGGAGAAAGAGGCAGGGGGGAGGTGGTAACCTTGGTAATTTTGTTTGGATAAATCGACCGCTGGCGACCGATGAAGCGGGACACGGTGAGAGTGGAACTTATGGGCGGTTATTCTTGATAATAAATAAATATACACTTACTTTTGAGTTCATACAAGGTGAGTATAGTAGTCTCAAATGAGAATGGCCAATATTTGTCTTGAAAACCTACGAGAGGCTTTTAAAGAAATCCTTGGAAAATATGAATTTTTAACCTTTTGAGGGGTATCGCTCTGTAACCAGCCCAAAACGGATTAATGCTTGGTTTTGTGAATACCTTCATTACTTACAAAAATGATCCTCAGTGAATTTCACTTCCAATGAGGAAGGTTATGTTTATCACGCAGGAAAACATTGGGTGTTATGGGTGCCCCAAAACAGCCCATTTTCTCAAAATGTCTATACTTTCCAGGCTCTGGAGGGTTAATAATTGCTTACTGGAATATTTTGTCCATGCAACTTGTAATGTCACTCAAAGACCTGCAAATGGTCAATTTTTCTTGAAAAAGTGCTAGATTTTTTGGAGAAATCCACAGAAAACAGGAATTTTAAGCTTTTGAGGGGTATATCTCCTTAACCAGTCGACAATGGGTTAAGACCTCGATTTTTTAATATCCTTACTACTTACAAAAATGTTTCTCTATCAGTTTTGCGTCCAGTAAAAGAAGTTACGTTTCTCTGTGGCATTTCCATTTGATGTTGTTAGTGTCCAAAAACAGACTATTTCTTCAAATTTTTTGACATTTAGCAGCCCATGGAGGGTTAACAAATACCTACCAGAATAAGTTATCTATGCAACTGGTAATGTGATACCAAGACCTATCAACGGCCATTTTCTCTTGAAAACCCTACAAGATGTTTGTAAAGAAATCCAGGGAAAACGATTTTTAAGCTTTCGGTGGGTATCCCTGTTAACCTCCCCAACAGGGGTTAACGCTTGGTTTTTTGAACACCCTTATTACTTACAAAAATGGTCCTCTGTGAATTCCACTTCCAACAAAGGTTATTATGTTTATCTCTCGTGTATACATTGGGTGCTGTACGTGTCCGAAAACAGCCCATGTCAACAAAATTACGATACTTGGCAGCTTGTAGATGGTTAATAAACGCTCACCGGAGTATTTTGTCCCTACAACTTGTAATGTCACATAAAGACCTACGAATAGTTAATTTTTCTTGAAACCCTACAAGTTACTGTTAGGAAAATTCACAGAAAATGGGAATTTAAAGCTTTTGAGGGATATCTCTCTTAGCCTACCCAAAATGGGTTAAGACTTCGACTTTTGAATACCCTTACTACTTACAAAAATGTTTCTGTATAAATTGTACACTCGATAAAAGAAAGAAGGCGCTTTTCTTTGTGGTGTACCCATTGGGTGCTGTTGGTGTCCACAAACTGCCAATTTTATCACAATTTTGATGTTGAGGAGCCCTGGGAGGATTTAACTAATGCTGACCGGAATATTTTGTCCATGCAACTTGTAATGTCACACCAAGACCTACAAATAGCCGATTTTTTCTTGAAAACCTACGAGATGTTTTTAGAGAAATCCACAGAAAGAGGGTATTTTAAGGTTTTAATGGGTATCTCTCTTTAACCAGCCGAAAATGGGTTAAGACGTCGAATTTTGAATACCCTTACCACTTTCAAAAGTATTTTCCGATCAATTTTGCGTCCGATAAATGAAGGCCACTTTCTCTGTGGTATACCGTTTGGGTGCTGTTGGTGTCCAAAAACAGCCCATTTTATCACAATTTTAATGGTTAGCAGCTCGAGGAGGGTTAACTAATGCTGACCGGAATATTTTGTCCATGCAACTTGTAATGTCACACCAAGACCTGGGAGTGACAAATATTTCCTGAAAATCTACAAGACTCATCTAGAGAAATCCACGGAAAACATGAAGTTTTGAGCTTTTTTGGGGTATTGCTGTTTAACCAGCCCAAAACGGGTTAACGCTTGGTTTTCTGAACACCCTTATTACTTACAAAAATGATCCTCGGTGAATTCCACTTCCAATAAAAGCAGTTATGTGTATCTATCGCGTCTTGTTTGGGTGCTGTGGGGGCCCGAAAACAGCCCATTTCATCAAAATTTCGATGTTTGGCAGCCTGTGGAGGGTTACCATATGCATCGCCTGATATGTCGTGTGTATCAAAGGTTGTATCACAGGCAGGTCTAGCAATGATGAATGTTTACAAAAAATCTACAAGACGTGTTTCGAGAAAGTGCTGATAAACCCCAATTTTGACAGTTTTTTGCCAATTCTGACAAAATAAGGGTTAAATCGAAAAATCCGCTTTGGTACATTTTTAGATTTTGTGTCCCTCTATGTGTGTGCAAAACTTTGTGAAAATCGGTTCAAAAATGGCTTCTGAATCGCACGGACAAAATGTGTGGAAAATCCCCCCCCCCCCCCCCCCCCCCTCCAAAAAAAATAAATAAATAATAATCTGTAGAAAAACAATAGTCTTTTCCAGAGGGAAAAGCCTAAAAATGTGATTACCTCGCACCCGATGCAGATATGCACGATGCAAAACTCATCTCCATAAAAATCTAGTGGGGGAGGTGGGAGCACACCAATGCCGATGATTGGATTCGCCCTCGTGGTAAAAAAAAGGTCATAGTATCTTTATTGATAGACCGCATAATAGATGTTTCAATGCATAAGGCAACTATTTAATGATTTTAACAGCACATAGCTTTTTAAATTTAATTTGAGACTCAAGCCAAAAATAGCACTTGTCGCCCAGGACAAGCGTTTCTTTTTTTTGGTTGTCGCTGGTAGAAATTAAATGTTATGTCGGGGGTCTGATCTACAGACTACACAGTGTAATGCATGGCATGTTTGTTAGTTATTAGCAGAACATTAAAATGTCTTTGAGATAGAGTTAGAATAGGTACCCAATAATTTTTTTCAACAATCGGCAAGAGCCGATATTTTTCGTGCTATTCATACCGATTGCCGATAGGCTTTTATCAGCCAATAGCCGATTGCTTTCTGATAGATCGGCTCATCCCTAGTCTGTGAAAACGCGTATTTTCAAAATATTCTGCCAAAACTTTCAATATTTTAACATTTTTCAAAAGTTTCAAAACTGTTTAGTCATTTAGCTCAAATTTTCCACACATTTAGAGCATAATATGATACACAACAATAAACACTCAAATCTTCCAATATTAACCCCCATTGGCCAAAAATGACATTAATATAGCTTTTTTCTTCAAAATTGACCAACTTCAAGGACAAATTTCTCTAATTACAAGGTAGTTGTAACAATCATTTTGGTATGGCTAGATGCAACAATGATTGCGGAAGAAAGTTACTGTTCACTTTTTAATCTCAGATTTAACCCTCAAGCACAATGAGGGCAAGAACAAGAGAACTTTTTGAAAATCCCAAAATTAGCCATCTTTGGTTGCTTTTTCTATCATTTTGGAAAGGGTTAATTTCAAACACTTTACTGACTAGATTTTAGAAACACTAGTGTGTACACACAAAGTAAACCCTGACGATTCATCATTAATGTTAAGTTGGGAAAGCCCGTAATTTGGTCAAGAAATTACAATTTTCTAGTTCTGGCCATACAAAGTTGATTGTCTGTTTCTCAGGCCATTTTTTCTAAAAAAGCATGCGAGTGGGCGGGGTTTTTTTTTTCTTTTTATTTTCTTCCCGAGAGGTTGTTTGTGGTAATTTGACCCCCACCCAAATGCCTGGTGGACCACAAATATATTGGTTATTCACCGTAGGGGTGTTGGGTCATAAGTGAAGTGGGGTTTGAATGTTTGTTTTTTTCAGTGAAACGTGAAAATTATAACACAGGATGAAACGCCTCGTGGGTGAAACGTCTCGGGTTGAAACGTCTCTGGGACAAATCAAATGTCGAAGTGCCAACTTTCACAGATTTATTTTACAAAAAAAAAAAAAATCCTTTCACAACCTGCGTAATAAAATCGTGAATCGCAATTTTTCCCCATTATATTCAAAATTATCACAACCCATTTGAACGGGCAGTTCATCCATAAATAATATTTTTCGGAAATCTGAAAACTACAGATGTAATGTTTCCTATACTGATAACACAAGAATCGGACATAAAAATATATGTACATGTACAGTGGCATCATGCCAATGGTGCACGGGGGGGGGGGGGGGGGGGGGGGGGGGGGGGGGGGTCAACGTATTTCGACTCATACTGTAAGTCAAGTGATTTCTGAATTCCACTCAGAGGTCCACTGGCTGGAATTTTTCTTGTGCAAAACAATGCACATGGGCATCAACCACTGACCATACCTGACAGCCAGTAAAAACTTGTAACTCACAAAGCAAATCTGCAGTTTAAGGAGCACTGATAAGTTAGTTATCTGGTGGTCCATAAATTGCATGTTAGCTTGTTGAGTCCCAAACTTTCTACAAACTGGCAAGAATATGTTGGAAATATATGTTTTTCCACTTACTGAGAGAAGTACAAAATCACCCTGTGTGTTCTGTAATACAAAATCCATGTATGCACATTTTGGTCATGTATCCGGGGTCGAGGAGAGGGTGGGGCCCAGGGTAGTAACCTGGAACTTGGGGGGGGGGGGGGGGGTTGGACCAGGAGTCAAGGATCTTGGTTTTGCCTGCCCACCCTCTAGTCCAAACATGACCCGAAAGATTGTATTTTTATTTTTTTTTGGTTTGGTACGTCCTTTCAAAGGGCGTTCAAAAACAAACAAAAAATAAAATACGGGCTTTCAGGCCATGTTTGACCTAGTCCCCTTCCCCCAAGGTTCTGACTCCTGTGCCAACAGTTAAGAAGGAGGCTGCATCGTGAATAAAGTTATGCACTTGACCAACGGCTGTAATTCTGGACTGCATGATTCTTGAAGTAATAACTTTATTAAATCAACTTGACGTAACCAAGTTATCACCTCAAGAATTGTGCAGTCAATATAGCTATGGGCGGTAGGTCATTGGATACTCATTGATCAACTTGGAATTTGAAACATGCCGCTAAAAAACCTCATTTTGACGGCCAAAAATAACGTAATTTTTTTTATCCCAAAAGCCACCAGAAGACTCCATTTAATAACTGATTTAAAAATTTTGTTGGGGGAGAAATGACCACCCCCCCACACCCCCCACCCCCACCTCTCCAGCCACTCTGTGATCTATCGTGCCTCCGGCACTCTCTGCAGATGCCTTTATCATCTGTGCAATATCCTGACATTTTTTAAAGGGGAGCCGTCACAGAATTAACCGCGGGTCCGATTGTCCTTTCCCCGGCCCTGCGTGGACCTTCCACTTCATGAGTGTTTTTTGTAATAAGACAGCTTTCACTGTGAGACATGTAAGTTTGAGTTGAAGGAGAAAATTGTCAAAAGAAGAATTTATATATTTTTTATGTCCGATTCTTGTGTTAATAGTATAGGAAACATTGCATCTATAGTTTATACTGGTAGTGGTTATTCTTCAACTCGTTTTGACTTGTTCTGTATATGGACAAAATATTATTAGTAGACACACGACACTGCTACTAGCAGACGATTTTCATTCATTTTTAGGGACCACGCCCCCCTCCACCCCAACCTCTTCCAGCTTGAACATCTGTTTGTTGTGCTTGAAAATATTTGTATGGGTTAGTTGTTTGGATGCCCAGGGTTTGCATTTTCACTCACGCGGACATTTTTATGTCATTTCAATGATATATCTGTAGTTTTGTCACTCGTCAACAAAACAAAACCATGGGAAGGGGTGCATTGTGGTATTCATTTCACCAAAAAATCAATATTATTTTGCCCTGTCCATTAAATGAAGTGTTGAAAGTGTGTTATTTTTTATATCTTTATTAGTATTAAATAGAAAATGCACATTTTCTCGTTTGAAGTGAAACATTTTGGTTGTTTCTATCACATGTATGACAGTCTTGCCAGATAGTCTGATCGAAGTGTTTACCCGAAGCTACCTCTGACCTTGCATATCATTAACGTCAAAGATGGCTAATCGGCAATGGACTTATGACGGCCATTTACAATACAAATGTTACTAAAAATAAATGCCAGGAGACTGTGTTCCATTCAACATAGCACCTGACTTTGCAGACTTTCTGAGGGTTGGTTCGAATAAAACATGGCGCGAATCGACCATTCCCCTTTGTGACTGTTTGTTGTCAGACTGAAAGACACCTTCCTTCTTGCTGTCATTATGACTTACCTTTTACAGAATAAAACACTTTCTGTCGTGAATATTGCTAAAACCCACCCACTTTATTAAAGTATATGATGTAGAAAAAGATTGAAATGTGTTAATTTAAAATTTTTCGAACGCATCGATATCGATTTACCGAAATGAGCACAATATCTCAAATTTTTTTTGAAGATTTTTTGGTGTCATAAAAAGGTTGCATGTGCACCAAAAATGACCATGCGTGCGGGTCTGAGAAACAGAGGTTCTTTTTTTTTTGGCCTCTTCTCTTCTCTATTTTTTTTTTTTTTTAAATTTTTAGCTCAACTTGACAAAGTCAAGCTGAGCTATTACCATCACTTCCTGTCCATCGGCGTACGCACATACGTACGTTAGTTAGTACGTTACTACGTACATCCACAATTTCCTTTGGCACACCTCACAGGTCGCATTTATGATCAGATCACTTTGAAACTTGGTATGCTTGTTTGGGGTGACCTCTAGATGGGAGCTATCAATTTTCTTCAATTTCTGTCAACAAATGTTGCCGCGGCCGATGTTCTTAGAACTTAGTTTAGTCAGACCACAGTATTTCCCTTTGGCACACCCTACAGGGCACATTTATGATTGGATTGTTTTGAAACCTGGTATGCTTGTTTAGGGTGACCTCTAGATGGGAGCTATCGATTTTCGTCAATTTCCGACAAAAAATGTTGCCACAGCCAACGTTCTTAGAACTTAGTTCAATCAGAAGACCTCCATATTTCCCTTTGGCACACCCTACAGGGTACATTTATGGTCAGATTGCTTTGAAACCTGGCATGCTTATTTTTGGTGACCTCTAGATAGGAGCTATCAATTTTCGTCAATTTCCGTCAAAAAATGATGCCGGGGCCAACGTTCTTAGAACTTAGTTTAGTCAGACCACAATATTTCCATTTGGCACACCCTACAGGGCACATTTATGATCAGATTGCTTTGAAACCTGGTATGCTTGTTTGGGGTGACCTCTAAATGGGAGCTATCGATTTTTTTCCATTTTCGTCAAAAAATGTTGCCACGGCCAACGTTCTTAGAATTTAGTTTAGTCAGAAGACCTCAATATTTCCCTTTGGCACACCCTACAGGGCACATTTATGATTGGATTGCTTTGAAACCTGGCATGCTTGTTTGGGATGACCTTTAGATGGGAGCTATCGATTTTCTTCCATTTCCGTCAAAAATATTGCCACGGCCAACGTTCTTAGAACTTAGTTTAGTCAGACCTCAATATTTCCCTTTGGCACACCCTACAGGGCACATTTATGATTGGATTGCTTTGAAACCTGGTATGCTTATTTGGGGAGACCTCTAGATGGGAGCTATCGATTTTCTTCAATTTCCGTCGAAAAATGTTGCCTCTGCCAACGTTCTTAGAACTTAGTTTAGTCAGACCTCAATATTTCCCTTTGGCACACCCTACAGGGCACATTTATTAGCTCAACTTGACAAAGTCAAGCTGAGCTATTGCAATCACTTCTCGTCCACCGGCGTACGTATGTACGTACATCCACAATTTCCTTTGGCACACCTCACAGGTCGCATTTATTTTCATTTCCTTTAAAAAATTATTGTCGTTTTCACCAGCCTTTGAACTTACTGCATTTGTGTAGCAACTTATCCCTTTTGCACTCTCTGCAGGGTATATTTATGAATTTCCATAAAAAAGAGAAAAAAACATTGCCACAAGCAATGACATTCAAACTTAGTGCATTTGTGCATTAACATCTTCCTTTGGCATGCCTCAGAGGGTGCATTCATTATCAGGTTGTTTTGAAACTTTGTATGCTTATGCAGGATGGCAAAGATAGGAGCTATCGATTTTCTTTTCATTTCCATCAAAAACTGTTGCTGTTCGCAACAGTCTTTGAATTTATTGCATTTGTGCATCAACATTCCTCTTTGACATGGCCTACAGGCCACATTTATCAGGATTTTTTTTTTAACTTGGTGTGCTCATTGGGCAAGATCTTTAGATAAGAGCTAATGGTTAGCATTCATTCCTGTGAAAAAAGTTGCCATTTACAATAACCTCTGAACCTACTGCATTTGTGTATCAACATTCTTCCTTTAGCCAGTCTTACAGTTTTCAATTATAAATTCAAGGATTACTCTTGACGTTGTGCACACACAATGCTGTTTTGTTGAAATTTCACCAAATAACATTGGTACCTTCCCCGTGGGAACCCCGGGAAGTAAGCAGCACTTGTTTACTGCGGTAAACCAGTTCCGCTTTACTAGTAAAATAGGACCCAGTCACCAATGCTTGGGGTGAAAGTCCTCTAAAATGGGCAACATGTCGATCAACGATTGACTAACCTTGACTTCATCACCATGTTGTGTCACGATTAGCCATTGTGCATAAATATGTGACGTTAACCACCAACAAACAAACAAACAACATTGGTACCAATGATGTTCAATTTTGCCATTTCATTTATAACTTACCAAGTTCAAGTTTGTCAAGTTGAGCTACAGTGTCATTGACACTTTCATTTTTTTTTTGCCGTCAATTTTGTCTGTTGCACTGCTCAAAAACAAGCTGTACGATTTCAACCAAATTTGGCATACTTATGTAATGCCATAAAATCTAGTGAAATGAGGTATCGTCATGTCTGTGAAAACGCTTCTTTTCAAAATATTCTGCCAAAACCGTCAAAATTTCACTATTTTTCAAAAGTCGCAAAATTGTTTACAGTTATTTAGCTCAGTTTACCCACACATTTAGAGCATAACATGATACACCAAAATCACCACAAAAATATTTCAAAATTAACCCCCATTGGCCAAAAATGACACTAATATAGCTTTTTTCTTCAAAATTGACCAACTTCAAGGGCAAATGTCTCTAATTTCAAGGTTGTTGTAACAATTGTTTTGGTATGGATAAATGCAACAATGATTGCGGAAGAAAGTTGCTGTTTACGTTTTAATCTCAGATTTAACCCTCAAGCACAACGAGGATGAGAATAAGTGTATCATTTGAAAATGCCAAAATTAGCCAACTTTGGTTGCTTTTTATATCATTTTGGAAAGGGTTATTTTCAAACTCTAAAAGTAGGTCCCATCCAAAAAAAGTCCCATTTTTTTCAAAATTTGGTAATTTCAAGGGACAATTTACACCATTTCTAATTGATTGAGCGCTGAATGTTTTCTATCGCTGCATGCAGCAGTCAAGGCATGACAACTTTTGTTTTATATGTTATTATTTTCATATTTGGCTGCACTTAGTAGATCAGTGGTGGGGGACATATATATGCTGCAATGTGGGTGGGGACACAACATTTACACACCCTGGAAGGATCGGGCGGGGGGGGGGGGCGTTATTACTTCGCAAGGAAGGTATAAAAAGATTCTATATTTCATCAGAGGTATTGATTTCTGATTGACGTGGGTTGGGTACTGGGGCGGAGATATGGAGGCGCGCTTTTAAATGATTGAATGATTCAGGCCAAGGAGTGGTTGGATGTGTGAATACAGTATACAAACTTACTTGCCTCTGCCTCTGTTACCAGGGCAAGGTTTTAGAAATAGTGTCTAATTCATATGTGCTTTTTGCGTAATAACGCGGAACACATCTTTACTTGTTGCCACCCAAGGAAGATATTATACGGTATTTTTTGCATAATTTACACTTGAATACAAAAAGTAAAGTGAAGCGCGGAACATATCTTTACTTGTTGCCACCCAAGGAAGATATGATACGGTTATTTTGTGTGTATTAGACTCGGATACAGGGAACAACATGAAATGGGGAACATATCTTTGCCACCCAAGGGAGATATGATACAGGGATTTTACAAGCAATACACTTGAATATGGAGAACAACGCATTTGAACAATTCGGGTCAAGAAATGGTTGAATGTGTGAATACTGCATGCGAACTCGCTTCTGCCTCTGTTACCAGGGTGAGGTTGAGATAAATGACTGAATGCTCCTAATTCTAAGGCTGAGAACAAAATTTGCGCGTAATAAAGTGGAATATATCTCCACTTGTTACCACCTAAGGAAGATCTGATACGGTATTGTTTGCCCATAATTTACAATTAAAAACAGTGAACAACGTGTAATGCGGAACATATCTTTACTTGTTGCCACCCAAGGAAGATATGAATCGGCGATTTTATAGACAGGTTCGTGATTAGGGGCTAGGTGGCCACTTGCCAAATAATAAATCGATCTGTAAGACATACGCGTACCTCGATCAATTTTATAATTCCCATTCAACAATTAGGATCAGTGTGACGCTAAATTTTACGTTCCCATGACGCGATACACATTGGAACGGCACTTAACGTAACGGAATAAGAATTAGTCAAAAATGAAAGCCGCTTAGAAGAAAGTAAACTTCCGAGCATGACGGCAATTTGACGAAGTTATTATTAAAAGTTTAACCCTTGGCAGATTTGAGACTTCCTATAAGGGTACCATTGGAATAATTGTTATTTTTGCCAACTTTTACATGCGATTTATCAGCACGGGAGCCATATTTTCTCAAAACACTTCCTATGAGAAGATAGGACACTATTCCTAGAACAATTTTGCTGTTATGTGTTTTATTCAAAGTTTTAACTCCCACCCAGTTGTCTGGCCTTGATTGAATTGGAGTACCCTCAAATTGTACATGTTAATTCAGTTACCAAGATTCAAGACTCCTCCTTCCATCTTATCAGAAACTCAAGCCGTGATTGATGACAGGTCTCTGGAAAGTGAAATGAGGTATCCTCATATTCATGAAAACACGTTTTTTCAAAATATTCTGCCAAAACCATCAAAATTTCACCATTTGTCAAGTCTCAAAATTGTTTACAGGTATTTAGCTCCGATTTACCAAACATTTAGAGCATAATATGATGCAACAAAAATACCACATAAATATTTCAAATTTAACCCTTATTGGCTAAAAATGACATGAATATAGCATTTTTTCTACAAAATTGACCAACTTTAAGGGCGCATGCCAAGGTGAAGGGGTACAGTTGTTATTCAGGCCTGCCTGCCTGCCTACCTGCCTATCTGCCTGACATTAACCATACACCATTCACGTCATTGTTGTAAGAAAAATAGTCTCCCTGCCTGCTTCATTTGGTAATTTCTGGCAACTGAATTGCCCGAAATATTTGGTTCCTTCCCGACTCAGGGTGAGGGAGGAGGCACAGGCCTCCTAGACACCCGGGCCTGTATGCCCATGATTCATCTGTACTTATTTTTTCCAAAGCAAAGCGGACATGGCTCGTTTTGCTTTCCGTGAAAATATTCAGTAATTAATTATTGAAGAACAAATTTTGTGTTAAATGTTTTGCTGACCTGCTTTATTTCAAATATCTGTTTTGGCTGCATAAAACCTCGTAGCATCACAAAAACTTTGCTTCAACTATATTTTTCTATTTTCAAAACTGATCGATAGTTTTGTGTACAATACAGTTTGCCTTTTTACATTAAAAAGTTGGGAAAGCCGTAATTTGTCCAACAAATTACAATTCTCTAGTTAGGCTTTCCCAAACCCAGTTTGAGAAAGACTATTGTTATTCTTCTTTTTCAAAATTTTTCTTCTCTATTTTTTTTTTTTTTTTTCTTCCCTGAATTTTGTCTGTTGAACTGCTCGAAAACAAGCTGTACGATTTTGACCAAATTTGGCACACTTATGTAATGTCATAAAATCTATTGAAATGCGGTATCGTCATATCTGTGAAAATGCGTGTTTTCAAAATATTATGCCAAAACCTTCAAAATTTCACCATTTTTCGAATGTCTCAAAATTGTTTACAGTTATTTAGCTCAAATTTTCCACACATTTAGAGCATAATATGATACACCACAATCACCACTCAGATCTTTCAACTTTAACCCTCATGGCCAAATATGACATGAATATAGAATTTTTCTTCAAAATTGACCAACTTCAAGGGCAAATTTCTCTAATAACAAGGTTGTTGTAACAATTATTTTGGTTTGGATAGATGCAACAATGATTGCGGAAGAAAGTTACTGTTTACTTTTTAATCTCAGATTTAACGCTCAAGCACAATGAGGGTGAGAATAAGAGTACCGTTTGAAAATGTCAAAATTAGCCAACTTTGGTTGCTTTTTCCGTCATTTTGGAAAAGGGTAAATTTCAAACACTTTTCGTGTACGTATTCACAATTGACTACTGAGCATATTTGCTATTGTAAGTTTAGTTGTAAAGTTTAACCCTATCCCATTCTGGTTGAATAAAAGTAGGTACTGTCCAAAAAACACTCCAATTTTATCAGAATTTGGTAAGTTTAGGTGACGATTTACTCCATTTTTAATTGCGTGAGCTCTGAATGTTTTCTATAGCTGCTTGCAGCAGTCAAAGTATGACAAATTTTGTTCTATATGTTATTATTAAAAGTTTAACCCTTGGCAGATTTGAGACTTCCCATAAGGGTACTGTCGGAATATTTGTTATTTTCGCCAACTTCAAGAGCAAATTTTTCTAATTACAAGGTAGTTGTAATAATTATTTTGGTATGGCTAGATGCAACAATGATTGTGGAAGAAAGTTACTGTTTACTTCTTAATCTCAGATTTAACCCTCTAGCACAATGAGGGCGAGAATAAGAGTACCGTTTGAAAATGCCAAAATTAGCCATTTTTGGTTGCCTTTTCTATCATTTTGGAAAGGGTTAATTTCAAATACTTTTCATGTACGTATTCACAATTGACTATCGAGCATATTTGCTGTTGTTACTTTGGTTGTAAAGTTTAACCCTATCCCATTTTGGTTGCATAAAAGTAGATACCGTCCAAAAATTTTTTAATTTTTTCAGAATTTTGTAAATTTAGGTGGCGATTTACTCCATTTTTAATTGCTTGAGCTCTGAATGTTTTCTATAGCTGCTTGCAGCAATCAAAGTATGACAAATTTTGTTCTATATGTTATTTTTAAAAGTTTAACCCTTGGCAGATTTGAGACTTCCCATAAGGGTACTGTCAGAATAATTGTTATTTTTGCCAACGTTTACATGCACTTTCTCAGCACGACAACTTCTGTTTTATATGTCATTATCAAAAGTTTAACCCTTGGCACATTTAGGAGTTCCCATGTGGGTATAATCAGAATAATAGTTATTTTCGTAAAATCAATCCCTGAATATATTGGTAACCGTGCAGTGTCCTTTCAGTGGTGCTACATGAAGCCGCAAATAGTTAAGGTTGAAAAGTTCATCAAATAGACAAATATAATACCTAACTCAGCCGGTGACAGGTAAATAATGAATGGAAAAGTCGTTGAGTTGAGAATAAAGTAGGGACGAATCGTGCCCTCGGTTTCCACCTGATCCACGGTATTTCCATGCGGTCTCGGCACTTGACAAAGATACCAAACTGTCGGGCAGGGACAGTTGGAAACATTCTGAGAATTTCAAGTTGCTGCCTTGCATGATCGGGACATAATTGGAATATATCTGACATTGTATCTGTCGGATATATTCCAATTATGTCCCGATCACTTCACCCCGTTTGTCTGCATGGGGGCACCATGACGACGTGTACTGAGGCATACTGCACGTCAATGGTGCACATGTCTTCAACCAATCTAACCCTGTCTGTGCTACAGTGCGGAGGCACTATGTTGGGGAGCAGGCAGCTGCTCGTCATTGCTCGGTGGTTCTCTCTGGGTATTCCGGCTTGCGCCACCCATACAACTGTCATCGACTTAATATGACCTTGGCTGTTAATGTGTCGTTAAACCCTAATAAATAAACTAGAGAATTGTAATTTGTTGGACAAATTATGGGCTTTCCCAACTTTTTAATGTGAAAAGGCAAACTGTATTGTACACAAAACTATCGATCAGTTTTGATAACAGAAAATTTAGTGGAAATCAAAGTTTTTGTAATGCTACTAGTTTTTATGCAGCCAAAACAGATATTTGAGATACAGCAGGACACCAAAACATTTAACACAAAATTTGCTCTTCAATAATTACAGAATATTTTCATAGAAAGCAAAACAAGCGATGTCCTTTCTGCTTTGAAAAAAATAAGTACATATGAATTATGGGCGTACAGGCCAGGGTGTTTCATGGAGGACTGTGCCCCAACCCACTCCTGAGTCAGGAAGGAGCTGATCTTTCAGCCACTATGCCAGAAAATTTCGGACAATTTAGTTGCCAGAAATGACCACAAAACATTTTGGTTTTCCACACGAAATGTTGTTTTCCTATCTCATCACTTAGAAGTTGCAAGTAAACTGGCCATTATACTGTACAAGTTGATTCAGTGGAACCATATCCACGTTAATATTATTCATTTATAATCACACAAGTACATATAAAGAGTTCTGTTACTACATATTACGGGAGCGCGGTGGCTCAGAAGGTAGAGATGATTGTTGCAATCCAAGAAGTTCTCTGTTTGAATCCCGCCTGTGGCAACCACATTGTGTCCTTGAGCAAGACACTTCATCCCAATTTAATTTCCCACATATATTATGGTCATGATATAGCTGAAGATGCTGAAAGTGACCTTAAATATCAATAATTAATTTATTCTCTTTCATTTTGTCTGTTTGTGAATGTGTGGGATTTGTCAACAAACGAGGGTAAGCTTCCTACTCCATGATTTCACAATTTTTCCAACATATCTTTTTCAGATACAATGAAATACATGTAATATGAGTTACTGTCACACACAAATTAGTTGTTTATTTGATATAGTTTAAATCATCTAGAGAGCTAGTATACACAGTGATGGGTACAGTTCAAGTCAAAATGAGTTGTTTAAAGGGATGTTGAACAGCTTGTTAATATTTCTTGCATTACATTACTACTTTGCTATTTATTGACAGAAGGATTTCACAGAGGGTTTCCCTGACGGTATTTATTTATTGGTGTTTACGGTCACATACTTATCCACAATGGCTAATCGTGACCGTGACAGTTTTACGGGTGGGGGAAGTCGGAGGACCCAGACAGAACCACTGAGCATCAACGAGCAACTGTCAGCCCAACATTCTAATTATGTTCATGCTCCGCCGAAGCAGGGTACCAGCGACTGAAGACATGTGCACCATTGACATGTAGAACGCCTTAGTACATGGCATCATTGTGCCCCATGTGGGCAACCGGGATAAAGTGCCTTGCCCAAGGACATTACGTGGGTCGTCCCAGACAGGGATCAAACTCGGGACCTCTATCATAGAAGTCAAACAGTCTATCACGGAGAAAATGTGCTTTCTTTCCTGGCGGTATTCAAATTTGTACGGCCAAACTGGGGTTGGATAACACGGAACACCAAAACATATAATACAAAATTTGTTCCCCATTGATTTTTGAAAGCAGTTATGGAAATTTCAAAGAGCTCTTTCCTTTTTGTTTTTGGACAAGTGAGTATTCACTCAGTCATTTTTTGCAGACAGTACTATTTTTAAGTGACCAAAGCACATGTTTCATTAAGTCCCAGAACATAACTAAAGCCGGATTTATTGATTAAACATCTCTGCATATAGCAAAGCAAAGTGTCTCAAATTAACCCATTCCAAAATGATAGTAGAGAGTAACCAAAGTTTGATAATTTAGGTATTTCCAAATGGTACATTTATTCTCGCTCTCATTGTGCTTGAGGGTTAAATCTGAGATTGAAAAGATATACCAATCTTACTCAGGGAAGGTGAGTACAGAAAAGTACGAAATTAATCAGAAAATGAATTTT
This sequence comes from Pictodentalium vernedei, assembly GCA_031216915.1. Lineage (NCBI taxonomy): Eukaryota > Metazoa > Mollusca > Scaphopoda > Dentaliida > Dentaliidae > Pictodentalium > Pictodentalium vernedei. The sequence continues at coordinate 557,077,107 of CM062296.1, forward strand.
GTCTGACGTACTAATATGTGTACGAGCAAAACTGGTACTGGATTTATTTATTTATTTATTTATTTATTTATTTATTTATTTATTTATTTATTTATTTATTAGGGTTTAACGACACATTAACAGCCAAGGTCATATTATGTCAGTGACAGTTGTATGGGTGGCGCAAGCCGGAGTACCCAGAGAGAACCACCGAGCAATGACGAGCAGCTCCCAGCTCCCCAACATAATGCCTCCGTACTGTAGCACAGGCAGGGTTAGATTGGTTGAAGACATGCGCACCATCGTCGTGCAGTATGCCTTAGTACACAGCATCCAGTCCAGTGAAGGCAGATGCACAAAATCTTCAGAAGTTGTTCTACTATCCCTGCTCGACAGAACAGAATCTTTGTCAAGTGGCGTGACCGCGTGGGAACAACGTGGATCGCGTGGAAACTGCGGGGACGATTCGTCCCTACTCTATTCCCAATGAAATTCCGTTTCCATTCACTATTTACCTATCACCAGTCAAGTTTGGCATTATTTCTGTCTATTTGATGAATTGTCCAGCTTTAAATATTTGCACATTCATATGGGACAGAAAGTTTTGAGTTAAACTGCTTATTTTAGACCGTCCCGGCAGAAACTAACAACTCGATCCAGTGGAGAATTTATTTATTTATTTATTGGTGTTTAAGGTCAGATATTTATGCACACTGGCTAATCATGACCGCAACAGTTTTACAGGTGGAGGAAGCCGGAGTACCCGGAGAGAACCACCGAGCAACGCCGAGCAACTGTCAGCTCCCCAACATACGAACTCCACACAAGCAGGGTTAGCAGTGGTTGAAGACAAGTGCACAATCGACGTGCAGTACGCCTTAGTACACAACGCTACCATGCCCCCACGCGGGCACTGGAGATGAAGTGTCTTGCCCAAGGACACAACGCGGTTGCCACAGGTGGGATTATCCCGTGGAGAAAAAGGCGTCATCTGGCTAATTTAACATTCATATTGAACAGTTACAATGTCGAATATACTCCAATTATGTCCCGACCATGCAAGGCAGCAACTTGAAATTCTCAGAATGTTTTCTACTGTCACTGCCTGACAGTTTAGTATCTTTGTCAAGTGCCGCGCATGGAAATACCGTGGATCAGGTGGAAACCGAGGGCACGATTCGTCCCTACTTTATTCTCAATTCAACGACTTTTCCATTCATTATTTACCTGTCACCGGCTGAGTTAGGCATTATATCTGTCTATTTGATGAACTTTTCAACCTTAACTCTTCGCGGCTTCATGTAGCACCACCGAAAGGCCACTGCACGGTTACCAATATATTCAGGGATTGATTTTACGAAAATAACAATTATTCCGACTATATCCACATGGGAACTCCTAAATATGCCAAGGGTTAAACTATTGATAATAACGTATAAAACAGAAGTTGTCATGCTATGCTTGCTGCATGCAGGCATAGAAAACATTCAGTGCTCAATGAATTAGGAATGGAGTAAATTGTCACTTAACCCTACGGAATTCTGAAAAAAATAAGAGGTTTTTTTCGACGGCACCAATTTTTATGCATTTGAGACAGGGATGGAGTTAAACTTTACAGCAAGCTTATAACAGAAAATATTCTTGGAATTGAACTGTGAATCCGAATTTCGAAAGCATTTTCGGATATTCTATTCCAAACTACCACTGCACGCTTATCAATATTCAGTGATTTTATGAAAATATCAATTATTCAGACTGTACTCATATGGGCAGTCTCGAATCTACCAACGGTTAAACTTTTAATAATGACATATAAAACAAAAGTTGTCATACTATGACTGCTGCATACAGCCATAGAAAACGTTCAGGGCTCAATCAATTAGGAATGGAGTAAATCGTCACTTAAACTTACCAAATTCTGAAAAACAATAGTTTTTTTGGACTCCACCTATCTTTATGCAAACAGAACGAGCATAGGGTTAAACTTTACAACTAGACTTACAACAGCAAATATGCTCGGTAGTCAATTATAAATACGAACATGTAAATCATTTTTCGATATTCCTTTCGAAAATGGAAGAAAAGTGAGCTCCAAATTAGCCAATTTTATAAAGAATTTTAAGGCACTCAAATTCAAGGCCAGAAAACTGGGTGAAGCTTAAATCTTTGAATAAAATATATAACAGCAAAACTGTTCTTGGATGACGGCCCAATCCTCTTATGGAAAAGGTTTTGAGACAATATGGCTCCAGTGCTGAGAAAGTGCATGTAAACGTTGGCGAAAATAACAATTATTCCGACAGTACCCTTATGGGAAGTCTCAAATCTGCCAAGGGTTAAACTTTTAATAATAATATATAGAAAAAAATTTGTCATACTTTGACTGCTGCAAGCAGCTATAGAAAAAATTCAGAGCTCAAGCTATTTGGAAGGAAGTAAATCGCAACCTGAAGTTACCAAATTCTGAAAAATTGGAGTTTTTTTGGAAGGTACCTACTTTTTTTATGCAACCAGAATGGGATAGGGTTAAACTTTACAACCAAACTTAAAACAGCAAATATGCTCGGTAGTCAATTGTGAATATGTACATGAAAAGTGTTTGAAATTAACCCTTTCCAGAATGATAGAAAAAGCAAACAAAGTTGGCTAATTTTGGCATTTTCAAACGGTACTCTTATTCTCGCCCTCATTGTGCTTGAGGGTTAAATCTGAGATTAAATAGTAAACAGTAACTTTATTCCGCAATCATTGTTGCATCTATCCAAACCAAAATAATTGTTACAACAACTTTGTTATTAGAGAAATTTGCCCTTGAAGTTGGTCAATTTTGAAGAAAAAATCTATATTCATGTCATTTTTGGCCAATGTTGAAAGATTTGAGTGATGATTGTGGTGTATCATATTATGCTGTAAATGTGTGGAAAATTTGAGCGAAATAACAGTAAACAATTTTGAGATATTCGAAAAATGGTGAAATTTTGAAGGTTTTGGCAGAATATTTTGAAAATACACGTTTTCACAGATATGACGATACCACATTTCACTAGATTTTATGACATTACATAAGTGTGCCAAATTTGGTCAAAATAGTACAACTTGTTTTCGAACAGTTCAACAGACAAAATTCAGGGAGGAAAAAAAAAAAAATTAAAAAAAAAAAAAATAGAGAAGAAAAATTTTGAAAAAGAAGAATAACAATAGTCTTTCCCAAACTGGGTTTGGGAAAGCCTAATAAATAAATAAATAAATAAATAAATAAATAAATAAATAAATAAATCCAGTTCCAATTTTGCTTGTACAAATATTAGTACTGTCAGACAAAATACATTTTCTGATTAATTTCGTACTTTACTGTACTCATCTTCCCTGAGTAAGATTGGTATACCTTTTCAATCTCAGATTTAACCCTCAAGCACAATGAGAGTGAGAATAAGTGTACCATTTGGAAATACCCAAATTATCCAACTTTGGTTACTCTCTGCTATCATTTTGGAGTGGGTTAATTTGAGACACTTTGCTTTGCTATATGCAGAGATGTTTAATCAATAAATCCAGCTTTAGTTATGTTCTGGGACTTAATGAAACATGTGCTTTGGCCACTTAAAAATAGCACTGTCTGCAAAAAATGACTCTGAGTGAATACTCACTTATCCAAAAACAAAAAGGAAAGAGCTCTTTGAGATTTTCATAACTACTTTCAAAAATCAATGGGGAACAAATTTTGTGTTATATGTTTTGGTGTTCTGTGTTATCCAACACCAGTTTGGCCATACAAATATGAATGCCGCCAGGAAAAAAAGCACATTTTCTCAGTGGTAGACTGTTTGACTTCTATGATAGAGGTCCCCAGTTTGATCGCTATCTGGGACGACCCATGTAATGTCCTTGGGCAAGGCACTTTATCCCGGTTGC